>JAZKJV010010009.1:0-425375 GCA_037367405.1 Ottelia alismoides | reverse complement strand
TCAAACGGACGCCCCTAGTTGATTGACTTCATCATTAACATATACATATTTCAATACATGCATGCATGACTAACTTCTTATTTCACTTTATGATATTGTATTTTCCATCCAAATTGAAATGTGTTGCTTTTGAAAGTACTTACAAGTTTATACTATCTCTAATGTTTTTTAATAGCTGATGCATTTATATCTTTTTTATGCAGAAGTACAATTTTGCCCTCATGCAGACATCATTCTTAATATTCAAAACTAGATATCACCAACTATAGAACCACAAAAAATTAGCTCAGTTTTTTGGTAGGTGATATCCCTTTATACATGATTATCATTTGTTTTCTGATACATATAACTCTTCTACTATTTTATTTATAAATAATCTACTTATAATTATGATATAGCAAAAAATTTATTAAATTTCCATTATATTAAGATAAATTTTATAAATCTTCAAAAAACAAACTAATGATTTTTCAAATATTTCTTCGTACATTACGCTTTGGCTACAACAACATTGGGAAAGAAATGCGAGCAACCAAGTAGAGGAGGTAGTGGACGATTGGGAAAATCGTTATGTTCTGGACTTATGTCCCCGATCCATTATCGAGGAAAATTGGTCCTAAAAACTTATTAAGTTCTTTCCTAGATGGAACCATCGATAACCAGCCAAAATAATCAAACCCAACTTTATATGAAATTGCATAGGACATGATATATGGTGGCTTTAATATTCTTAAGATTGGGTGGAGTTTGACAATTTTGGATGCCTTATAAGGAGCCATATTATTGCCTTTTGGTGGATATGTTACAACAATTGCAATTAATGGATAATGGCTGTCAAGGAACCATTTTGCAACCATATTAGACCGATTGTATTGTCAAATATTTATCTGTAAACCTTGAAATAATGTGGCAATATAGGTTGATGGTGGGTTTTTTCCCCCAAATTTTCGAATATTGTAGGAATTTGGGATACCTTCCAAAGGAAACAGTGACGATCACTCGTATTAAGATTGTAGAATAATTCAGCAATTTAATATGTGTATGGGTATGTGAATAACTATGGCATATTGAAGGCCGTGATGATCACTCGTATTATTTTTTAATTCGATAAATAATAGCTTCTTAACCTTAGAATGTTGTGGCCATTTCAAATGCTTTCAAGGTTACCATGTTGCAAACTTTTTCATCAAATAATAAGCAATAATTGTAAAAAAAAAGAAGGTTTTCGAATCTTTTTTTCTCTCCTTTACACCAATATTTATCTCTTCATTAATAGTTTCGAAACATTGTGTTCACTTTTTCACCATAATTAGAAATTTCCATACAGTCGCTACACCAAAATTGGGCTATATTGACCTTTTTTCTCAAAATAAATCAACTGTTGTTAAATATACAACAATAATATTATTCGTTGCAAAATTATTTTTTACGTTAAATTAGCGATGAATATTAGCGACAGTTTATATATCGACGCTTATCCATTGTTATTTTTCAAAATTTTAGCTAATCATTGCTAAATTTTGAACTAAAAAATAGCAACGATTGGGTAAAATTTCGAAAAATGGCAACGGAGAAGCGTCACTGTATTGATCGTCACTAATAATATACTGACACATATGATATTCATCGTTAATTTCCAGTGTAAAAATAATTTCGCAATGAATAATATCGTCTTTATATATTTAATAACTGATGTTTTACTGACAGATTTTGGAAGAAAAAAACGTCGTACTTTGTTGTTAGATGGTAAGTGATCTTCATCTTGCATAATATTGTACGTGTTGGGCATATTGCAGTCCAGTCCCAACTTGGGGGGCTGCACCTTGGCCTTTCTTGCAGGGGTCTTCTGTGCAAAATGACCAGATTTTGTGCCACATTCCAGGGACAGCAGTGCCCCATCAGTCCCCATTCGTTCCAGCCCTACACACATTCCAGAGAAGAGAACCGAAGACCCTATTCGGCCATTCCCATTTCCAGCGACGCCAGCAGCAAGGGTTTTGGAACCCCCATCTTCTCCTTCTTCCTCCACGCGAGCGGGAGAGCGAGAGCGAGAGAGAAGCCGAGCACCGGTGCTCGATGGCAGTAGCAGCTGGGTCTCTTGGGAGCTGTGGTTTGGGTTCGGAGGGCGGAGGTGCTGGGCGAGCTCGAGAGGAGCGGGGAGGTCGTTGCGGACGACCTCAAGAAGACGTAGCCATCTTTTGGGTCTCCATCCGGGAGCCCACAAGGGAAGATACTCCATCTCCTTGTTTTGAGCACAATATTGGTACATTTAGATACCTAGGGATAGTTTGATACTTGTTGAAGAACTATCCATTGTGTGTGGCTTGTACCTCGGTTTTGTGAGCAACAAAACCTGGAAGAACATTTGGCTCCATTTGACCGTAACGATTAGTTGCCGGTCTTGGCCCGGGGGTTTTCCCTTACTCACATTGAGTAAGGGTTTCCACGTAAAATCCGTGTCTTGTGGTGATTGCTTATTGTGGTTGCTTGTGGTTGTTTGTCATTGTTGCCATTTGAGTTCCCGTGTGGGGAAACATATATTTGCATTGTGCCATCTTTGCTGCAGGACAGTTTTAGGGGATTATCCTGTTTGATTGTCCAATATCCCCAACAAGTGGTATCAGAGCAAGGTTGTGCAAAAATGGGCAAAGATGATGAAGGCACTATGATTAAGCTCACAAGCAGCAACTGGCAGATTTGGAAGGCGAAGATGGAAGACATCTTGTATTGCAAGGACCTTCACAATCCCGTTGAAGGAGAGAGCGCCAAGCCAGAGAATATGTCCGTGGGCGAGTGGACAAAGTTGAACCGGAAGGCCATTGGGACCATTCGGAAGTGGCTTGACATGTCTGTTTTTCATCATGTTGTCGAGGAGACAAATGCAAAGCAGCTGTGGGACAAGTTGTCCGAGCTCTATGATGACCGAAAAATCACCAAGACTCGGGTGAATGAAAATAGATCAAGGGTCGTTGCGACCCGGATCTCGAAGACAGTTCAGTCAATCAAGAAAATAAAGGATCAGACCACCAAAATAAGGTAAAAATCAAAGAAACACAATAGTGGCCCTGGCTATTGGATTAGCCTGGTATAGCGACCAGGGTCGGACTCAGGGAGCACGTAATGACCTTGCGGCCTACGAAGTAGTCTAAAAGAAAAATAAAATAAAATAAAAGGCTTTTTGGTGGATTTTTAATGTTTTTAAATTTTTTTGGATTTTTTTAATCAATAAAGAAAATAAGGAAATCAATAAACAAGCAACTTGAATGATTTATTTAACTACTCAAAAATAACCCAAAAAATCAAACAAAAATGTTTTTATGTTTTTTTATATTTTTTTATGGTTTTGGTTAATTTTTAATGTTTTTCTGATTTTTAGGGAATTTTATAAAAATCAAACAATGCTGAAAAACAAAGGCATTGTCCAGTCAGACTTAGAGGGCCAAATTAAAATGCAAAATGGCCCTATCAAGGTCTGAAGGTAATTTTCCTGTAAAGTAAAAAATACAAGGAAAAATTAGGCACTGGAGTTATTAATTTTTGACCTTTCTTTTATTATTAGAATTTTTATGGTGTTTTCAATGTTTTTTAATTTTATAGGTTTTATAAATCGAAAAACGATCAAAATTGCTCACAAAATCAAACAACACAAAACAAACAATATATAAATTTTTTGTAATTTTTAAAGTTGATTTAATATTTTTTGTGAATTTTCTATCTAGACAGTAAGAAAAATGCTTGTTTTTGAATTTTTAAAAATAATAAAAAGAATAAAAAATGTCTCCAAAAATTGAAGAAAATTTTACACCATGACAGGAGCCATGTTTCCAATTTTCATCAAATTCGGAGTTGGTTTGCTATTTTATTAAAATCAAAAACAAAGGTATAGTGTACAGGGACCTGTACGCAATTGAGAGAAGTTCCAGGGGGTCCGGTACAATTTCTCCCAGAACTCACGCGCCATACGCGTGACCTGTGAATACAGGGACCTAATTACAATAAACTTAAGTCCCTGGACTATTTAGTAACACGTACTAAAAGTCCAGGGGCGAAAGTGTAAATAACCCACTATATATGGCACATGCACAAATAAAACATTCACAGGGGCATTTCTGCAATTACTAAAAATATAATTTCATTCATAAACACCCTAGAACATGAGGCCCATACATGCAAATATCCCACCAACTCACGTGTCGAAGCACGTGCACCACTACGTACAGGGGTATAAAAGCAAATACAAGAAAAGACAAGGTCCTCTATGCAAATTACCAAACTAAAATAAAGGTTCTAAAATATTTACAGGACTAAAGATTAACAACTAAAAAGCTAAGGGCCTCAGAAGAAATTACCCTTTATTGAATCCGAGGGTTGGAGTGGCGCCACGTGGCTGATCGGTCGGCTGGGAGTAGCGGGCGCCTCCTCGAGTTAACCCTCGCTTGGATCGACGGTGGAGGACGTGCCACGTGGGGAATCGGACGGATCTGAAGCGCGGTGGCTAAGCCTCGATGAGTAGACGGTCACGATCAAGCCTCTAAAGATCTGACGGTGATGGTAGCTCCTCAAATGGACGGATCTGATCTGAACTGGAGCTGGAGGACAATCGGACGGCTGCGGAGGATGCACGAAGAACAAGCGGCCGGCGAACTTCGCCGGCCCGGTGCACGCACGGTGACCCTCCTCGCGGGCTGCTAGTGATCGGAGAAGATGCGTCTGGGCTTCTCGCGTCTAATGGTCCCCTCCGATGACGCAACGGAGCTCCATAGAGCTCAGGCGACGTCGGCGGAGGAGGAGCTGCTGCTCTAGAAGGTCGAGCCCTCAGATGGACTCGTTTGGACCTGCAAAACAAGGCAACAGACTCCTGGGTCGAGGGCAAAGTGCCTCGACCCGGTTAGGGGTGGTGAAGGTGAGCTGTGCGTCGGAATGAAGGGGCTCCGGCGAAGCGACGACGGAGGAACCCCAATCCCAGTTCCGTGGTGAACTGGGTTGAACGAAGGGGTGGAGAAGGTGCGCGGGGGAAAGGCAGAAATGATGGATGATTCCGATGATCGAAACGAGGGCTAGGGTGGTCGGAATCGGGACTCGTCGGCGACGGGGCGATTTGGGCGAAAAGCTAAATTAGAGAAACTAAGGAAGAACTAGGGGTACCTGATGGATGATGTCGACTGGGGAAGAGCTAGGGATGCTCCAGGTCCTAGACTTAAGGGTCGTCGATGCCCGAGGCTCGATCACCACCTCTGGGCGGCGCACGGCGGTGCAAAGTCGCCGGATCAGAGGTCCGGTCGCTCCCTCCTCGATGCGACACGGCCAAATGCGAGTTGTCACTCTCGCGGTGGCTGTGGAGGTTCTAGGGTGGAGTGAAACGATCCAAAGATGCGTGAAAATGGAGGCGGAGCTCAGGCTAAATACCTCTAGGGGTCCGGCTAGATGGGAGTCGGGCGTGAAGCTCGGAGCGCGGATCCCAAGGCTGGTGATCAGGCGTGCATCTCGGATGCAAAAGGAAGAAGGAGAGCCTGGGAATATCGGATTTGGTGATCGAGTCATGACGCAGTAATTCAGCGAAGTCGGATCGGGCGTCCTTGACCCGTGGGAAGTGGTCCAAGGGGGGAGTTGACCGGGGGTCAACGTCCCCCGTGGACCAATCAGATCAGGCCACATCAGAAATAATTGGAAATTAGAAATAAAATAATAAATGGTCGATTTAGGAAAAACTTAAAATACGAAAAATGTTTGTTTTATTTTTTTTCTATTTTTTGTGATTTTTAATTATTTTTTTGAAATAAAAATAAAGTATTTACACTATAGTGCTATACATAGGTATATATACAACATAGATTTTTTATTTTTTATTTTTAATTAATTATTTTTGTGCATTTTTAGTCCATTTTATATTTTATTTATTTATAGCATAAAATTAGGAATATTTTGATGTTTTTATTTTATTTTTATTATTTATGTACAAGGGTTAAATAAATAGATATATACAATTATATACATGGTATATATACAATGTTCTTTTTGGGTTTTTATTTTTGTTCTTTTTATTTTGGTTTTTGTTTTATGACTTTTATTTTATTTATTTACAACATTAAATATAGAATTTATACAAATTTTTAGGGATTTTAATTTATTTATTTACAAGGCTAAATAAATATAAGTGTGGGTTTATATACATGGTGAATATGTACAAGGAAGGTTATTTTTATTTTCTTTTTGATTTTTCTATTTTTATTTTAATTTTTGTATTTACAAATATTTACAAATATATACGAGCCCATTTTATTCTATTTTTAGAGGAAAAATATTTTTATTGTATTTACAGATATATTTACACACATGAGCTCCCTATCTCTCTCTGCTTTGGCTTTTATGCGGTCAGGCCCATGTTGAGCCCTCTCTTGGGATTAGGTTGCTCAATATTTATTCTAAATATTTCCCTCTTTTTCTTTTAATTCTTTATTCTTTTATTTTTGCACAAAAACATGCTAATTATTAAACTTTATACAATGCATGCTTTTTGCTAATTATTTGTATTTACAAACATATACATGCATTTGCAAAGGTTTTTGTAGCTAAAATATAAGAATAAAGAGCGATGAATGAGTATTCATCACTCTATGATCAAAAGACCGCAACCAACACGGCTTTCTTGATTAGGAAGCTTGTGAACTTGAAGTACAAGGATGGCACCAAGGTGGCGGAGCATCTGAATGACTTCCAAAGCATTATCAACCAGTTGACATCCATGAGTTTAACACTTGATGACGAGTTGCAGGCACTTCTCCTTTTGGGCTCATTGCCAGACAGTTGGGAGACTCTAGTAGTCACCGTGAGAAACTCTGCGAAGGATAGCAAGTTGACCATGGCTATGGTCAAGGGCAGTCTTCTCATTGAGGAGATTAGACGTCGCTCTTCGGGAGAGGCATCCTCCTCTTCACATGTGTATGCAGTTGAGAGGAGAGGAAGATCCAGCAGCAGAGGAGCGTCACAGGAGAGGCAGAAATCCAGAGACAAGTCCAAGGGAAGAGGAAAGTATCACCATTGCCAGAAGCCCGGTCACTGGAAGAGAGATTGCGAAGTTTGGAAGAGAGAGCAAGCTGAAGCCAAGAAGGATCTGAAAAAGGAAGATGGGAATTTAGCTGCAGTTGTGGCAGATGAAAGTGCAGAAGAGGTGATTCTCACCATCCAGGATCAGTGCTTGCACGCAGAGAGTGATTTGGAGTGGGTCATTGACATGGCCGCCTCTTATCATGTGACTCCACACATGGAGTTCTTCACCACCTACACTAGGGGTGATTATGGGAGAGTCTTGATGGGTAACGAAAGTTACTCTAAGATCATTAGCATGGGCACCATCTCGATCCAGACGGATGTTGGGTGCTCAATGACACTCTAGAATGTGAGGCATGTTCCTGATGTGCGGCTTAGCCTTATATCTAGCTCACAACTAGATAGTGAAGACTACCATCTGAAGTTCGGCGACAGCAAATGCAAGGTAAGTAAGGGTTCTCTCATCATGGCTAGAGGCAGCTTGTGTCACACACTCTATATGACTAGAGTGAAGGTCATGGACGGTAGTTTGCATGCTAGTGAGGCAGATGATTCAGATCTGTGGCACTGTCGACTTGGCCACATGAGCCAAAAGGGCTTGCAGCTTCTGAGCAAGAGAGAGTTGATCCCCTACCACAATGACATCATTTTGTCTCCTTGTGATGCATGTGGGGTTGGGAAGAGCAGGAGTGCGCCATACAGGGCCAGATCTAAGGTGAAAGAAGACCTTCTACAGTTGGTTCATTCTGATATTTGTGGTCCTATGGACACATGCTCTTTGGGAGGCAACATGTATTTTGTCACCTTCATTGATGATGCATCTAGGAAGGTGTGGGTGTATGTGTTGAGATCGAAGGATCAAGTATTTGATTGCTTCAAGAAATTCCATGCCATGGTTGAGCGCGAGACAGGGAAATTGTTGAAGTGCCTTCACACGGACAATGGAGGAGAGTACACCTCCCATAGCTTTCAGGGCTATTGTACATAGCACAGCATCAGGCATGAGAGGACAGAGCCGGGTACACCCCAGCACAATGGTCTAGCTGAGAGGATGAACATGACCATTGTTGAGAGAGTTCGCTGCATGCTGAAGACAGTGAAGTTGCCCAACATATTTTGGGTTGAGGCGGTTCGCACCGTATGTTACTTGGTAAACCGATCTCCATCAGTTCCTTTGAGTTTCCATATTCCAAAACATGTTTGGACAGGGAAGGACCCCTCATATGCTCATTTGAGGGTGTTTGGATGCAAGGCGTATGCATTGGTACCAAAGGATCAGAGGAAGAAGTTGGATGACAAGGCAGTGCCTTATATTTTTCTTGGTTATGGATATCAGGAGTCTGGATACCGTCTTTGGGATCCAAGGAAGAAGACAGTCACCAGACACAGGGATGTGATCTTTTATGAGAACCAGACATTGGCTGAGGAAACCACTGAGAGTGGTGATGCAGATGAGTTTTCCATTGATGATGACAGTGATGAGGATGCATGTCCCTCTCCAATACAGGGTACAGGTGGAGAGGATGGGCAGCTAGAGCAGCATGAGCCAGACGCAGACCCCGTTGATGTAGGTCCAGGGGACCTAGGGCAGGGGGAGCAGCCTCATCCACATGCATATGCAACAGAGCCTCAGGTCAGGAGATCTGAGAGGACACGCCAGCCATCATCCTGTTACCCCACTTCCAGGTATGTGATTCTCACAGACGCAGGTGAGCCATACACCTTTGAGGAGGCACAAATACATAAGGACAAGGGTCATTGGCAGAATGCAATGAACGAAGAGCTGTCATCTCTCAAGAAAAACCACACTTATGATCTTGTTGAGCTTCCCAAAGGGAAGAGAGCCTTGAAGAACAAGTGGGTTTACAAGCTAAAGTCAGATGACAGCGGCAAGCAAGTGAAGTACAAGGCCAGGTTGGTAGTGAAAGGATTCAGCCAGAAGGAAGGCGTGGACTATGATGAGATCTTCTCCCTAGTGGTGAAGATGAACTCAGTGAGAATGGTGCTAGGACTTGTTTCTAGCATGGACCTTGAGCTGGAGCAGATGGATGTGAAGACGACATTTCTTCACGGTGATTTGAGGGAAGAGATCTACATGGAACAGCCACAGGGATTTCAAGAGAAAGGGAAAGAACACATGGTTTGCAGGTTGAGAAAGAGTCTTTATGGCTTGAAGCAAGCCCCGGGACAATGGTATTTGAAGTTTGATGTTTTCATGGGAAAGCAGGGCTTCAAGAGGACTACAGCCGACACATGTGTATATGTTCGCCGCCTTCCCAATGACAGGTTCGTCATTATTTTGATATATGTGGATGACATGTTGATTGTAGGTCATGATTCCATCCTGATTGCAAAGCTCAAGAGGGAACTCTCCAAAGAGTTTGAGATGAAAGATTTGGGCAAGGCCAGTCACATCTTAGGGATGCATATTACAAGGGACAGGAAGAAACACATGCTGTGGTTGTCACAGGAGAGCTATGTTGAACGCGTGTTGGAGCGGTTCAACGTGAAGAATGCCAAGTTTGTCAGCACGCCCTTAGCCTCTCATTTCAAGCTAACCAAAGAGTCATGCCCTTTTACTTCTGAGGAGAAAACAGAGATGGCCAAGATCCCATACCAGTCAACAGTTGGGAGCCTCATGTATGCAATGGTTTGCACTAGACCCGACATAGCCCATGCAGTGGGCGTGGTGAGCATATTCATGTCCAATCCAGGAAAGGACCATTGGGAGGCAGTGAAGTGGATCCTGAGATACTTGAGAGGGACCTCAAGTATATGTCTTGTGTTTGGGAGGTCAGATCCCAAACTTTGTGGCTTCACTGATGCAGATATGGAAGGAGACATGGACCAGAGAAAGTCCACCTCAGGCTACATTTTCACATTTGTAGGGGGAGCCATATCATGGCAATCCAAGCTACAGAAATGTGTTGCTCTCTCAACTACCGAGGCAGAATACATTGCAGCAGTAAAGGCTGGGAAAGAAGTGTTGTGGCTACAACGCTTCCTTGGTGAGTTTGGATTGGAAGACAGTGAGCCGGTTATGTTTTGTGATAGCCAGAGCGCTATAGACCTGAGCAAGAGTACCATGCACCATGCTCGGACAAAACACATTGATGTGAGATACCATTGGCTGAGGGATGCAATTGAACAGAAGCAGCTCATGTTGAAGAAGATACACACATATGAGAACCCCTCAGATATGCTGACGAAGGCAGTCACTCGTGACAACCTTCAGCTCTGTAGAGAGTTGAGCGGTGTCACCTCTTCTTGATCTCCATCATAGGACAACACCTCCCCATTGGGGCTGGAGGGGGAGGTTGTTGGGCATATTGCAGTCCATCCCCAACTTGGGGGGCTGCACCTTGGCCTTTCTTGCAGGGGTCTTTTGTGCAAAATGACCAGATTTTGTGCCCCATTCCAAGGACGACAGTACCTGATGAATCCACATTTCATCATCTATATTCTATCATTTTGGCACCAAAAACCCTAGCAAATGCCTGTAAATAGCACTAAAATCACCATCTTAGCATCCATGCATGTGCATCACAATAGTGTATAAAATACTGTAATTAAGGCCAAAATTATAGAATAAATAAAGAAAAGAAAAAGAATAAAATATTGTAAATATTTTATGACTCAAAACCCCCGAGACCTAGGCATCTTGATGAATAGGTCGACAAGGAATAAAGTAGGGGGAGATAAGGTCAGAAATACGGATAAAATACCTATACATTTTATTCATTCTTTATTCATTTTGGGACCTATTTTTGGTTCCACTTTTTATCCATCAAATAAAGAAACTTTGTACATAAAAGTTGTAGATAATTAAATAAAGAAAAATACAAAATTGATTTCACAGAAAAATAATGTACAGATAAAAAGTTATGGTTTGAATAAGAATCCAGAATCCCAACTTCCCAGACCCGTATCTCACAACTGACAACTCCAAATATAGCAAACTCACCTTTAATTGTATATAGAAGAAAATAATCTATCCAATGGTGGTGGTTTTGCATCTGGCGGAGCGACGGTTCGAAAGTTGAGTTTTGGACCCCTATTGTATACTTGTACCGAATAAAATATTCAATTTATTAATTATTTATTATTTTCATAATTTTATATTTTTATAATATTGTAAATATTACTTATAATATATATGTGCATTAAAATAAAAATAAAAATGCAAAGAAAATACAAAATAAAAATACTTGTACAAAGAATACATAGGTATACTGCCTAGACCTATACCTGTACAAAACACCCTTACATTTTACTTGATATACAAAATACTTCAATTAAATAAAATAAAAAATATAATTAAGTGTATAAAAGTATTCCATAATTTTAGAAAATAATACATAAAAATAATAAAGATAAAATACACAAAACAAAAATAAATTAATAAACTGTATAAATAATATACCTATATAAGGCTATAAAGGTAACTTGTAAAAATACAAGTCATAAAATTAATTAAAAATCAAAATAAAATACTACATAAAATTTTAAGCATATTTTATTTTAAGACTTTTATTAAATTCGGCCTTTTTCTATTTGTTATTGAATTTATAATTATCCGAGATTTTTCCTGATTGGTCCACGTGGACCAATCAGGAGACGGTCCCAGTTGACCCCGGTCAACTGGCCGTCCTTCCCCATGTGCGACGTCAGAGGCTTGGTTTTTGAGCCGATTTCTTGGTTTTTTCCCAGCCAACCCTTTCACTATTTTGCCTCACACCCTTCTGCAATCTCCTTCCCCTACCAACCACCTTGCCCCGCCTTGTGATTTCCTTGGAGAATGCATCACTGAAACGCTCCAGAATCGTTGGTCTTTGGACCCCTGCAACCTCGGGTCAACCCACTTAAAACCAACCCCTCACCTTTCGATTCTAATTCGAACGCTCTTCGGCCATCAATCCTCATCCCTGTTGTGCTCCCTACGTTGCTGGAGGTGACAGCTCCACATCTGAACCATCAGGCGAGTCGAGGAGGCGCTGCAGCGGCTCCACCACCTCCGGCAAGACACCGCCGTCGAGGTTATGCACCTCAGGTCACGCACCTTCGAGGTTTGCTCCTATCTTTTTTTTTCTTTTTCTTCACTCTTTATCATTCCCTGTACCCTGAGGATCATTTAGCACGCGAAATCATCAAGATCCATCGAGTATATCGTTCCACCCGCTCACCTCACCGGAGCGCACCTCCGGCCGAGCCTCCCCTCCATCGATTACGCATCCCCACGCCTCCGCGAGGTCCAGGCAGTTTGCCCTGGACCTTTTCACCATTTCTTGCAGGTCAAAGAGCAGTGAACGCACCTGGAAAGCATTTTGCGATCTTCGCCGGAGATACCTGGAGCTTCGAGCTCCGCCGCCTCCGTGCCAGCACCTCGACGCTTCTTCGACGAATCCGAGCCCTCCAGACCATAGAGTGACCTTCCGGGAGTCTGCAGCTCCATTTTGGAGCCCATCCACAGCCTGAGGAGCGAGATCGGAGTCAGGGAAGTGCGCCTCCGCTGGTGTCCTTCCCTGTTCTTCCTCCTCGCTTTTCCACCGTCTGATCGAGCCGCAGCTCCAGATCCAACATTGGCCGTCCGATCCATCCTCGCCAGTACCGTCCGATCCTTCCCCGCGATCTAATCTCAGCCGGACATCTGCGAAGCGTCATCGGCCGTCCTCTGAGCGCCGCGTGTTCGAGTGAAATCATCCCCGCCGTTGGATCGCGCGCAAATAGGGGTATTTTGCATCCTAACCCCTGCGCCTCTTTGCATTTAGATTTAATACTTAAATTTGCATCTGTAGTTTAAAAAAAACCTGGGACTATTTGCATCTCGACCCTTGGATTATTGTAATATTACAGGGATACCCCTGCCAGGTCACATGTGAAAGCACGTGGGTTGGCATTTTTGTAGGGAACCCCCTCCGGGTTTTGACATTTGTATTCAGTCCTTAAAGTTGCCTATTAAGTGTAATAGTTTTGGATATCTTGCATTCAAGACCCTCTAGGTTTTTGTATTGGCACTCTTACCCCTCCCAGGCATGTGCAAGTCACGCGCCCTGGTGGGTAAATTGCTCAGACACCCTTGCGGGTTTTGCTATTTATCTTTAATCCATTAAATGCAAGTTTTAGTATAAACTTTTGTGGAAATTTTGCATGTGTACCTCTGGTTGTTTTAATATTTGCACAACTGCCCCTGCCAGGCCTGTAATTTGTGCTGACTTGCTCTATTTATTTGGACCCCTGTTTTAACTCGAAAAATTCTCAAATTTTGAACTTGAGCTCATGTTTACCTGTACTTGCACGCCATATTTTTGCATTGCATTTTTATTGCATTTTCACATTTATTAAAAATCAAAAACATGCTTTTTGTGTACTGTTTAGCTTAGAAAATGCCAAAAAAATATTAAAACACTTCGAAAAATTCCAAAAAAGTACCCAGTGTCTATTTTAACCTAATTTAGTGTCAGTCCAAAAATCATAAAAAGTCTCAAAAGAAAAACACTAAAAATATTAAAACACTCAAAAACTTCAAAAAAATATATAAAATCAAGGAAAACTCAAAAAAATACAAACTCAGGTTCTGTTTGTTCCTTATTCTGTTCCTTTTATTTGAAAAATAGTGTGAAAAATTTTGGTTGCTGTTTGCTAATTTTAATTTCCATTTTATTCACAGCCAGCACTATTTGCACTGTTTTGACTTATTGCAGTAATTAAAAATACCAAAAACACCTTGAAAAATCCCCAAAAATCACAAAAACAGTAGAAAATCATAAAAATATCAAAAACAATTTATTTCTAAATTTTTGGTAATTTTTACTTAGTTTTATAAATATTTTATCTTGTCTTTTATTCCATTGTCTTTAAATTCCAATATTGAAAAAGAAAAATATAAAATATAAAATTATAAAAATCAGAAAATTAAAAATCAAAATACAAAATTAAAAATTAAATTAAAAAAATTAAAAATTAAAACCCACAAAAATTGTATTTGCTTGCTTGCTTAGTGTAGACACATTACACACACACACTTGTGCATTAATTTTGAACTACCCTGCTTGCTCCCTGTGTTCGAACTCTCTACATACTTGCACCTATACATCTTTTATGTAGAGTTAAAAATAAATTTTAACTCCACATTAGTTCTAATTTATTGATCTTCAGTGTGGGTTAACTGTTGATTTTAGTCCAGATTTAGAGTGGTCAATACACCGACTGAGTTCACGCTTTGTGTTGAACTTAAGACCACCTATTTCCGGTCAAATCAGTACCCCATCCGTCCCCATTCGTTCCAGCCCTATACACATTCTAGAGAAGAGAACTGAAGACCCTATTCGGCCATTCCCATTTCCAATGACGCTAGCAGTAAGGGTTTTGGAACCCTATCTTCTCCTTCTTCCTCCACACGAGCGGGAGAGCGAGAGCGAGAGAGAAGCCGAGCATCGGTGCTCGAGGGCAGTAGCAGCTGGGTCTCTTGGGAGCTGTGGTTTGGGTTCGGAGGGCGGAGGTGCTGGGCGAGCTCGAGAGGAGCGGGGAGGTCGTTGCGGACGACCTTAAGAAGCCGTCGCCATCATTTGGGTCTCCATCCGGGAGCCCACAAGGGAAGATACTCCATCTCCTTGTTTTGAGCACAATATTGGTACAGTTAGATACCTAGGGATAGTTTGATACTTGTTGAAGAATTATCCATTGTGTGTGGCTTGTACCTCAGTTTTGTGAGCAACAAAACCAGGAAGAACATTTGGCTCCATTTGACCGTAGTGATTAGTTGTCGGTCTTGCCCCGTGGTTTTTCCCTTACTCACATTGAGTAAGGGTTTCCACGTAAAATCCTTGTCTTGTGGTGATTGCTTGTTGTGGTTGTTTGTCATTGTTGCCATTTGAGTTGCCGTGTGGGGAACATATATTTGCATTATGCCATCTTTGATGCAGGACAGTTTTAGGGGATTATCCTGGTTGATTGTCCAATATCCCCAACAATACGTTAAGTCATTTAAGCACAAATTTAGTTGATCTTGAAACAAAAAATTTTAGGATGCTCGATGGAAATTCTTAAAATTTTATTGATTTTAAATATAGGAATTTATTGCAATGCATATTAAAAAAACTGATTTGTTATTCAGTTCTTCCAATATAAGCATAATTTGATAACAACGTTTCAACATTTTAAGAAATGCAATAATATTTTTTCGGTATAAACAAGCTTCAACGAGGGGGGTAGACATCTGGTATTACTAATGTTTGAATGGCATATTAATATGTCCTACTCATGTCAATAAGAAAATTGATATAGAAAAATCCAAATGAGCCTACGTGTTCCAATTTATGATTCAATTATAAAAAAATTACAAATGTAATTACAATTTAATAAAATTGATGTAGGAAAAATCGAACATGCATGTTCCCCGCAACTGCCGAGGTCCGTCATGAAATCCAATCATTGAGATGCATGATATCATAAGAAGATTCAAAATTAACACATTTATGTGTTAAATTCTGGTTTTGAATATAATAATATTATATATGTGGGTAAATAACTAACTTTCAATATATATATATATATATATATATGCAATTATATATAATAGAAAGATGAATAATACATTACTGGAATATGCACTTTACTCAGCGGTCGCTAGCCGCATGTACACGTAGACATTCACTGATAACGATGCATCGAAAAAGATTGTGTTGCAAATAGTTTTTGTGGTTGTTGTCTTCAAGCGTTGATACCGTTGACCACCTCAAATAGACAAACCGTCGAGAATAAGTGTATTCCATGGTGCATAAACCATCACCGAAAATACATCAGTGGCGGTACCATTACAGCATTAACTGCCAATAATGATAGTACCATTACAGCATCGGCGGCTATGTAGCCACCGAGAATATCTCCTGTAAAAAAATATACCAGCAGCAGTTGTTGATGCTACTCCTCCTCCTCATCATTCCCCCTGCAGAAGAGATGTCAAAGCATTCAAAGACATCCAACTATTCGTATCTCCTCGATCAAAGCATTTACATTAAAACACATCAAAGATACAAACACTGCAAGCATATCATATATTCATTGGATAAAATGTTCAAACACAATATATAAAAAAAACTATATACACCCAAAAATAGTTGTCCCAGCACTTAAGACTTTACAATTTCCTAGATACTTGACAAACATTCTAAATCAACATAAAAGGTGCATCATCATCTGCAGGTGGATCATTGTCATCACGATCATGATTCGGAGGAACGGGACCCCATCCAGACAGCTCTTCGATCAACCTATGAATTCGATTCTTCATCTGCGTATTCTGGAGGACTATATCTACCTCATGGGTCAAGACTGCGACCTTTCCTTTCAACTGTTCAACCTCTGTAGATGACAGACCACCGTCGCTTTTCCATAAAAACTCATCTTGCTGGAAGATGTACCATCAAGCAGAACCCATCTAGAGTATTGTGTAGCCGGCGGATAAACATATCGAACGCCTCCTCATTCAATTCTTCTGGAGTTCCCTGAGTTGGACATAATTGAATATGGAGGAAGTCCATCATGCGACTATATATTTTGAGTCCTTTATTAGATAAAACACACGCTTATTTAGTCAAAATAAAGTTAATGTAACTTACACGTGCCTCTACATATCTCTCTTGAATGAAGGTCTTGTTACCTTCTTTGTCGATCGTATGCCATCTAATTTCGAACAATCTCATCCGATCCATGCTCTCTCCAGTCTCGGCCTAAAAATATACAGTATTTCAGCATATAATAGAATATATATATCTTAGAATATGTAAGAACTTACATGCTTGTATTTCAATTGATCCAAACATGTCCTACCCAATGTGTGGATAGGACCATGAGCTTTACTCTTATTGCTCTTATTCATCTCAAATATATTATGGATTCACGTGTTAAGAGTAAAACAATTAATTGAGTGATTAAGATATTGATATTTACATACTATCATTACTTGAACTTCTCACTATCTTCATGAGTATTGGCACTCGCTTCAGTCGCATTTGGAAACCAGTCGAAATGCTTCAATAGGTTCATATATATAAACAAAAAATAGTGACATCTAACCATCACATCAAAAATGGCTAGATGAATAGACGAACACCTAACCTTCTTCCTCTTAGCCCGTACATCACGACGGATTTTGGCAGCTCGATGGAAAATCCACTCATCTATTGCAGGGTCATCGTCCCAATCAAAAATATTCTGCACATCCCAACAAACATTAATACTCAAACAAACTATCATTTCATTCAACTTTCTATTCATAGACATATCATTCATGTCAGAGATGATAACAACCTTAAGTGATTGTGGAACATTCCTGAAGTTGGTCATCTTCATAGGGATATGCATCCTCGCAGTGAGTCCCAATCTGTTCGAGGAGGGACCATTGTATTCGCCTAATGCCTATCCACCTGGAGTCACAACAATCCTTATTCTTTCACCTGGCTTCAGCTTGCATAAGTTATGGCATTTGGCACGACATCTAACTTTCCTCTCATGACCTGGTATATGAGAGAATTTAGAATGTATTGCAATTTCAGTGGAGATATGTAAGTATTTACCTTGTTTACATGATGATGACATGCCATCTCTATCAAGACCATGCTGAATGCCATCTATCTCAAGAAGAGGTTGAGAGCCCCCCATGCTCTTCTACCTTATCAGAAAAATTAGGAGTAAGCTGGGAGTAATCACTACCCAAAGGAACTATGTCCTCATGTTTATCCTTCGACTCATTCTACATAGAAAAACATGTCCGAACTGTATGCATTTATGTAGAGCAACAATTAATAGCAATATATTTCAAAGTAAGCAAATTAATTATGCAACAATTTATAGGATTATATAAAAGCAAGTAACTTCCATCTATGATTTTGGAGCTCCTCTCTTTTCAGATCATTTCTCTTGGGTTTCATCAAGTAGATCTTTGATGGTTTGCTTTTCATGCATTTTAGTATTGGTATTTCGAAATGCAATGGATTTGGGTCGAATTTGATCTTCGACTATTATTTTTGGCTATGGTTAGAAGAGAAAATTTTACTACGCAAAAAGTAATGAATATCTCAAATTTGGATAGGAATGAAAGAAACTTCCCAGAACTTTCTCCTCTGTTTGCAAGTAAATCTTTCTTGAAAAAGCAAGGAGGAAATAATGTACAGAAAAATAATTTTAAACTTCAAGTGCAAAAAGGGTTCATTCATAATTGCATGATAATTACCAGATTCTAGATCTCAATGTGTTCTTGATACACCTCATCATCATCATCATCGCCATCTTCTTCTTCACTGATTATGTGATATCCTCGTGGAGTTATCTTTATTGGGACTATTCAACCGATATCCGCATTGTGTTGTACATAGAAAACATGATCCACCTAACATGCTAGCACAAATGGTTCTACTTTACCAAGAATCGTCATGTTCTTATTAAGGCTTACATATCCATTCTTCATATTTAACTCACAACCCGTATCTTTAAATACATCATACCAATGACACTTAAATAAAACATTCGTCCGATCATGTTGAAAGCTCATCTCAACTATCTTATTGATTTGACCATTAGTATCCGTTGCAGCATGATGATAGGCTACATTTTACAAACACCCCGAATAGAGTATTTTCCTTTTTATATTATTTTTTAGTAACACTTGAATCTACATACATTTATAATGTACATTTTCCATTTAAATTGTGCATATGAGTATAGCTAAATGGACTTCTCACCAATATATCAAAATCTGATATCCAACGAGTATCATTTTTCAGTCTTCACATATTCCACTTTTTTCACAAAGCATTCGATGAAACCTGTCTTATTGCACCTTTTGAATTCAATGTATATTGATTTCCATTCACTACAGAATGGATCAGCGTCATGCACTTATTTCAGCACATATAATGGCGACATCCGTTTGTCCAAATCAGGCATGGGTAAGAGAGTTGTATTATTAAATGCTCTACCTTTTATTTCAAAAAATAGATAGCTGGTTATCATCGAATTCATTGTAAGGAGCATCATTTCTTTCAAGATGTCTGAATCATCATTCTTCACTATCAACATAAATGCGACAAAAAGTCACACATTCCTTAACCAAATACCCATCAATAATAGAGCCTTTCAGTTCAGGCCAATTTAGAATATAATCATTCAGTTTCTTAAGGAACCTCTCTATGGGATAACTGATATTGCACAGGACGGGTCCCCCGATCCTTGCTTCATCTACCAAGTGGATGACCAAGTGAACCGTCACATCAAAAAAGCTGGTGGAAAAAGTAGTTCAAGATTGTATAGCGTATCCACGATCTTCACATCCTATTTCTCCAAAAGGCATGGGTCGAGTGAATTAGCATAAACAATCTTGAAAAAAGTACTCAACTCGACAATAGGTTCGACAATAGATTGTGGCAACATACCACGAATTGCTAGAGGAAAGAAGATCTGCATATAAACGTGGCTATCATGACAACCCTTCTCTGCGGCAAGTGGGATGCCACCATCAACCTATATTGTCACATTAAGTGGGATACCATGGTAAGCCTTCTCCGCGGTCACACGAACAAAGACATCAAAGAACCACTAGAACTCCAGCCTGCGCCAACCAACAATGCATCTGCTTCATAGATCGACTTCCTACGAGTTGCCCATGCACACATCCGATTCATCAGATCTAGATAACTCCGAGAATGAATCAACGAGGAAACAAACATGGCTACAAGACGATGAGACATTTGGATCATCATCATCAATTGAAGGTGGGGATGACCTATACACGCTACTGTATTTGAGCCCGCATGGCGAAAGCAGTAGGAGCAATCACAATATAGGCGAGGACTGTCATGCCACTGCATTGTGCTCGAGAAGGACTTTCTCGGACGTACAAACGTATATATTAAGAGCAATGATCGTGAATTCAAAATATTAGTGGTGAGAGTACTTGATCAAGGTCTAACAACAATCACATATCTGATGATTCAGCTAATCTCCTGAGAGTCTTCTAAGATTCTTTAGGATGGTTGCATAGTAGCCGAGAGGGGGAAGTCTCCTCATGTTCTTATTCTGAACAGTCAGGGGTCGTGCCACTCGATGGGAATCATGAAAATGAGACGACGATCTCCTGTGGTGGGCTCAGCATTATCCATGACGTCAGGGGTGGAGCCAGGAATTACATATAGGCGGACCAAATATTATGAACCCAAATACATGCGTACATACATACATATATGGACACACACATGTATAATATTCAAAATTACATTGGATCACATTACAACTAGACTGAAGCTATAGTACCAAAGAAATGACTGAATAAATTTTGAGATTGGATAGAAATACAACATTATCCAATGTTTTGAAAACTGGAACGATCGGTTCGACCAGTGAATCGAGCCTGGACCGGTCCGCTTAACCGATTCTTGCTGGTTCCATTCAAAACTTCAAATTTTAATCAATCCACCGATTCAATCTATTATTTTAAACCTGAGTTAATCGAGTTCAACCAAAATTGAACCACAATTAAATTTTAATTTGTTCAAAAGTACTGCTAGTGGTGAGAGTTGAACTTTTAATATTATTTTAAGCATCTAATCTAACACAACTTTTTACATGTATTAAACTTTAAATATAATTAAACTACTATTACTATATAGAGCATCTAGTCCAAATAATATGTATGATGTTTATGACATTTGATGGTGCATACGAAAAAAATTATGTATACAGTAATATATATGTATATTATCTAGATATTTTATTTCTATTTCGAGTATATTTAACTGTGTATTTTATATAAATTTTATTTTGATTTGATTAGGTAGTTCAACCACTTTTTTCTCACCGATTTGGTTTAATCTGATTTTAAATAATAATGTCATCATCATCCGGTCGACTGGTTTGATTACATGGTTTAATTCGACCAAACTATTTCGGTAAAGTTTTCGATCTAATGTCCAGTTCGGTTTCAAAAATATTGATGAATTTGTTGTCTAAGAAAATGTGGAACTACTTGGAGGTGACATGACTAAGAAAAATCATGATTCATTGATTAATTTGAATCAAGAAGGAATCAAACAATATATTAATGAAATAGCCAAAATCGAAAACGGAGAAACCAATGATCTTGAAAACTTGATCTAAAAAGGCATACCGACGTTAACTTCTCACCAATTAAAAAGGTTCATTTTGAAGGTTAGGAAGTTATGAGATTTAGATCCTATATGTACATTAACTTTTATCTAGAATAAGTAATATGATATAGATGAATGCGACATCATCTCACTTATATATTGTAACCATCTATTTTAGAGAGAGAATTTAGATATGCTGAGACAATAATTACCAATCCCCTCTCTCTAATTCTTGGTTATCTTTAATAAAAATTGGTTGCATATCCTCAAAGAAGTTATATGGATACAAACCAATGAATTTTACATGGATACATAAATTTTGATTGCCATTTTCATTTTTAGAAAACATATACATATATGTTTGTTTGCTTGTGTGTATATATGAATACATATATAGATTTGAAATAGACGTGGGTTCATTAGAGGGATACAATGGGATACAGATATAGTTGTTTTTCTTTACTATTGCTTTCAACTTCCATAAAAACTGGTTTTTTGTCAGTATTGATACATATAATAATTTTTGCGATCAATCAAAATATATATACATATATGGACATTTTTTTATGGATACAGATGATTTTTTTATTATATGAATACACATATGTATAATATGGTAAATGCAATATGGTCACAACAACAACAAAGCCTTTTCCCACAATTAAGTAGGGTCGGCTACATGGATTCTTCACCTCCATTCAGATCTATCTTGGATCAATCTCGAGCTTATATCCAAAAAACTAATATCCCTTCATATAGTCTCTTTCGAACACCTCTTGGCCGTCTTCGCTTGCAAATGAGCAAATCATCTTAAGTGGTTTTCTCACATCTTATCCTCGATCGGAGCTACACCAACTTTCTTTCCGATTGCATCATTCCGGATCCGATCTTTACGTGTGTGTCCATACGTCCACCTAAGCATTTTCATTTCTGCTACAACCATTTTCTACACATGTCTACGGTAACTGCAATATGGTATCTGTAAAAAATCATATTTCTTAAATTTGTGGATAGTATCATTGTCATCCGTATATGCAAAAAGAAACCTGGATCTAAAATACCATGCATCTATATTATTCGTATTCGTAGAAATATTATCCATATAACATATTATGTGTATATTTATCCATATATAAAAATACTAGCAACTATATCCATATTTTGAGAGAGCACAGAAAAATATCTGTAAAAAATATTTTATCATTTTTAGTTGACGATAAATGCAAAAAAAACATATACATTATCATGAATCAAATTGCATTCTTATAATGAATACACATCATTTTTCAAATATGGATTATTAATATATGTATCGACAAAGAAAACACAACCGCATATGTATGTATATCCTCAAATAATAAAAATGACAATCATATCAATAGCCATAGTATATTTCTTCGTCTGACTCGATGTGGTGAAAGGAAAATTAAAAAAAAGAAATTATATAATGGAGGGGCCCTGATTTCCTAATCTACTATAAATGGAAAAGGAAACTATCCTAATAATGAGATTGGGGACTACTAAATTTGTGTTTAGTAATTTGGGAAGAGTACCATGGCCCATACGTTCCCTCTGCCACTGCATGACGTAGATCAGTTAAAAGAGGGAAGTGTTGGAAAGAGACTATCCAAAGGGATATTACTTATTTGTATTTAAGCTTGAGAATAATTCAAAATAGATCGAAATGAATCAGGGTATTTGTGCTCGAGAATAATTCAAAATTGATCGGAATGAATCAAGGTATTTACGCTCGAGAATAATTCAAAATAGATCGGAATGAATCTACTTCATTGTGGGAAAAAGACTTTATTGTTGTTGTGGTTGTATTTTCATTAAAAATTACAAAAATATCAATATCATTATTTATATATGAGATGAATAATAAATAGAAGGATGTGTATCTCTCTTTCTTTTTTGTCAATCCTGTCGATATGTTCAATTTAATATGAAATAATATATTATTTTCCCTTTGCTTAAATCTCAATATCTTGAAATTTAAATTGACAATTTCTTCAAAACAAACATTCAACCATGGATTTTGCACAACTATGACATCATATGAGATTATAAATAAATAAAATACATAGTGAATGAGGTGCCATATGTGATTGCTAGTAATAGATATAATATGGGAGAGAGCATAATAAAGAGAATGCATGTGAATTTGGAAGGGAGTAGTTGACAAGTCTACACATATAGAAAACTTCATTAGTTATTGGTAGGGTATTCACGTGAAGGGTACAAGATATCGGTTTCATGTCGATTTTGATTTGATCGGATTGAACTAATGCTCCGAACTGATTGAATCGATGATGACGCTAACGTGATGTCAACTTAGATATAGATCAAGAAATAATCAAACCATTTGTTTATTAATGATCGAATGTGTTGGATCGATTTTATAAATTGGAAAATATCATGCTTTGTATTTTAATCTGTAAGATTTTCGTATACACAAAATATAATTTCAACCCAAAAAGGTACATGAAAATTGATTGAATAATTTGCAACATCAAATCAATTTACCACACTCCAACAAAATTACCCTATTGCAATGAATAATTTTAAAATTTCATTACCATATTTTTGGTATAAAACAACGAACATCGTTAATTATAATTACAAACAATTGGCATATTTTTTTGCTAAAGATTTGTATAAGAATAATATATCCATTGACTAATTGTTAAAATTTGTATAAATCATTGTTATATCTAACAACGATTAGATTTAAAAAGTTAACCGATAATAATTGTATATGATTCATTGCTAGTAATATAGTAACAACTAGGACATTTGTTGCAGATTTAAAGAATCATGTAATGATTAATATTCATTGTTATATAATTAATTATAAAAGATACATTAATGAATATGAAATTATTCATTGCATTAAGTCAAATTTTCATAAGCAATGTAAAAGAGTACCGTCAACTAGTGCAATCTTATGAAAAATCATGGAATGTTTGGAGCTATATAACAATGTTCGTGTACACCTTTAATCACTATTTAACTTGTTGATAGTACATTTACAATGCCTTGCAAATCTCTAGAAAGAAAAATGATAATTTTTTACTTCAGACTGCAACACAATAAAAATATTTTTACGATCTGGTTTGTTACTTCCATCCCATGTAAAGCAACTTCACAAATCAACATCCACGCACGCATTAATATTGGATACAATATCAGTTATTATGCAAAGCAATCACATAGTAGTTATACATCAGAAGTAGAATCCAAATCCAAATTAAGGAGAAAGAAGATACTTGAATTTTAAATGAGATAACAACAAATCAAAGTATTCGGGAAATAAAAATCCTTTAGATTATAAATAGTTAAATCACATTGCAACATAAATGTAAGATGCATGATCTTTCAGAATTGGAGACGAGTGTTTGTTGTGGCAGCATCGATTTGTTGATCGAATGTTTTAGAGGCCAGAGGAGGTAGAACCGATCGGGTTTAATAGGTCTAAACCAGTCCGATTCAACGGGTCCAATTGTAGTCTCATCTTTTGTAAATTGAATTTTACAAACTGACTGGACCAATCAGATTTGTTCAATCCACAGTTGGACCGTCCGATCTGATTTTTAAAACATTGATTATGACATGCCTCAACCTATTGTTATGGGGTCATGGGTCGATCTGCGATTACAACAAGCACCCAGAGAATGTCAATGGGTGATGGGTACCTCAAGTACACATGGAAGTATATATCACCTCTATTAAAAGAAAATTACTTATTTATTAGATAAATATCAATAAAGGGACAAAATCGATAATTATGTTTTTTAGAAACTCTATTTATCAATTTTGAAATTTACTGTATGTTTTTTGTCCATTTCTCCGGACATTAGATTGATCAATTGTTGTTATCCACATTTATGACTTAATATTCTAACAAGATACTATTTACGGATTCTATTGTAAAAAACATTTATATTCATGGGCATGTGGACTAGAGTGAACATTGCCGAAGTGGGGTTTGCTTATCTGAATAAAAAGAGACACAGCTAGTAATAGGCAACACATATAAGGAATACAAACAATATGTAAATCTATATATTCGTATATATATCACATTCATAATGGTAATGCCGTATGACATGATAATCTAAGCAGTAAGGAATGCAATCTTATAGAAGTACAGAAACATGTGTAAATAATTAATTAATGATGATATATGAAACTATAAATCATATAAATATATGAAATTGGAAGGAATGCAATGAGATATGGGTAATGAAAGTACCATCTATATATATATATATTTGTATCTATACCATATATATTTTCCATATTCACCAATATTTGTATCCGCATCCATATTTATATTTTAAAATAGATAACAAAAGTACCTTCTATATTGATATTTGTATCTAATTGTTTGTATCTTTTTAAATCGGCTGGGTAATGAAAGCTTCCTTGGGCTCCACCTTATTTTCCTTATTGGCATAAGTGCATCAATTTTCCAGACTCCACCCTATACATTCATACCAACAAGCAAGGACAACGTGATTCCAATGCCATCTACACACTCATTCCTAATAGAATATATATAGCTCTTTTCCTGAACTAGAGAATCTTTACCAAAATCTAGCCATTAGAAGTCTTTTCCTTATTGCATAGATGCATCAATTTTCCAGACTCCACCTTATTTTTCTTTGATTATTATTTATTAACGGCAAATTACCCTTTTTGGTGATGAGTGAAAAATGAATCTAACAAAACTGTTTAAAAAATGTGTGCATGCTCAAGTTTTTACTTAAAAGTAAAATAAAACCATTATGATGGTATTTTCTTGGATTTTATTTGTTAAAAAGAAATCAGATTTCTTTTTAAAAAGTTCTCTTTGTTCAGATTATACACATACCAGTTAAATGAGTAGCTTTATGCATTATTATTGATTATGATTGGCATTAAATGGATGATCCACAGTTCCCTCTCTGGTGATTGTTTAGAAGCTCACCAACCTTATCATAAGGAAGCCCAAATGATAATACGCGGAGAAGATTAGGTGAGGACCGCAAAGATGAGTCGCTTTGGTAATGGGGTCGGAGTATGCACATTTAAAAGAGTTAGTGAGATGCAGAACTCTATCATAAATAGTGGATGTCTGAATAGTCAGCTCAATCGATATACAATTAATGTGATGCATTATTTTTATACAATATATTATTGATAATATCCATGATTAAAATATATTTTAGGTAAATTGCACTACTCCAAAAATGGCTCACACCAATGGGCTCCAATGAATACACGCACGCACGCACGCACACACATACATGCATACATATAATATAACACTGAATGTAGTAGACTTAATAAGGGAAAATGGTTAATTCATGAATTGAATAAAAAAACAAGAGCACCTTTAACTCGATGATAGAGTAACACCATGGTAAGATGTAAGTCATCGGTTCAAATCCGATAAGGTTTTTCCACGAAACTCAAATCTTACTTTATTTGTAAAAAAGAAAGGGTGCAATCATTATAATCATCAGTTACAATTAGTATGATCTAGAAAGTGGAAGATTCATTCATCATTATGATATTGAATAATCACATTTATTAGGAAGAGTAAGTCACATGAATTTCATAAGAAAACATTTCCAGAATAGCGGAAATATACGTTCAATGTGGTCATTGTATGCATGGGCTCGTCGCCATTTGATAAACTTTATTTGCAGCATTATTTTCATTATAGATTACAATTTACAATGAAATAAATATTCACGTTTTCTTTTCTAATGAATGTTTACATGAGGATCAAGATGTTTCTATTTACATACATATCAGATAAGTTGTACAATAAGTGCAATATGCAGGAAACAACAGAATACCATAGACGCAACAAGAAGATGACTTCCAGACATCAAACATGATTCCTCAGATGGCCCGATCCAAATCACGATTTTGATCTCCACTTCATTGCACGCAAGTAGAATCCCAAAATGTACGTTCTGACCTGGTAGATGGAAGAAGCTTGGGAACTGACCTCTCGGCCAGTCGTAAGGGGCTTTGCACCCATTCATGAACATCATGAAGGGGTGCAAAGAGCCCTACGAGTGGTCGAGAGGATGGTCGTTGATGAATCCACATTTCATCATCTTTATTCTATCATTTTGGCCTCAAAAACCCTAGCAAATGCGTGTAATTACCCTTAATTAGAGCATATTAGCATTCATGCATGTAACTGTAAAGAGTGTATAAAATACTGTAACTAAAGTCAAAATTATAGAATAAATAAAAGAAAATAAAAAGAATAAAATATTGTAAATATTTTATGACTCGAAACCCCGAGACCTAAGCATCTTGATGAATAGGTCGACAAGGAATAAAGTAGGGGGAGATAAGTGCCAAATACCTATACTTTCTCATTCATTCTTTATTCATTTTGGGACCTATTTTTGGTTCTACTTTTTATACATAAAATAAAGAAATTTTGTATATGAAAGTTGTAGATAATTTTATAAAAAAATACAAAATTTATTTCCCTGAAAAATAATGTACAGATAAAAAGTTATGGTCTGAATAAAATTCTAGAATCCCAACTTCCCAGACCCATATCTCACAAATAAAAACTCCAAATGCATCAAACTCTCTTTAATTGTATATAGAATAAAATAAGCTATTTATTGGCGGTGGTTTCGCAGTTGGCGGAGCTACGGTTTGAAAGTTGAGTTTTGGACCCATATTGTATACTTGCACAGATTAAAATATTCAATTTATTCTCTAGTCATTAGTTTTATAATTTTTTATGTTTATAATGTTGTAAATATTACTTGTAATATATATGTACATTAAAATCAGAAGAAAAACCCAAAAGAAATACAAAATAAAAATACCTATATATTACACATAGGTATTATACCTATTAATATACCTATATAATGTATACTTGTATTTTATTAAATATACAAAACAATTCAGAAAAGTAAAATAAAAATATAATTAAGTGTATAAAAGTATTTTATAATTTTATAAAATAATAAACATAATTAAAGAAATTAAAAATACCAAAATAAAAATTAATTAATAAAATATATAGGTAATATACCTATAAGGGGTATAAAAGTAAACTTGTAAAAATATATCCCATAAAAATAATTAAAAATCAGAATAAAATACTACATAAAATAATAAATATTTTTTATTTAATAACCAAAATCTAATTCGACCTTTTTCTATTTTTAAATGGATTAATAAATCATTTTTAGGGTTTTTCCTGGTTGGTCCACGTAGACCAACCAGGAGGGCCTGAGAGTTGACCTCGCTCAACTCTCTGACCCGCCCCATGAGGTTTGTCAGAGGTGCATTTTGTCGTCTTTTCGCCCATTTTTCTAGGTCAAACCATTACCCTTCTCGTGTCGCACTCTCTTTGAGAGTTGTTCCTAGGTCTATGGTGATCTACGCCCAAGGTTTACCTTGGACTTTGGATCACTGTAGCGAGCGATGCGTCTTGATCTTTGAGCCGCGTCAGTCAACCCAATAAAAGGGACGCCCAACTTCATTTTCAAATTTGA
This sequence comes from Ottelia alismoides, assembly GCA_037367405.1. NCBI lineage: Eukaryota > Viridiplantae > Streptophyta > Magnoliopsida > Alismatales > Hydrocharitaceae > Ottelia > Ottelia alismoides. The sequence continues at coordinate 396,658 of JAZKJV010010009.1, read as the reverse complement.
ACCCCATTTTGGATCTAACCTTTCCACCTCTGTGTGTTCTTGGTCGGCTGGTGGTGACAGCACCTAGTCCCTGTCATCAGGGAGGAGTTTGGGCAAGGATCTGGGTGTTCCCCCTACCTCCGGTGATCTTCCCGTTGAGGTACACTCTCCCTCGCCCTTCCTAGGCTTGAGGCTGTTTATTCACTCCATTTTCGTTCTCGTTTCATTCCTTGTAGTCTTAGGATCATTTAGGTCCCCGTTTCGCTTCCAATCTCACATCGATTCGCTCAATCGATCATTCGCCAGAGCTATCTCCGGCCAACTTCGTGTTCACACTATTTTTGCCGTCACTCCACACCATCTACTTCGCAAGCCATCGAGGCATTTTGCCCTCGATGGTGTCACTTGGTTTTGCAGGTCCAAGAGCCTCAGCGTGCATCTGGGGGTGATTTTGAAGGCCGGTCAAGGTAACTGGAGGACCTCTGCTTCTCCGACCTTGCTGGTGCATACCGGAGTTCCTCCGGTCTTTTTGAGACCCCCAGTCGATTCAAGGATCTTCCAGGAAGCTTTCTGGGCACTTTGGAGCGTCGCCTTGAAGCGGAGAGGGGAGATCGGGGCTGGGGAAGCTCGCATCTCCGCGAGTTCTTCCCAGTTCGTCGAGGTCGCCTCGCCACCGTTCGATTTTGGAGGATGCCCAGACGCTACAGCCGCCGTTAGATCTGGCATGCCCAGGACCGTCCATCGCGAGAAGATCATTTAATCTCAGGCGTCCAGACCGAAGGGGTACGGGGCCACGGATCGTTGCCACGTGGATAAGTGAGCCCTCATCAGCCGTGCGATCCGCCTCAGCTTTGGGTATTTTGCTTTTTGAACCCAAAGAATTTTTGTAATTTAGAATTAATACCTAATCTTTCATCTGCAGCTTTGAAATTATTGTATAATTTGCACATTGCTCCTTGGAGTTTATCGATTTTTCTTTTTGCCCCCTGCCAGGTCACGTGCGCTACGCACGTGACTTGGCTGTTTTGCACGGGCACCCCTGGGATTTTTGTATATTTCGTTTTAATTCTAAAACTTCCAGTTGTAGTTATTTAATTTCTGGACGTATTGCAATCTACCCCCTGAGATTTTGGACATTTTCCTTTTAGTCCTTCCCAGGCACGTGCCAGTCACACGCGAGGGTGGGAATTTTGCTACAAAGCCCCTCCAGATTTTGTGATTGCTATTTGGTCCATTAAATTAAATATTCAGTGTATATTTTTGTGTGAAAATTGCACAAAGGCCCTCAGACTTTCATCTATTTACAAACAGGTCCCTGCCAGGCTTAGTTAATTTTGTGTGCTTGTCTTATTTATTTCATGCATCATTCTAACCCCAAAAATTCTACAAAAATCTATAAGCTCCTGTTAACTTGAACTTTCACGCCATATTTTTAGTTTTTATTTTTGTTGCATTTTTATATTTATTAAAAATAAAAAACATGCCATTTCAGTACTGTCTAGCTTAGAAAATACCAAAAAATATTAAAACACCTCAAAAAATTCCAAAAAATCACCTACTGTGTATTTTAGTCTATTTTAGTGTCAGTCGAAAAATCACTAAAAAATTCAAAACCAAAACTTAAAAATTAGAAAATATCTAAAAACTTCAAAAAAATCTAAAAATTATAAAAAAACTCCAAAAAATGCAAACTCAGTTCCTGTAGGTTCCCCATTTTATTTCCTTTATTTTAAAATTAGTTTGGAAAAATTTTGTGGCTGTTTGATATTTTTCATTCCTATTTTACCTTCAGCCAGTTTCTTATTCCATGTTTTCCTTTATTTTGCCTTTTAAAAATACCAAAAAGATTTTGAAAAATACCCAAAAATCACAAAAACAGTAAAAATTCATAAAAAAACTAAAAATATTTTATTTCTGAATTTTTGAGTATTTTTACATATTTTTATAATTAATTTATCATCTCTTTTTTTATATAGTTCATATATTCCAATATTTAAAAAAAGAAAATAAAAAAATATAAAATATATAAAAAATATAAAATCAGAAAATTAAAAATCAAAATACAAAATTAAAAATTAAATAAATAATTTAAAAATCTAAAACCCACAAAAATATTTGCATTTGCATAGTGTAGACATGCACATCACTTTCTCTCTCACACACACACACCTGTCTGATCTACCCTGCCTTGCTCCCTGTGTTCGAACTCTCTACATACTTGCTTCTATACATCATTTATGTAGAGTTAAAAATAAATTTTAACGTCACATCTGCTTGTCATTGCTTGATTGATTGAGTGTGGGTTAATTGTTGATTAATACGGGATTCTGTAGTGGTCAAGACTTCGACTGCGGTTTTGCCTTGTGAAACCGTACGACCCTCGAATTCTGTGTTTATCAAATGGCGCCGTTGCCAGGGAGCAACAGCGAGTAGATCACATTTTTCTTTGATTGTGTTTGTTTGTCTACCATCGCTTCATTTTATCTCTCTTCTATTTTTGATATATATTGTTGAGCTTTCTGACCACTCTTTTTCTTGTCTTCTTGCGAGGGACTGTGGAGCAAGGCGGATCGCCTAGGGGATCCGGCGCAACCTTGGGAAGCGGGGCCAGCTTTTCTTGAGCCAAGCCGGCATGAGAGAGCAGGAGGAGTGAGAGAGAGATTAGTTAGATAGTTTTTATTTTCTTTGGTGAGAGATAGATTCATATTAATTTGTAATAATACAGGGACTTGGACACTCAGACATTCGGGCCCAATTTCCGGGTGTTTGTTCACCCGGGGGCTCATCGTGGATTTTATCGTGTTTCACGACAGTCATTTTCCGGTTTCGTTTTCATTTTTCATTTCTTTTGTAGATTGAGCCCTTAGTTCTAGGCAATCGACATTGCTTGATCGATTAGATTAGGTCCAAACACCTTAACAACCATTGCATGTACCTATAGCTCGAATTTGGACTTAGTTTAATTAAACAGTTGACTTGCCATTCTTTCGATCCGCAGCGCCGCGAGCTCATCCCGCCAAGCGCTTCTCCTGAACTCGATGTGTCGAGAGGAGGAGGGGTGGGCCTAGACCGGACTTTAGGATTGGGGATTGGTGGTTGACTCGTGGTTCTTCACGTTGAATTGCCTGCTTAGGACGATTTTTGCTTGCATACCGGCATATAGCTTAGGTTTACAAATTTCTGCTTTGCATCCCGCATGGAGAGAGCTGGGATTCACTGTAAGTCCTCTATCTTTGTATCCATCATTTAGGCACAAAGGTGAGATTTCCATCTTGGTGTCGACTTGCATTGGCTTTTCCGACTCTTTTCTCCCTCTGTTTTTTGGACAAAGTAGGAATCAAGAAAAAACAAAAACGTTAGGCGCTTATTTGAATCTACTCAAAAGAAACGATAACACCAAAAAAATTAAAAAAGGGACTGCTAAGAAAACTTAGACCTAAATAAAATTGGTAATTGGACTCATTGATTAGGGGGAGTAACACCCTCACTTGTCTTCAGGTTGCATGGGAAGGTCTCCTTCCAAGTGAGTTGAGTGCTTCTTAAGGATTAGAGCCAAAAACCCAGCTTGTGGTTGCCTTGTGTATCGCCTGGATTTCCAAAGTATTGGCGCTACTATCGTACGTAGGCGAGTAGGGCTTGGTCGCCATTGGTGACTCACTATTGTGTGAGCATCGACCTTGTCCGAAGTACCGAGCATAGGCCACGCCTTCACGGGTGTGTCTGTCTCACCGTCTGCGTCCGAGTAGGATCTTGCATGCTCACGGGTGATTCCGTTACGAGCGAGATCTGAAGTATCGGTTTCGCCTATCGGCTTCCTCCCTCTTCTTCTTTGGCTGAGTAGGGATCCAAGAAGTGTTACAAGGACCTCAAAAAGTGCAAGCTACATGTTACACAGGAGGAGGACAAGTACGGGAACACTTTTCCGGCAGTACTCTCTCTCCTTTAGGCATAGTGCTCTAAGGACTCGTGATAAGATAAAATTCTGAATTCAAGCTTAAATTGACAAGATAAAAGCCGAACCTTCACGGCTCCATGTGTTGAGTTGGTGAACTCACCCTGTTTTGTGTTTGATTGCTAGTCGATTTTAGGTCAAGATCAAAAACACAGCACCATTGTGCGTAATTTTGCTTCTCCCTTCTTTCTTCCTCATTTTGCAACCTTGCTCTTCTCAAATAATCAAGATGATGGGACGGAGGTCTCTTAGGCCGACTTTGTCGGTACCGCTATCCATCACTCCTCCTCATTCATCTAGGACGACCTCGGAGAGTCTGCTCTCCGAGCCTGAGTTCACTTCCACCCTGTTCCCCCTCGACCACCCTTCTCATTCTCCTTCCATCAGTCCAAGAGTTTCGGAATTTAGTGCATCGCAGAACTCAGAACATTTGACAGCGCCTGAGATGGGTTCTTTTGCTTTTTCAGAGAACCCAGACGTGGCTGACAGAGGAGAGAACCCAGATGATCATGAGCACCCGCCATTCTTCATTGATCAAGCCGCCATTAACAATTCACTTTTAGCATCCCTGGAGACCATGCAAAGACAAATCCGGGACCAGGGAGTCTTTATGGGTGACCTCATGAGAGAGATCGCGCAGATGCGAGAAAACCGACCTGGGGGCGGTGGCGGTGGCGGTGGAGGAGATATTCCAGTTGTAGAGAACCAGGGAGGAGAATCCAACCAGGAGAGGCCGCCACAGACTATCATGCGAGAATTGCACAATCCAGCAGCTTCCCTCACACATCGGTGGATCCGACTCCCTCCCATCCATGGAGATTTCGAGCTTTGGCCCCACACTATTCAGCTTCTGCCCAAATTCCATGGGTTGCCGACCGAAGAGCCACACCTCCACCTCCAAGAATTTGAAATTATTTGCAGCACAATTCATGATAGGCTGATGACTGAGGACACTATCAAGATGATCGCCTTCCCTTTCTCCTTGGTTGATAGAGCCGCATACTGGCTCAAACATTTGGGGCGATTCATCGACAATTGGGCAGATCTCCGGACCGCATACTTGAAGAAGTATTACCCTCTCGGCCGGACGAACGCGGCAAGAGCAATGATCAGCAACTTCGTAACGATCCCGAATGAACAATTCCATGAAGCTTGGGATCGATTCAGAGAGCTCATTGACCGATGTCCACACCATGATATCTCTAAGCCCAACTTAGTTCAAAGTTTCTTCTGTGGGCTGACACCGGAGCTGCAGGGGCTTGTTAATACCTCTTGTGGTGGGTCATATTTCTCCAAAGGTGAAGACGATGTTTGGGCCATTTATGAAGGTATGGCAGGGAATTCAACCATCATGGCCCAAGCCCGCGTCTACACAGAACAAAAGCCCCCGCAAGGAGCGGGATCATTCCAGAGGATCACCCGCATCGATGTCGGTCCTAACACTTCGTTGGCAGCCGTAACCCAAGCCGAATCAGCCGCAGCCGACATGGGCATAATCAGTGAGAAACTAGACCATCTCGAGATCCTCGAGAAAAAGCAGATGCAAGACATGGCCCAGATGGACCAGATTGCCAAGACGATGAGTGATCTGAAGACACAGATTCTTTGCGTCCAGGAGGCACATACTTCTTCCCAGCAGCCTTCCAGGTCACGTGCTGATCCGAGCAGTAGCAGCTCATCCCAACCCTCTGCCTCGTACCGCCAGGTTAACCACATCCAGGTAGAGCCGGTCCCGCTGCTACAGTACTACCCTGCACAGCAGCCATCTCAGGACACTCAGATGGTGGTATATCAGCCGGAGCAGCCACTGGCAGTTCTTCCTCCACCATCCTTTGAGCAGGAGCCATTGATGGAAGTCAATGGGATTTGGTATGACCGGTACCCTCATCCTGGGATTCGTCTTGATCACCCCGGATTCCGTTAGGGCAACGGTGGCTCCTCATCTCAGCAGCAGCCTCATGCTCAAGGACAGCAGAACAGCCAGCCACATCAGCCGCAGCAGCCCCAGTACGCCCAACAACAATACCAGAATGGTCCTCGTCCCGCCTACAACAACCAGCAGTGGAGGCAGTGTCAGCAGCCTCATCAATCTTATCCCCATCTGCCCCAGTATCAGCAGCAGCAGCAACCTTATTTCCCCGCAAGGGAATCCATCCGGTTCTCAGGCCCCCGCTTTTGAGAACCCAGCTTTAGACGATCTTGCCCGCTTGCTTTCCGAACAGCAAGCATCCTTCCGGTAAGAAATGGATGAGTTCCGGCAGGAAATGAGGGAGATCATCAAAGGCAAGGCCGCCATACCAGCTCAGATTGAACCAAATCCAAACAATCTGAAAAGAAAGTCCGAGCAGGTAGAGTTTACAGAGGATACCTATCCTAGTGACTATTTGAGTGACATGTCTCTTTCTTTGTATGATGCTGATTTTGTGACTACTAGGAGCGGTAGGATGCCACCCGGCGGTGCCTCTTCTGAGTGACAACCTCAAGCAGCATCAGGAGCACTAGATGAGTAGAGTAGCGGTGCTGATGCCGCTAATGATGATGTTGAAGACGGTGGTGCTGATGCTGCCAACGATGGAGAGCCAGACGATGGTACTGAAGCCGTCGTGATACTAGTTGCAGACGGTGGTGCTGATGCCACCATTTTGGATGCAGAGCCAGAGCGCGGTGCTGATGCTGTGAAGACAGGTGCAGGTGGTGGTATTGAGGCCACCACATCTACTTTTGTTGAGCTTCCTTCTGTGGTGTTACCACCTTTTGTATCTATGGACTGTGGTAACAACAAAAAGCACAAAAATATGAATAAAGGAAAGATTTCTATTCAAATTGCGGATCCATATGTGTTGAATGATGATGATTGTATGGATTCTATTCCTTCACAGGCACAGGGACCTATTCCTAGTCCTACATCTGAGGAGGCCCCTACCATCCCCTTCCCCGAAGCACTCCGCCGGGCGAAGGGGAACAAAAAAGAAAATCCCAAAAAAGATCAACAAGTAGAGTTCAACAATCAGATGATAGACAGATTCCACATTTAGCTGATGATGAATCCACATTTCATCATCTTTATTCTATCATTTTGGCATCAAAAACCCTAGCAAATGCCTGTAAATAGCCTTAAATAGAGCATCTTAGCATTCATGCATGTGCATGCTATTAGTGTATAAAATATTGTAATTAAGGCCAAAATTATAGAATAAATAAAAGAAAAGAAAAAGAATAAAATATTGTAAATATTTTATGACCCGAAACCCCGAGACCTAGGCATCTTGATGAATAGGTCGACAAGGAATAAAGTAGGGGGAGATAAGGGCCAAAATACAGATAAAATACCTATACTTTCTATTCATTATTTATTCATTTTGGGACCTATTTTTGGTTCCACTTTTTACACATCAAATAAAGAAACTTTGTACATGAAAGTTTTAGATAATTTAATAAAGAAAAATACAAAATTGATTTCACAGAAAAATAATGTACAGATAAAAAGTTATGGTCTGAATAAGAATCCAGAATCCCAACTTCCCAGACCCGTATCTCACAACTGACAACTCCAAATGCAGCATACTCACCTTTAATTGTATATAGAATAAAATAATCTATCCAATGGTGGTGGTTTCGCATTTGGCGGAGCAACGGTTTGAAAGTTGAGTTTTGGACCCACATTGTATACTTGTACAGATTAAAATATTCAATTTATTATTTATTCATTATTTTTGTATTTTTATATTTTTATAATTATGTAAATATTACTTATAATATATATGTGCATTAAAATCAGAATAAAAATGCAAAGAAGAATAAAAATAAAAATAAACATATATAGGTTATACAAGTATTATACCTATACTTATACATATACTTTTCACACTTATATTATATTTAATGTACAAAACCTCTCAGAAAAATAAAATAAAAATATATTTGTGTATATAAAAGTATTTTATAATTTTACAAAATAAGAAATAAAAATAATAAAATTAAAATACATAAAATAAAATTGAAATACTAAAATACATATGTAATATACCTATATAGGGCTAAAAAGTAAACTTGTAAAAATATACCTCATAAAATAAATTAAAAATCATAATAAAATACTACATAAAATAACTAATATTTTTTATTTTATAATCATTAATTAATTCGGCCTTTTTCTATTTTTAATTGAATTTACAAAATAATTATCAGGGATTTTTCTTGATTGGTCCACGTGGACCAACCAGGAGACGCCACCAGTTGACCTCGGTCAACTGGTCGTCTTCCCCCACCTACCCCCCTGTCAGACCTGGTTTTTGGCGCATTTGGCGCCCTTCTCCAGGTCGCATCTTTCACCCTTTCGTCTCGAATCCTTTCGCAAATCTCTTCCTCTACCAACCATCTTGCCCACCATGCGTTTACATCGGGCCATGGATCACTGAGGCGCTGGCAATCTCTTGATCTTTGGGCCCCTGCAACTTTGGGTCAAACTGCATAAAATGAACCCCGACTTTCCTGTTTGAATTTGGACTGCCTTCGGACCACCCCTCTCCACCTTCTTGCGCTCCAGAGCTTCCTGGAGGTGACAGCTCCAGCTCAAGGCCTTCAGCCGAGGTGATTGAGGTCGGAGGAGCTCCCTACACCTCCCGCAAGACCGGCGGTCGAGGTATACCTTTTCCTCTGGCTCCGGCCATCGAGGACCTCCCCCCTTGTATTTCTTTACGCCATTTAGTTCCTGTTAGTCTTAGGATCGAAAACCCTAAAAAAAAATCTAAGTTTCATCGATTATTTCGCCTAATCACCCATCTTGGCCGGAGCGCACCTCCGGTCATTCGTCGCCTCGTCGTTCCACGCATCCCTACGACCATCCAAGGGTCCAGGCAGTTTGCCCTGGACCCTTTGACTCTTTTTGCAGGTCAACGCAAACTTGAAAGCACCTGGAGTTCGAGTGTTGAGCTCGCCGGAGCTAACGAAGCCTCCCAGCTCCGCCGGTCCCCAGCGAGCACCATGGCCACTGCCGTGGCTTTTTGACGGCCCCAGGAGGTAGACGAAGACCTCAGGACGCTCCACGTCCATTTTGAAGCCTCGACGTCGCCGGAGGACCGAGATCGGGGGCGGCAAAGTTCACACTCGCCGGTGTTCTTCGTTGTTCTTCCTCTTCACTCCCCAGCCGTTGGATCTTGGAGCGCGCCCATATAGCACAGCAGCCGTTGGATCTCCCCACGCCTTGACTGTCGATCGTCCTTGGAGATCTGATCTCAGCCGCACATCCACGATGCGTCATCTGCCGTCCATCGTGCGCCACGTGTTTAAGTGGCGCCCCATCCGCCGTTGGATCGCACACCGAGGGTATTTTCCACCTTAACCCTCGCGCATTTTGTATTTACTTTTTAGTATTTAAACCTTCGTCTGTAGTATAAAAACTTTGGATTATTTGCATGTAAACCCCTAGCGTTTAGTTTATTTACATTCAGGTCCTGTGCCACGTCACCTCACGTGCCTGTGCGCGTGAGGGGGTGGGCTTTTTGCACTAGGACCCCCAGTTGTTTTAGTATTTCGTGTTAGTCCCAGAAATTTTATATTAAGCATTAAATATTTGGACATTTTGCATAGCAGCCCTAGAGTATTTTGGATATTGCGTTTAGGTCCCTGCCAGGCGCGTGTGTAGCACATGCCCGGCTTGGACATTTTGTATTGAGGCCCCTCCGGGTTTTGTAATTTGTTTTTAATCCAGTAAATGCAAATTTTAGTTCAAAACTTTGGGATATTTTGCATGTACCCCCCTGGATGTTTGAGAAATTGCATGTATACCCCTGCTAGGCCTGTTTAATGATTGCATGTTTGTTCTAATTAATTAGACCATCATTTTAACTCCAAAAATTTTCAAAAATTAGGGTTAAGCTCCTGTGTGCTTGTTCTTTGACGCCAGCATTTTAGTTTTTGATTTTATTTTATTTTTCTATTTATTAAAAATTAAAAACATGCTTTTTATTCATTGTCTAGCTTAGAAAATGCCAAAAAAATATTAAAACATCTCGAAAATTCCAAAAAAAATCCTTAGTGTCTATTTTACCATATTCTAGTGTCAGTCCAAAAATCACTAAAAATCTCAAAAGAAAAACACTAAAAATTCAAAAACATTCAAAAACTTCAAAAAAATATATAAAATCCTAGAAAACTCCAAAAATCACAAACTCAGTTCCTGTTTGTTTTATATTTCATTATTTTTAGTTGAAAAATAGTTTGCAAAAATTTTGTGGCTGTTGTCTATTTTTAATTCCAATTTTACTCACAGCCAGTGCCTTCTTCACTGTTTTCCCTTATTTCAATATTTAAAAATACCAAAAACACCTTGAAAAATCCCCCAAAATCACAAAAACAGTAAAAAATCTTAAAAATATCAAAAACATTTTATTTCTGAATTTTTGGTTATTTTTGCATATTTTTATAAATACTTTATCTTGTCTTTTATTACATTGTTTTTAAATTCCAATATTGAAAAAGAAAAATATATATATATATATAAAATATAAAATTATAAAAATCAGAAAATGAAAAATCAAAATACAAAATTAAAAATTTAATTGAAAAAAATTAAAAACCCACAAAAATTCCTTTGATTGCTTGCTTAGTGTAGACTTCACACACATTCACTTGTGCACAATTATTTGAATTACCCTGCTTGCTCCCTGTGTTCGAACTCTCTGCATACTTGCCCTTTACATCATTTGTGCAGAGTTAAAAATAAATTTTAACTCCACATTATTTCTAATAATTGATCTTTAGTGTGGGTTAATTGTTGATTTTAATCGAGATTTGCGTGGTCGACACACCGACCGAGTTCACGCTTTGTGTTGAACTTGAGACCACCTGATTTCGGCTAAATCAGCTGACTCTACAGGAAGCACTTGAGCACATCCCCCTCTTCAAAAAGAACTTGAAAGAGAAGACTACCGTCCGCAGGAAGAGGAGGAACCATAGAGATCAAATCCATGTGCTCACTCATTCCACTTGCTGCACTATTCAGAACAAACTGCCAGCCAAGCGACCAGATGCAGGAGCTCCCTATGTCAGATGCGAGATTCAAGAGCAGCAGTTTGATCGTACTCTGTTAGACATCGACTCTTCAATTAACCTTCTTCCGGCAGCTTTACTCGACTGATTCGAGTTTGGTCCTCTTCTTAGGAGCAGGACAGTCCTTCAGTTTGCTGATAGATCGACTAAGAGGCCGAAGGGGTTACTGAAAGACATGGTTGTTACCATTCAGGGCCTGAAATTCCCTGTGGATTTCGTTGTGTTGGACATGGAGATCCCTGAGTCGGTAACCGATGCCCCCATCATACTCGGACGTCCATTCTTGGCCACAGCCAAGGCGGTGACCGATCATGATAGCGGGAAGGTATGTTTTCGCGTAGAGGGCGAAACCATACAAATAGAGACGATCGAGGAAACCAGAGCCAGAGAGCTAGAATGCTCGGAGCAGTCCAGCGAAGCCGCGCAGATGACAGAGGAAGAGCTAGACATCCACTATGAGTGTGATTTCGGCATTGACCATCGGGTTGTCACGCCATATCACCCTCAGACTAATGGTCTTGCTGAAGTTTCGAACCGGGAGATAAAGACTATCCTGCAGAAGGTTGTCTGCCTAGACCGAAAGGATTGGTCACAGCTTTTGGACTCGATCTTGTGGGCCTATCGGACTTCTTTCAAGAATCCATTGGGGACATCTCCCTTTCGACTCGTCTATGGCAAGTCGTGCCATCTTCCTGTGGAAATAAAGCACAAGTCACTCTGGGCAGTAACTGAGCTATTATTGGATTCCGAGAGTATAGGAGATCATCGGAGAGCAGAGTTGGCAGCCCTGGAGGAACTAAGAGATACAACCTTTTCTAGCAGCCTACAGTACAAAGAGAAAGTGAAGACATGACACGATTCTCACATCAGACATAAACAATTTGAGCCAGATCAGAGAGTATGGTTGTTTGATTCCAGGCTGAAATTATTTCCAGGGAAATTACAGAGCAAGTGGAAAGGTCCATATGTGGTCAGTGATGAATCCCGTATTCATCATGCTAAAATTGGTCATTTAGGCTCTGTCCCCCATCATCCACTTGCAATTAATCATTAATAGAGCATTATTAGCATTCATACATGTGTAAATAATATCTGCATTTCATCATGCATAAATTGCATTAAAAATCCCTTGTGTAAATTAGCCCAAAAAGCCGCTAACTTCTCACATTTTTAATTAATTCATCCTAACTCCGATTGACCCAAAACTACCTCCATTGTGTAGATATTACTAACCTTATTAAATAAAAAATACAAAAAAAATTACTGACTCCAATAAGTGTCAAATAATCCCAAAGTCAAAATTCACATCTGACGGACTAAAATGAGCATATCTCCCACATACAGTGTCCGATTTTGGTCTACTCACTTTTAAAGTACTCCATTTTCAAATACCTTCAAAACAAGACCAATTTCATAAAATTCGGAGCTCATTTGTGAAAGTTGGGTTTTGGGCCTCTTTTGCGCATTTTAACTTTTAGCTAATTTTGACCTGAGATTCTATGTCCTTAATTAACTCTTTTAATTTTATTTCTTTTTCATTTGTGTGCTTTGATGAAATTTTTAATAAGAAATGCAAAAATTCAAAACCAGATTAAAACTGAGATCAAATAAATTAACCAAGTACAAGTGTCCGTTGTCGGTCTGTGCAAAAGTTAAGCGTTTCTTACTTTTATTTTATTTTCCTGATTTCTTATACTTCAAAAATCCAAAAAAATTAGATTAATGTGTAAATAATTTTCTTCTATTTTATCGTATTTTTTCTAGAATTTTTATCCCCTCAAAAACCACCAAAAAAATTACAAATCTCAAAAATGCGGTTTTTCGTACACATGGAAAGCCACCAAAAATACCACTTCTCACAGGTGACCTCTTTTGCTCCCGTATCCTTTTTGAAAGTTGTAGATCTCATCGAGACGAGCAACTTTTGTGAAGGAAATTTTTTGATCCGAGGTCTCCTTCTCCTTCTTCTCCATCATTAAAGTTGAAATTTTTTTGGGGTGCCACGTGGCAGCCCCTGGGCATGCCACGTGGCACCCCGCTTTCCTCTCTCTCCTGGCCACACCTGGACCCCCGTTCCCTACCTCCAGCCGTTGCAAGCCGCATCCCCATCCCCTGCCGTTTCTCCTCCTCCCACTCGTAACCGCCGCCGCACCGTCACCCCTCGCCATCACTCCTCGCCGTTACACCCCTCTCCCTCGCCAGCCTTTCCTCCTCCTGTAACGTCCCTCGCACCTCATCCTATAAAGCCTCGTCACGGCCGGCCACTCCGCTCATCCGCCCTTTCTCCTAAAGGCCGGTGACAGCGGCTGTTCTTCCTTGTGGCGAGATCCGGAGGTCTTCGACCTCTGTAGCTGCGCTTCGCAGCTTAGCCTCGTCGAGGTCGCCTACGGCTGAGGCAAAGACCGGAGTGAGACATCCTCCTCCAGATCCAAGGCGATACTTCTCCGCTTTCTTCTCCTCTTATCTCCAGATCACCACCAACAACCCAACAACCTGCACCCGACGCCTCTCCACTCGCCACCATCTTCGCGTCGCTACCTCCGCCCAACCACGCTCGGCCGCATCTTCACCACCGGGCTCCTCCGACAACACGACCGCGCTCGAGCCCCGTGCGCTGCACGGCCGTCTCCTCCGACCTCCGCTGATCGCCACCGCCACGCTGCGCCTCCGCCTCGCGCGGCGCCGCCTCGCCTTCGCCGCCCCCGCGGCACCTCCGCCTTACGCGGAGCCTCCACCTCCGGCTCCTCCGCCCAAGCTCAGCTCCGCCTTGCACGGCGTCCACCCCCGACCACCACCGAGCATATCCGCCTTCGCGCGGAGGCGCAACCCCTGCGCGCGAGGCCTCACCGTCCCTGCGCCGTCCGAGCGCCGCCTCCACCGCGACGTACAGTCGCCGTTGGATCGGGCCCAAGCCCTTGATCCAACGGCTCAGGATAAGCCACGTGTCATCCCCGAGCCTCGGCCCCAGCCTCGAGGCTCGGGTCCACCAAAGCACAGCCACTCGCCACGTGGAGGCTCGGACCATCCGAGCCTCAGCCTCGGTCCGAGCCTCCGCTTCCCCCTCCGAACCTCATGCTCGGAAGCCCGAGCCTCTAGGCTCGGCCCGAACCACAGGCGCGGGTACCCGAGCCTCTCCTTCGGCCGCCCGAGCCTCCAAACCTGCATCCGAGCCTCAGGGCGCACGTGCTCCGCACGTGCGCAGTGGGAAAATTGCGCAGACACCCCTGACAATTTCAGAATTTGCAGAAATACCCCCGCTAGGGGAAAATTTCAGAAAGGCCCCTCAAGTTTTCGCTAATTAGAGATAAGTCCTCTCAGGGACCTTTTTGCAAAGAAAACTTTATTTTATTTACATTTTAGTCCCTGGAATTTCATTTTATCATATCTTTATCATACGGACTCCGATTTGAGCAAATAATATGTCGTTTCGAAGCTAATTCCGTGCTCTACAACTTAGCATCATTTGTGGATAGATTTAAGGCTGTTTATTGATACTTATTATTGAGTATATCTGTTGTCATTTGTAGGCTCATCTTGACATATCTGTGCCACAAGTAACTTGGAAAAACTGACGATTTATTTAACAGGGAATTGTTGGAGTTGGGATATTATTTGAGGACTTATTTTATGCAGGGGCTTCGGAAAGGAAGATTGAAAATTTATTTCCCTTGTATTTTTCGAAGATAATGTCTATCGATTAAGGATTAATTTACAGGGAATTTAGAAGAAATTTTTATCAGAGCCCAGAACTTATGAGATTATTTATTGACACTCTGATCATTTCTTTTGGATTATAGCGTCTGATCTGTGATAAATTTCGAGGTTATCAATTAACATATATTGAAGCTGAATTATTAATCACATATCCTGTGCTGAATAGTCGTCTCTGTATATTTTCTTTGCATCACTCCTCCATCATTGCATTGTATATTTTTCTCAACACAGAAATTAACCGAGCATTAATCAATTATTAAATTTGATTTAAGACCGCGCAACTAAAAATCACCGTTCCCTGAGTTCGACCTTGGTAAACTTGCCAAGTAAAAAATATTCCACAACATTCGAAGATTGTGGTATTTTGACGACCGAAATCCGCTTCGTATACTACAAATATCGACTATTAAAGAGGAAGATTTCGCGCTCATCAAATGGCGCCGTTGCCGGGGAACGGCGAATTTTTAGGGTTTTAAATCATTTTGGTAATTGATTTTTGTGAAAATTAATTTTTGTGCCATTTTTCCTTCTGTATTTTATTTTGCATTTCTCTCTTACTTCTGCTACTAACCTCAAATTCTCTCTTCGCAGACTTCTGGGAGCTGGATTTCGATATTAATTCAAGGATCTGCTATGAAGATCGAATTTTAATTTTGTGAGAGAGACTTAGCATAGGTTTAATTTTTGCAATATTCTCAGGGTCCCTCTCTTTGAACCCTTGTAATAATTAAGACTGAACATTCCTGTGGTGGGTCGGGTCTGTTTCAACCCCTTCTGTGCGGTTGGGACCCGACTTGAGTGGCGTAGGACTTAGGCACATATACGCTTGCTTGTTTATTATTGATTGTGCTCGTAATCTCTAGGCCACACTTTTTCACTAATTAAACGCACTATAGATCGTTCAACATTAGCCAAATTTTAAATCAATTCTTCCCGCTAATAGAACTATCTGTTTAGGGCGTTTTTCATCTGTGCATATCATTTAGTGTAAATTTAAAATTCCTTGTCTTGCATCCCGCATGAAGAACGCGAGGATTCACTGTAAGTCCTTCTCTTAAGCATGCATCATTGATTTACGCTTGCATTGGCTTTTTCGATTCTCCCTCCTCAAGTTTTACAACTTAGGAATTAACGGAATTGGGACTGCTCGTTAGGCGTGAATTTCTGTGCTCACATAAACTACAGTGATAACCTTAATCTAAAATTGGGACTGCTAATCAAGGTGACTGCAAATAAACTGACCTAAAATTAACTCTTGTTTGGTGGAGAGAAACCCACTCATTGTTTGTTTAAGGACAAGATCACACACCTTAGGGTAGAGCCAAAAACCGAAATACTTCATTCAGACTACTGATTTTAAAAACAATTAGCTACTTTTCAGTGAGGGTCTCGGGTAGCCGTTTACGGTCCGACTTCCCTTAGCAGAGTAGGTGGTTTAGAGGACATCGCGGAAGGCACCGTCCTCAAGTAACACGGGTAGCCGTTTACGGTCCGTACTTACACCTATACTGGCTGAGAGTAGGTGCAACTAGTTGTATGAACTCGGGACAGTCTTTGTAAAATATTTCGGCACCTAACAGCTCCGCTTAATTTTTAAGATTGTTTTATCATTAAATTAAAATTGAAAAGATAAGCGGCCGAACCCTAACGTGCCTTCACCAGAGTTGAGTGGGTGAATCAACGTGTTTGTTTTGTGTTTTATTTGTGTACGTCAAAGACCTTGCAATTGCAAGCAAATCGTGGTTCGCTGATCATTCCATCCCTCTTGACAAGATGTCGGCACAGTGGTCTTCTTTCCCGATCTCCACGACCATGTCCCGATATTCTTCTTCCCCTCAGCCATCATTCTCTTCCCGCCCATACATCCCACCCTATGACCACAATTCTTCTTGGAATAGTCCTCTCCCACATTCTGATAATTTTATGGACACGAGAGAGAGACCAGAATTGGGGATGAACAATAGAGTAACCGGTATTGATAGAAGAGCACGATTTCCGGTTACCATGATCTCGCAGCCTCTTTAATCATCCTCTACCAAGGATGACTATATTCTTGAGTACAATCAATTTTCCTTTGACAAACCACGAGAAAACCGAAGTCAAGGAAAACCAACTCATGACCAGACCATAATGTTTATGAACAATCAACACTCTACTCGAGGTTACATGCCAGAATCACGACACATGGAGACTGATTATACAATTACTAGTCATGAGATGTTTGAGGATGAGATTGCTCGAATTAATCATAGAGCAGACACTTTAATTATGAGAATATATGATCTCATCCAGTCAATGCAAAATTCAGAAGAAGTGAGGCCACCACCATGCGAACCACTGGATCATCACAAGCAGACACAACCACTGACCTCTGACCCCCCGACTGACCATATTACAGAAAATACCAAAAAAATTGAAAAATTTGAAACTTCAAAAAAATTGGACAATTCTGAAATGGAAGCATTTTACAAGAGTCTGATCTTAGAGCTTCCATTAATCAAAGCCATAGAATATGTGCCCGATCTTAAGAGATTTGTGAAGAGTCGACTGATACCCAAAAAGACGGGCAAGAAACGATCCAGGACTGAATATCATGTCATATCTATGGCTAGTTCTTTGGTGATGAATCATAAACTCAAAAGCCGCAAAGTCAAGCGGTTGACTCGGGTCACATGTGAAATTGAGGTAACTATATTCACTCATGTTCGGTTAGACGACGACTCTACATTAAACATCCTCCCGAAGTCCATCTTTAATCAACTTAAATTCGGACAACTTAAAAAGACTAGGGTGATCGTTCAATTACCTGATCGATCTATCAAAAGACCGCGGGGGATCGTTTCTGTCGTCGTAAATTTCCGAGGTAAAGAACATAAGGTGGACTTTACGGTCCTTGACATTGAGCACCCCGGAAGGATGTCTGAGTCTCATATTATTTTAGGAAAGCCGTTCTTAGCCTCCGCTAAGGCGATTGTCGATTGCGAGACTCAGGAAATCAAGTTCCCGAACTCGGACCACAATGAACACGACCCAATAACACATCATGCTCTGAGGAAAATCAACTTGAAACCAACAGTTATGATCAGGAGATAAATAATTCACATTATCAGACATATCCACATGACACACTGATACATACCCTAGGAGAGTCACCTAAAAAACTGACTGTTGGACAAACTTCGGATTCTCACCACCCTATCACTGCTCCTAGGAAAATTCAAGATTTTGGAGCTTCTGAAGAATTGGACCATATTTTTGAAGATCACCACGATTATTTGAGTGGTCCAATCTTTGAGTCGGCAGTAATTCATGAGATACTTGAACCATATAAGGAACCGACTCCAGAAACATCTGATGTCACCAAAACTCATGATCATTCCGAAGTGACATCAACACCCCCAACCATAAACCACAAGATCCGCAGGAACACTCTCCCTCGACCAAAGCAGTGCATGACCCTTCAAGAATTGGTCGACTTTTATGGAGATTCATCTGATGAGGAACTCACAAATGCCACACCGGTTACTCAAGACAGGGAGATGAAGACTGTCCAACTTCCTCCCAATACTTTTCAAGGAAACAAACCGACCAAGAAAGTCACCTTTGACCTTAGACATCAGGTGATTTCTGACGAGTGCTCGTCCGGTCCTGATGAGGTTCATCAGATAAGTGCAATAGGTACAGCTCTGATCCAAGGGCACTTACCTCTGATCGACAAAAGTTGGAGATCCTCTGCAGACGACTACTATTCTCCTGAGGATGACTCCGACGATGGCTGGTCTTCTTCATCGGCCCCTCTTCATCACACTCCACATCTCCATACTATCTCCCTCCACACTCCCGCAAGAAGGTCCGTCGCAAACCTCCTTGATCTTGTACATCCGCAAATCTACCCGGTTCCCCATCTGTATTTATCCGATTATACTTAGGCTGACCTGAGCCTAAGTATAGGGGGACCGCTACCATTGTTTATACTTCACTTCTCGTCTTTTGTTTTTAATCCTTCTGTATTTAGTGTGAGCTATGTCAACATTTCACTTTGTGCCATGGGGATATAGCACAAGCTAAGTATAGGGGGGTGTATTTGTATATATTTTATCTACTTTATCCATAGCTCGTACTTTAATCATTTTTATATAACATCGGGGATGGGTACAAGTAGTGTGTATAATACCTGTTTTTCAAAAAAAAAAAACAAAACACACCAAAAAACAAAACTTTTTGAAAAAAATGCATTAAAAAAAACATCACTCATGGTCTTGCATTTCATCAAGCATTTCATGCATTTCTTGGTTGATTTATTCCTGACACATTCACTATCACTCAAGGCTTGAGGATTTTTGAGGACACTTGATTTCTGAGATCTTGAGATTCTGCGTTAGCCTGCCTTAGTCATTAGGGTTTTGAACTTAATAATCCACACTTCCCTAGTTTGAAAGATTTGAGCGCTATATTGCACTCTTCATCTCTACCTTCAAAAAGAATATGATCAGCACAACCACTCCCACAACTGCATGATTGATGAGATGAGTTGAGATATCACTTGAGGAACTAGAACTAGAGATTTGAGTTTAGACCCGATCTGATGATATTCGAGGATGGGATAAAGTTAATGAAGGCTTCAGAAAACCTGAGTGTCAGCAAAACACTAGCCAGTATGTGATCAAGATTCATATGCTATCTTTTTGATATTGACCTAAGTGCCAGGGTGTGTTGAAATTTAAGGAAAATTGTTGATCAATGTGCGCCAACTTTTGGTAAAAGCAGTGGAGCTAGCCAACAAAAGAAAAGAAAAAGAAATGTCAAAGAAAAGCTCTATCATCCAAAGTCAAATTCCAAATGAGCTTCCACTAATGGCGAGCGCTTCCAAATATTTTCAAAGTGTCCACTTGGACCAAGCGCTAATTAGGACCAAGGAGTCGGGCTGACACCATAAAAGGGCCCTGCATCGTAAGCGATACAAGTCTGGGTGTCGAAGGTATCTTAGATACTCAAAAGAGACACACCCCGGTGTACTCCCAGAAAAACAAGTGCAGACGACTCCAAATTCTCTTGACGGACACATTGATCAACAAAATAAAATATACTTGTGTTGAGTAATAAGGCACTCGAGAGGCACCTTGTTCCAATGTGAGGGAGAGAAAATTAGACACAATCCTTGCCCTCCATCAACTGGCCGTCCATCTACACTTTCAAGTCTGACAAACTAATGAGACGGTTGACTGAAGCAAGAATAGACTTATTCCCTAGGGTTGAGGATCAGGTCTAGAGGAGAGTCTCTTGGATTGGAACTTTGGGTGATGTCTCGACTTGACTCTCATGAATGCAGTACACTAAGAATCATATCCTTATACTATATGTACAAAAAGAGAGTCTGAAAATCAGAGAAGTTGGGTTCCTTTTGATTAAAGCTTGGCTGAGCACGGAATTTTAGGATCACTCAAATTAAGGGTCTTCTCTGAATTGAGCCTTGTAAATTCACTTACACAGTCAGGAATGTATTCAACTAAGTTATTCATGCTCGGGGACGAGCATGGTCTAAGTATAGGGGTATGATGAATCCCGTATTCATCATGCTAAAATTGGTCATTTAGGCTCTGTCCCCCATCATCCACTTGCAATTAATCATTAATAGAGCATTATTAGTATTCATACATGTGTAAATAATATCTGCATTTCATCATGCATAAATTGCATTAAAAATCCCTTGTGTAAATTAGCCCAAAAAGCCGCTAACTTCTCACATTTTTAGTTAATTCATCCTAACTCCGATTGACTCAAAACCACCTCCATTGTGTAGATATTACTAACCTTATTAAATAAAAAATACAAAAAAATTACTGACTCCAATAAGTGTCAAATAATCCCAAAGTCAAAATTCACATCTGACGGACTAAAATGAGCATATCTCCCACATACAGTGTCCGATTTTGGTCTACTCACTTTTAAAGTACTCCATTTTCAAATACCTTCAAAACAAGACCAATTTCATAAAATTCGGAGCTCATTTGTGAAAGTTGGGTTTTGGGCCTCTTTTGCGCATTTTAACTTTTAGCTAATTTTGACCTGAGATTTTATGTCCTTAATTAACTCTTTTAATTTTATTTCTTTTTTATTTGTGTGCTTTGATGAAAGTTTTAATAAGAAATGCAAAAATTCAAAACCAGATTAAAACTGAGATCAAAGAAATTAACCAAGTACAAGTGTTCGTTGTCGGTCTGTGCAAAAGTTGAGCGTTTCTTACTTTTATTTTATTTTCCTGATTTCTTATACTTCAAAAATCCAAAAAAATTAGATTAATGTGTAAATAATTTTCTTCTATTTTATCGTATTTTTTCTAGAATTTTTATCCCCTCTAAAACCACCAAAAAAATTACAAATATCAAAAATGCGGTTTTTCGTATACATGGAAAGCCACCAAAAATACCACTTCTCACAGGTGACCTCTTTTGCTCCCGGGTCCTTTATGAAAGTTGTAGATCTCGTCGAGACGAGCAACTTTTGTGAAGGAAATTTTTTGATCCGAGGTCTCCTTCTCCTTCTTCTCCATCATTAAAGTTGAAATTTTTTTTGGGGTGCCACGTGGCAGCCCCTGGGCATGCCACGTGGCACCCCGCTTTCCTCTCTCTCCTGGCCACACCTGGGTCACGTGCCTAGCACGTGACCCCCGTCCCCTACCTCCAGCCGTTGCAAGCCGCATCCCCATCCCCTGCCATTTCTCCTCCTCCCTCGTAACCGCCGCCGCACCGTCACCCCTCGCCATCACTCCTCGCCGTTACACCCCTCTCCCTCGCCAGCCTTTCCTCCTCCTGTAACGTCCCTCGCACCTCATCCTATAAAGCCTCGTCATGGCCGGCCACTCCGCTCATCCGCCCTTTCTCCTGAAGGCCGGTGACAGCGGCTGTTCTTCCTTGTGGCGAGATCCGGAGGTCTTCGACCTCTGTAGCTGCGCTTCGCAGCTTAGCCTCGTCGAGGTCGCTTACGGCTGAGGCAAAGACCGGAGTGAGACATCCTCCTCCAGATCCAAGGCGATACTTCTCCGCTTTCTTCTCCTCTTATCTCCAGATCACCACCAACAACCCAACAACCTGCACCCGACGCCTCTCCACTCGCCACCATCTTCGCGTCGCTACCTCCGCCCAACCACGCTCGGCCGCATCTTCACCACCGGGCTCCTCCGACAACACGACCGCGCTCGAGCCCCGTGCGCTGCACGGCCGTCTCCTCTGACCTCCGCTGATCGCCACCGCCACGCTGCGCCTCCGCCTCGCGCGGCGCCGCCTCGCCTTCGCCGCCCCCGCGGCACCTCCGCCTTACGCGAAGCCTCCACCTCCGGCTCCTCCGCCCAAGCTCAGCTCCGCCTTGCGCGGCGTCCACCCCCGACCACCACCGAGCATATCCGCCTTCGCGCGGAGGCGCAACCCCTGCGTGCGAGGCCTCGCCGTCCCTGCGCCGTCCGAGCGCCGCCTCCACCGCGACGTACAGTCGCCGTTGGATCGGGCCCAAGCCCTTGATCCAACGGCTCAGGATAAGCCACGTGTCATCCCCGAGCCTCGGCCCCAGCCTCGAGGCTCGGGTCCACCAAAGCACAGCCACTCGCCACGTGGAGGCTCGGACCATCCGAGCCTCAGCCTCGGTCCGAGCCTCCACTTCCCCCTCCGAACCTCAAGCTCGGAAGCCCGAGCCTCTAGGCCCGGCCCGAACCACAGGCTCGGGTACCCGAGCCTCTCCTTCGGCCGCCCGAGCCTCCAAACCTGCATCCGAGCCTCAGGGCGCACGTGCTCCGCACGTGCGCAGTGGGAAAATTGCGCAGACACCCCTTGCAATTTCAGAATTTGCAGAAATACCCCCGCTAGGGGAAAATTTCAGAAAGGCCCCTCAAGTTTTCGCTAATTACAGATAAGTCCTCTCAGGGACCTTTTTGCAAAGAATACTTTATTTTATTTACATTTTAGTCCCTGGAATTTCATTTTATCATATCTTTGTCATACGGACTCCGATTTGAGCAAATAATATGTCGTTTCGAAGCTAATTCCGTGCTCTACAACTTAGCATCATTTGTGGACAGATTTAAGGTTGTTTATTGATACTTATTATTGAGTATATCTGTTGTCATTTGTAGGCTCATCTTGACATATCTGTGCCACAAGTAACTTGGAAAAACTGACGATTTATTTTACAGGGAATTGTTGGAGTTGGGATATTATTTGAGGACTTATTTTATGCAGGGGCTTCGGAAAGGAAGATTGAAAATTTATTTCCTTGTATTTTTCGAAGATAATGTCTATCGATTAAGGATTAATTTACAGGGAATTTAGAAGAAATTTTTATCAGAGCCCAGAACTTATGAGATTATTTATTGACACTCTGATCATTTCTTTTGGATTATAGCGTCTGATCTGTGATAAATTTCGAGGTTATCAATTAACATATATTGAAGCTGAATTATTAATCACAGATCTTGTGCTGAATAGTCGTCTTTGTATATTTTCTTTGCATCACTCCTCCATCATTGCATTGTATATTTTTCTCAACACAGAAATTAACCGAGCATTAATCAATTATTAAATTTGATTTAAGACCGCGCAACAAAAAATCACCGTTCCTTGAGTTCGACCTTGGTAAACTTGCCAAGTAAAAAATATTCTACAACATTCGAAGATTGTGGTATTTTGACGACCGAAATCCGCTTCCTATACTACAAATATCGACTATTAAAGAGGAAGATTTCGCGCTCATCAGTCAGGAAGGTACATGCCAATGGCAGTATTGACATATCCGAACCGTCATCTTCCTCTACCTTCCGTGTCAATGGTCAACGCCTGAAACTATATCTAGATCACGATCCACCAACCATTGACGTTGCCCCCATTTTTCTGGTATGAGATGTGTTCTTTAAATCATATCATCTGCATCTCATACATGGCAATCACTTCCATATTCCGCTGTACAGATCATCGGTCTATATCATGCTTTCATCGGTTAATCTCTTTTCTTCTTTTCTTCTTTTCCTTTTCTATTTTCTTTATCTATCAAAAAGGTGTCGCCCTTTGTTGTCAGTTTTCTGTACTTATGACGTACTTTGTCCTAAGTATAGGGGGGTTTGCACCCCGAGTTCTTTCATTTTCTTTGATCCTCTCCATTGTCTCCTCTTCTTGTCTATACTTAGGGATATCTTACCCTAAGTATAGGGGGAGACAATCTGAGTATGGTCTGTTCATTCCCGCCCTTGACCCTCCCTGCGTTGTGTACAGTCTGCTATACTTAGGATTATTTGATCCTAAGTATAGGGGGGACGGTCAACTTCTCATTGGTTCAATTATTTATTCTTTAGACTTGTCTATACTTAGTACGAGTTATGTCTTCTCTTTTCTCTCCGATCTATGAGGACATAGCTCAAGCTAAGTATAGGGAGTCGTATATACTATGTATATACTTTAGCCATAACTCGTACTTTCGTATTTTCTTAATAATACGGCTAATAATTCTTTAAATTTCATTAAAAACCTTAATAAAAAGGTGTTTTGTTCCTCAAATTCTTTTTGTATATACTGATTAATAAATCAGGTGAAAATGTTTTTGCTAAATGTTTGAAAATCTTTGTGAAAAATCTTTTGAAAACTATTTTGAAAATGTTTTGTTACATGTTTTCAACCTTTGTAAAATATTTTGATTTGCAAAATTTATTTTCTTTGTGTGAAATAAAATGTTTGAAAAATGATTTGCAAATGGTTTGAAAAATGGTTGCAAAATTATTTTGAAAAATCTATCTATACTGTTTGAAAAACCTTTGCAAAATGATTTTCAAATGTGTGTACATGTTTGTCAAATTATTTGTAAAAATTACTTTGGACTATAGTTTTCAAAAATTGTTTGAAAAACGTGTGTCAAATAAGTTGGAGGAACACATACATCTCACTAAAATTCTTTATTATATATATACTCATAAAAATTGACCACTTACCCTTATAAATTCTTAAAATCCACTTCTTGTATATATAAGAAGCACTCCCGTGTACATAGTTTTCACCTAGTTTTTAGCCAAAACTTTTTGTTTTAAAAAAAATCCGAAAAACATTTGCAAAATTAAAATCCAAAAACATGTGAAAAATCTCTTTGAAAAATACAAAAAAATGCATCTGCATATGCATCATCTTTTCAAAAATCCATAAAAAGTTCAAAATCTTTGAAAATTGCTTCATAAAAATATTTTCTGCATAGCATTGCATAGCATTTGCATTTTTCGGATTGAGTTTGATAGTTGAACGAGTTTAAGTAAAATCCGGAGATTGGAGCTTGATTGGACCTTAAAATCTACCTAATAACAGGAACCTTATAGGAATTGGGGTTGAGGTACTTCAGGTCTAGTTGACTTAATTCTTTGAGGATCACAAGACTTGGTTCAATGGATTCTTGACTGCCTAAGTAGAGTATTTCGGAGCACACGCGTGATTCTTGTTGATAATGACCTAACTTGGACACCTACACCTTTCACATGGCTCAACTCGGTTGGAGTGGTGAGGGGATTGGATTTGCCGGTATGAGACGCACACAAGTGGAAACATTTGTCCTCCTCTAGGGAGGGAAGTGCACCCCAACTCGTCCAGTGATGAGGAAGTTTAAAGACCGGAGAGTGTGGGTTGCAATAAAGCTTCAAAAGAGGGATAGTCTACTGGCTCAAGAGGAAAAACTCCTTATGTAAATGCTGCTGTATATAGTATTTCAAAAAAAAAAGTGTTCAGGCATGTACAAAAATAAAAAGCCTGCGAAGTATGTACAAGCGTTGTAAAGCCAATAAGCAAGCTTGAGTTCCAAAGTCAAAAATATGAGCCTGCAGCAGGATGACTTGGCTACACTGGTCTTGCATCCCAGGATAGGTAGCTAAACTGGCTACCGTCTATTCTTCTCTTCACCCCCTCCTCTTGAGTTGGTTGCCACTTAAACTTAGAAGGGAATACCCTGCTCCTCGAGGATGGAGTTGTTGGATTGGGGAATCATTGGTTTTTCGTACTGGAGAAGTCAGTTTCTTTGCCATTCTAGTTGGGGAGAGCCACCATCACTTACACTGTACGAGTCAGATTCATAGTCGTAAGGATTTGCGTATGAATTGAGATATTTCTGACCTGGCTGTTGAGGAGACTTGAGCAGAGTTTTGAGATTCTCAGGGACTGTTGAATTTCAAATTCAGTTCTCAAGAAGGTTCCACAAGCACTAAAATTCCAAAGGTCCGACTTAAGCTCCAAACTTTGATTTTGTGAAGACAAGTTTGATAGTTAAACTAAATCCAAGTTTCTTCTTTTTCTTTTCTTTGTTTTCTTTTCTGCACTTATTGCATAAGTGTTTGCTAGGGACTAGCAAAGGTAAATAGGGGGATTCTCACGATCGCAGCAAGAATTTACAACACATTAGCAAAACATTACTTTTCCCATCATGCGAGTCCATAATAACACTACATGTATAAAATTTTACGCACCTCGATTGTTATTAGGCGTCGTGTTTAATGCCTCCAGTTGGAGTACTCTCGGTGTTGTCTCGCGAACTTGTACTTGCCTACCCATCTCTTTACAACAGACAAAATACGTGAATGCATTTGTTTCTCACAGAAGAAGATGGAATGGTTATATATAGCCTTACAAATGGGGGTTGGGAGTTGCAACCTGCGGACGGCCTGAGGAGGAGAACCGCTTCTTTTTTGAGAAGAGAAGGATACATGGCAGTTGGTGAATGAGATGGTCGTCACTGATCCGATTCTAACGGAGAGAACTGGAGCATTTCATGGCATGCACAGAAACCGTCATTCCTCATTTCAAGGATTAAGGGTTGCAAGTTGCAGCTTCCATGAATAGCAAATAAGAAATGGATTGGACCCTACTCTGTGATCATTATATAGACTGAGGTATGTGGATCTCGAGAATGGTATCAATGTTTAAGCTTTTTTTCCTATACCAATAAAAGTCTCCTACACAAATCCATAATTTATTAATATGTTGGACTACATCCTCCGATGATGGTGCTCATTTTTCACTATACGAAAAAAAAGAAAGTAAAGAGGAATCCAGACATCTTGAAAGTCTTATTCGGTGGTTCCCCTCCTTCGAAACTCATCAATTGGTCTTTCTTTTCTTTATAAAAAATTTAACAATCAAAATAAAGAGAGCATTATGGAATTTATGGACTTTGATGGAATGTAATTATTGGAAAATATGAGTATCTAATAGCATTAAATTGATTGATATGCACCACAAGGTTGATGAGATTGTTATTGAATAACTAATTATGTCTGAAAATTAGGAATATAATACTTAGCTACGATCTTATTTGGTACAAGAAAAAAGTATGTAAGGACCCATAATATTTATTTCAAAAGCATCCTAGTTCAAAAACAAGAAGAAATTAGAGAGAGAGAGAGTCAGAGAGGTTGGGCAAGATGTTTTAGTTTCTCTTCCAATCAACAGAAGTACCTTTGTTAGGGATCAGATTTGTATCTACTTCTATATTACCAAATCAAATGCTTGTGGAGTCGCTCATGTAATTTGTGATGTTCTTCGATCAATCTTGAGCCATTGTATTTTAGTGTTATTGGAATGATTTGGGATTGTCCACTACAAACAAGTTCATTAAGAAATAACATTTAGTGACAATTATATGTCAGTGTCGCTAATTCATATGCTTTGGTGAAGGTTATAGAACTCATCACTCATAGAAAATAGTAAATGGTCTATGATGACTTCCATTTCTGAATAATTGGTGTGATAAAAGTTATGCATCGATGATGGTATGAAGAATTGTTGCAAATTGTAATTGTTGGTGATGATTGTCCTAACTTCAATGACTTTCGTGATGAAAACCCCTGATCTTCACACATTCCCTCCTCTTAGGGATGCAAATTATTTAACACGGATATATGAGTTCAATATCCTTATCAATTTTATGATATGCTTGCTGATACAAAAAACTTGAATATCGCAAACCATATTCTAAAACATGGATATGGAAAAACATACAATGGGATACAACTATTTAACATATTTATATTGATTTTCCCACAAGTATCTATCAATGTCAAGAACTATAAAAGATATTTGCAAAGTTGAAATTAATGATGGACTAAATCAAAGTTGAAATATCCACTCAACTAGAGAGAGATTAGACCTTAAAACTCTGATTAAGATCCTTGCATAGTATACTATTTTGATTATTTTGATTAAGTTAATCTAAGTTCATGTTCTAATTATTTACTTATTATTCTGATTCTTGCATCTGGTTAAGCTACTAACCACAAGTAGATGTCCTCGCACCTACTGTCATATTTCTTAGGCTTACCATGATCCTGACTCAAAATGTGGGATTTAGTACCGATTATTTGATTCTTGGAGATGAAAATATTGTTAATTGGATTTTTGGAGATGAAAATATTGTCTTCTACTGTCAAAAGGAGAGGGAGGACGGAAAGAGAGTGGAGATGGCAGAGGCATGCCGGGGAGGAAGGAGCATAGTTCTGGAGGAGGAGGGGAGTTGAAGGATGAGGAGAAAGTAGGAAAGGCATGAGGGTTGGGAGAGGTTGAGATGAGTGGATGGAAATGAAATATTGGGTGCTGCATATAGGTCAAATTGTTTGCGGTTGTAACACAAATTGTCGAATTTTTTTCATTGTAAAAGTATTTTTGATGGTTAAGCAAGCACCACAAATAACGATGTTGTTAAATTAAAAAATATATATTCTGTGTTGCGGCAAGTCAAAGAGGAACTGTCGAAAATAATAAATTTTAAGTTGGATATTATCGACCTTCACAACTAGCATGATGTAAATATTAACAATTCTACTAGTAATCAAGAATGACAAAGATCATTTGCAACGTCTCATGCTTAGATCACCAGACCATTATCAAGGAAAACTAGGACTGAGAACTTGTTGGGTTGGGCCCGATAGGACCCATCAAGAACCGCGTCGGCAGGGTTCTGTTTATGTTCGGTAGTTCTATCATTTATTCCAATGTTCAAATATTGACAGAAATACCCCTTGCACTATGCGCACATATCTCCTAGAACTCAATGAACAAAGTATCAGTGATACGTAAAGTGTTTTCAGGAAAAAAAGATCAAAGCAATTAGGAAAAAGCCCTCCTATCAAGATCTCGCTCATTACTAGGTAAGGAACAAATCGGTGGATCTACCTATTGTTGTAGACAGAGACAACATGATATCAAATAAAAATTAATCATTCAAATTTACATGATTTATTTTAACTGCATTATAGAGTAACATTGATTTAATCAACCATTCAAATATCATAATCAAATTACAAATATCAAATAAGAACTGATTCAGGTTTAGATACCATGATTTAAGGCAAGATCTGGGAAAAGTAAAGCAATAATAGGTGGATCCTCCTGTTATTGCAATGGACTTCCCTTAGAGAGGATATCACCCATGCATAGAGCAACGACGATAGGGTACTAGCGATCCGCTCTCAGGATATGACAACTCACGATCGACGTCAGTGCACGCAAACGAGACTATCCTCAAAAGCACCTCACAAAGAAGCAGCTGAAAGATGCTCACAGTGGAAGAGTAGATTGAGAATGATTTTTCTTACAAGTGAAAAAATGTGGCTAGAGGGTTCTTGCAGATCTCGCCATGACCATTCGAGATCTGTAATCGGCCATTCAACATGCATCCGTTCAAATCTTGAAATGACTAGATTCAGAGTATCTAGTTGATCATGTTCCCACAACGGTCTGATTTCAAATTAATCTGATGGATTACTTTATCCAACCCACTAAATGAAACTCACAACAAAAGTATCAAGATCTGAGCCTGACATGGAGTACATCACGCATATGTTTATGGTCCTCCATTCCTTTTCTTTATCGTTGCTAGAAGAAGCTTGATATGAGGACTCATATAAGTACGTCAAAGTTTTAGAAATACTCCATGTGGTACAAAAACCTCCTCCTAAACTCACATGTTTCAAATTTGGACATTCCTAACTTTTTTTGTAAGTCATTGGCTTCATGATGAGTCCTTGATTCATGTATCTTATTGCCCATTCTTAGCTCAATCCCATAAGCAAATCAACATAATAAACCCCTTAAATACTCAAATAAACATTGCATGTGTTGTTCATAACTAGGGCTAATTATTGTACATTAAATTTCTAATAAAAACCCTAATTTGATCCTTGTATATATTATACATAATGTATATGTATATCCTTCTTTATTTTGGTTCATTAGAAATTCGAAAAAAAAGTTTAAAATGTACATATGTTTTATTTAAATATTTATTTAATTGAAAATCCAAAAAACATCACAAAACAAAAAAAGTCATTCTTTCTTGATTCTTTCTGTTATTTTTCATGCATCGCGACCCTCTTCTTTAGGTCCTTTCTTTCTACCTAGGCTATTTCAGCCTAAGTATAGGGGGTCGAGCCCTTTTTGTGTATTCCTTTTGTTCTTATATTTATTTGGCGCCCTATTTATATGTACTTTCTTCCTACACTTAGGCTATTAAGAGCCTAAGTATGGGGGGTGGGGAGTGCTTGTTTCGGTTCTCGTACAGTTTTCTTCTCTTTGCTTAGTACGAACTTTCTTCATTTCACTTTATTCCATGAGGACATAACATACAATAAGTATTAGGGGTGTATGTGTATTGCATATATAGTTTCCGTAACTCGTACTTTAAAATATTTTGATATCACATAATGGGCTAAAGGTATGGGAATTTGAATCTGATTTGCAATTTATTTTGTAAAATGTCTTGAAAACTTTATATCTGGGTGATATGTTTTTGCAAATAGTTTGTAAAAGGATACAATTGGTTTTGAAAAAATTATTTTGTAAAAATATTTTGTATATAACTAAATACATTGTTTAACATTGCTTGAAAAATTGATTCGAAAATAATAATAATAACAACTTATAAGTGGCTTTATCCCTGACACATTCACATCACACAAAATTTGTGCAGTTCAAGATACTTGGTTTAGAGTGACACTTAACTCAAAATTTGACGATTCTTATTCATTAGAGCCTAAAGCTTTAATAACTTAAACTCCCTAGTTTGAAAAATACACGTACTATATCGCATGTAGAATCTCTACTCCTAAGAAATGACCAGCGCTACACATGCACGATTGTCTAGTCATTGCGATGAGTCGATGTTTTCCCTGAGGAACTAGGATGAAAGGTTTAATATGAACATGATTTTATGATGCTCGAGGATGGGATAAGATTAAGGATTACTTCATGAAACCTGAGTGTCAGTACATTAGCCAGTTTGTGAACAAGATTCCTATACTATCTCGACAAAATCCTAGGTGCTAGCATGTGTAAAATCATAAAAATTGTTGATTAGTATGTGACATCTCGGTAAAAACAGTGGAGCTAGCCAAAAAAAAGAAAAAATATATCAAAAATAGAAAAGTTTAAACACTCCAAATGCAAAGAGCTTATTTTACTAGCAAGCGCTCACAATCTTTTGAAAGTTTCCACTTAGACCAAAGCTACTAGGCCATATAAGTCAGACGAGCATGATAAAATGGCTCTACATCCTAAGCTATAAAAGTCTGTGTGTCTAAGGGATAATATTTACTCAAAAGAGACATAACCTGGTGTATCCTCGAAAAACAAGTGCATACGACTTAGAACTCTTGACATACATAATGATTGACCCAAAAATACAAGTATGTATTAATAAGGCACTCGAGGGACCATTGTTCCTTTGAGAGGAGAAATAAAATGAAACAAACCTAAATCCTTTATACTTGGCCATTCCATCTCAAACTTTTTAGTCTGGCCACTAAAGAGACAGTGGAAAAAGTGAAACTCTATTTATTCCTCAAAGTTGAGGGTTGGGTCCTTAGGAAGAATTTTTAGATTGGAACCTCAGGCGAAACTAGACTCTACACTTATATGTATATGTATATATAGAGTCTGATAATTAGGGAAGTTAAGTTCCTTTTGAGTGAGACTTGATTTATCTTAGAGTATAAGAGTCACATGAAACTCGTATCATGAATAAAGTCTTGTATCTCACATGCATATTCATGGATTCAACTAACTTATTAATTCTTTAGTTGCTTGAGGACGAGCAAAGTTTAAGTATAGGGATTGATTAATCTCATATTCATCACCTTTATTCACATTATTTAGCCCTCTATCTTAAACTATTCATTTAATCTAATAACTAATTAACTAGAATTAATATTTTACACCTTATAATAAATTAAAGCTATTTAACGTAAATAAATGAATGTTTAAATCATTGAATATATGTCTATAGTTCCCTTTATTTTCTATATTTCTCATTACTCAATATCCAA
Source organism: Ottelia alismoides (assembly GCA_037367405.1). Taxonomy (NCBI): domain Eukaryota; kingdom Viridiplantae; phylum Streptophyta; class Magnoliopsida; order Alismatales; family Hydrocharitaceae; genus Ottelia; species Ottelia alismoides. The sequence continues at coordinate 364,640 of JAZKJV010010009.1, read as the reverse complement.
TAAAAATTAACATAATATTGTATATTATTTATTATTCAAAAATACCAAAAATGACATAACAACTAAAAGAATTTTTTATATATATAAATACTTACTAAATTATTATTATGTAGATATGATGTATTTTTATTTTGGTTTCTACATGAAATTTGTAGACACATCATTGCCAATCTCCAAAATTTGATTTTCAATATCAAAATATATGAAATAACTATCTCCATTACTATCTCTAACTAAAAAATGTCACCAGAAATCAAACTCCAAATATCCCTAATATCAAATAAGCGCTCAACATTATTAGAAATACAACTCCCACTATCATGCTAACTGGAAATATTTTTATCTCTATCATTTATAATGGGGTCTTTATTTTCACTAGTAGGCCCAATGGGATCAAGACTATACATTGATTTATTTAGCTCACATCCGTGTTCTAACTCCCCGTTAGAGGACATCGAATTGAACCGCCATTTTTCCATAAATAAAATATGCAACTTTCATATTGAAAACTTTTTAATTTGACTTAATTTACTATTTTATTTTTATTTTACGCCTATTTTTATTTCTTATTTTTCTAATTTTGCCACATGGCCCAATCGTAGCTTTCCACGTAGCTGACCCTTCTTAACAAGCTGCATCGCATCTGGACCATCCGATCTTCGGATCAGTTGGTGTTGGATCTGTCACGTCCGCCCATATCTTGGCTGCTTGATCATTTGATCAAGCGGTTTTGATCACTCCCGATGCTCCTTTTCATGGATTGTTGGATTGCTTGATCCAACGGTCGTTCTCCATCGTCAACCTCTAGCAGGTCATTCCTCAAGCGACACGATGCTTCGCTGGCACGTCTTCTACCCATTCTCTCTGCCTCTCCACATGCTGCCTTGGCTTGATTTCGGTGATAATCGATATCTCTTTCGTCCCTCTCACCCACCATAACCTCCATCTCCATCACCCTCCTCTCATGTGATAACTAGAGGTGGTTGAAACTACCTCCTCTAACTAACTACACATTGAACAAAACCACCATCGAGACCCTCATTCCACCCTATCTTCCCTTGTGAGAGCATTCCTTCAAGCATCTCCTTCCCTCTAGTGACAGTGAGAGTGAGTGTTGAGAAGCCACAATAGAGAGATACCTCCGATGAGATTCACGATGTAGCATTTTGTTGCAGCCTCGTCTGGAGAGCTGCTTGAGATTCGTATATTGGTTGTGTACGTCAAGCGATGGCCAGAAGCTTCTAGAGCTTCAGCACATGCCTTCGTTTCATCTTCGACATTCTTCTCCATTTTCCAAGTGAATCCCAATTCTGCCCCGTGTCATCTTCTTCGATTTAATTCATCACATACGCACTACTTCACCCACAATCCTTTAGTCATCCACCATCATTGGACATCCCCCTTATCCGCGCACACTGATGAATCTCCACTTCATCACCTTTATTATTTCAATTTGTCCTTAAATTCCTTGTCAAATGCATGATATATCATAAATTTGTGCAAAATAACATTCGATTATTAATCATATATACTGTATAAGATATTGTTTCAATGCCAAAATAAAAGAATAAAGAAAAAAAGAAGTAAGTGTCAAGACACTGAGTGACCCTAAACCTCAAGACCCAGTCCTCCTGATGACATGGTCAACAAGGAATAAAGTAGGAAGAGATATGGCAGAGAAACCATATAGAAAATAGAAATAAAATATCAAATATATTACATTTAGGGACCCATTTTATTTTGTTATTTTATAACTAAAATCAATAAACTTTGAACATGAAACTTATACAATAAAGATACAAAGAAAATATAAAATTTATTTCATTTAAAAATAATGCATAGTGTGCCGAGACCCGTAAAATAAAGAGGCACAAAGAAAATTTTTTACAAACTCAAAATTCACCAAACTCATATTTATTATTCATAAAATGAAGTTATCTACCTAATGAATGTGGTTTCATTCAATTTGGAGTTAAGATGCAAAAGATTGCTTTTGGGTCCTCATTATGCAATGTACCTGTATAAAATATTCATTATATTTATTCTTTATATTTTTAGTTTTCTTATATTTTATAAATTTGTAAATATTTTTAAAATACACATACAGAATAAAATTAAAATATTAAAAATACATTAAAAATAAATAATGTAATTTAATATGTATGTAAAGTATACCTATATACACCTATAATGTATACATACATAATTCTTTAAGTATGTAAATAAACTCAGAAAAATACCATAAAATGTCTAAATCCCTGTCTGACCCGGAGCCCCCTTTAGCGTCTTGAAGGTGACAACTTCAATCTCTAGGCATTGTCGGTGTGGAAAAGGGCTGAGGAAGGCAATCCAAGTTCACCGGCGTTCGTCTCCGGCGAGCTTCTCCTGCTCCAAGCTCCAGGACTTGTTGAGCTGCTAAGTAGCCATAGTTTCCTTTCATTTCTTTCCCTTTGTGTAATTTAGTTTTAAATTTGAGAAATTAGTTGTAGATTTATCCTAATTTCAAAAATCAAAATCGCTAGAGCACTAGGCTCCGACCCCAAATCCGTTGAGCTACACTTCTTTTCCGACTCCCTTTCACCTCCATCTCTTTATCCTTGCATTTCTTCACATTTCCCCTCTATTTTCATCTCGAATCTTGCATGGATTCAAGCTGCCGGAATCCACCTCCGCAACCTCACGGGAGTCCCATCGCCCCGCTTCTCCGTGCATTTTCAGCTTCAGTAGAGGACCAAGGAGATAGCCCTCGACCCCCTTACCCTTTTGGTGAAAGTCTGTGAACAAGAAGGACATTTGGAGCACTAGTCCATAGATCAAACGAGAGCTCAAGGTGGCATGAGCTCCAGGGCTCCTCTGCCGAGCCCCGGACCCCATTGAGGAGTCTTGCTGACACACGACACTTCCACGAAGCCGAGAAGCTTCTCAGCCGAAGAGGAGAAGGTCGGACAGAGGAGAAATCGATGATCGAAACTCAACGTAGACCTATTCTTCAAGTGTTCTTCAAACGGCCTCCTACACCGTCCGATCAAAGCCACGACCCAAATCTAATCTGGGTTATTTAAGCCGAAGCGAAATGACACTCCCACCGCTGGATCTGCCACGTGGAGCGCCTCGTCGCTCCTATCGTGTGCACATTAATGGGTAAATTACTTAGTAACCCTGTAGTTTTTTTGCAATTAATATTTGGTCATGTAAATATTTAATTACATTATAAATTTTGAGTAAAATTTACAACTGGGTCCCCGCCTTTATTATTTATTGCACATAGGTCCAGTGCCAAGTCAGCTCACGTGGCGCCCCACGTGAGTTGGAAAATTACACCAAATACCCTATGGGTTATTTTATTTCATTTTAGTTTATAAAATATGTAAATTAGTTCAAAACTTTGGTGTTTTTGCATGACAGCCCCTGACTTTTATTTCTATTTCAAATATACCCCTACCAATACATTGTAATTAATTTTGTGCATTTTATTTTTGATCAAATAGATCTTATTCTTGAAAATTTGTGGAAAAATTACAGTAAATGTTTGATTTCATGTTTGTTCACGTTCATATTTTTATTTAAAATTTGCATGTAATTTTCTGTTCATTAAAAATCATTTATGTGTTATTTAATCCTTATTTATATATAAAAATACAAAAATAGGAAAACTTATTTAAAAATTCCAAAAAAATAATATTATATATTACCATATAATATAGCTACTGATCAAAAATCATAAAAAAATATCAAAAGAAAACCCTAAAATTGAAAAACCTCCTAACCATAAAAAATTAGAAAATATTATATAAAATCCATAAAAATAGTTTTCTTCTATATATTTTATTTATATTATATAGTACATAGAAAAATTAGTTTTTAGAAATTCTGGACTTAGTTTATATTTTTAAATCTCAAAAGCCTATTTATTAGCTCCTTATTTTGGAGTATTTTAGACATTAAAAATGCCTAAAATTAGAAAAAAACATCAAAAAAATCACAAAAATAGAGAAAAATATAAAAAAGATAAAAACAATTTATTTCCTGATTTGTGACTACTTATAGATACTTTATAAATATAAAAGCCTATAGTCTAAATTAGAAAAAAGCATCAAAAAAATCACAAAAATAGAGAAAAATATAAAAAAGATAAAAACAATTTATTTCCTGATTTTTGACTACTTATAGATACATTTATAAATATAAAATCCTATAGTCTAAATATACATATTATTACTTATATACATATTAATAATATTATTATTATTATAAATACCCATACATATTTTTTATACCTTAAAAAATGAAAGGGCTATACTTAATTATAATTTCCTGATTTTATATATTTATTGTATATTTATATTATATATAGTTACTACATTCTACATATTACTATATATAGACTTATATATATAGTAATTACATATTAAAAAGAAAAGGAAATTAAAAATAAGAAAAAAATATATAAAAAGAATAAAAAACAAAAAAACAAAAACAAAAAAGTATAAAATTAAATTCCATAAATATTAAATATAATTAAAAACCCACAAGAATTCCAAAACCCAAAAAGCAAAAAAATATAGTTATCGTTTATTCTTTGTAGACAATAATTATTTGTCTATACTTATAGCTCGAGTGGTTCGACCCTTGCACTTATTCATTGTACACATTTATTTACAAGGTATAATAAATTTCACCCCGTACAATTTCATAGATTTATCGTAATTTTGGGTTGATTGTTGTGAGGCCCTCCAAGACCATGCGTTAGGATCTTCTAAATTTTCGATTAAACACACACCATCATCACCTTCTTCTTCTTCTTCTTCCTTCTTCTTCTTCTCCATCAATTCCTCCACTTAAACTCAAGTCATCACCTTGCACAAGTGAAGATCCGTCTAGGGATCCACTCTTCCGCCCATATATAGCTCTCTAGCTCGCCTCAAATAACCCCTAAACGACCCCTTATTGGCTTTGGATATCTTCTAACCCCTGCAGGTACATCGAGCCTTCATTGATCAGAGGTTACAACAACTCTCCAATCTTCGACTCTGCCTCTGATGAGGAAGACTTGATCCACTACTCGAGCCACTACAAAACCTTTTTCGACTTTCCACCGCATTCGTGAGGTCCTCAAGAAAGTCCTTTGATCTTCATCAAGTCTAGAAGATGTCGGAGGAGCATCAGGCATCCCACCGGAGTCCTGCCTTAGCGCCACCTTGTTCGTCAGAAGTGAGTTAACACTGAGTAGCAGTTGTCATAAGATCATCTTGATCTGATGGACGAAAGCAGCCCCGAGCCTCTGATTTGAGCATGCAGCCTCAGGTGGGATCAAACCAGCCTCGAGGCACCTTCTATGTCCACGTGGCCCAAACCTACTACGTGCCCAAGCCTTGCACCGAAGCTGCCCATCATGCTGGAGATTAGCAGATAACCCCGTCGATTTTTGTCTATTGCATGCATACCCACATATGGGGATATTTACAAGATAAGCTAGTCGAGTTTTGTTATTTACATTTTAATCCTTTCAGGACTATTTTTGTGAGACTATATGTGTTTTTAATTTATATTTTTATTGCATATTAGCCCATGGATTGAAAGTTGAATAACTTGATTATATGTTATCCAATTAATGTGAATTTGGTCTTATTTTAAAGTCATATCATGCTCTTTAATGTATTAGATTCATTAATCTAAGATGGTCCATGATTTATAATTTAAAAATACGATAAATCTCTTGTTTATTTTGCATGAACTTTGAACATTGGAGCTGGTTCTTAATTATTAATTTAGATCAATTCAATCATATAATTAAATAACTTGATTAATTATTTAATTCAAGGGTTTTATTGTGGGCATTACATTACACCATCATTTTGTAGCATTATATCTAACTCGCGTATAAAAACTACAAAAAGGATCATGCATTCATTGTCATTGCTTCCCTTGACCTAGACTTACATCAAATTCGCTTAACCTAGATACTTTAATCTTATTTAAGTAGACTAATTACCCATTTCCTTGTGTTCAACCCCTGACTTATCCATATATAAATAAACCACACCCTCTTCGCAAAGATACCTAGTGCAGTTCTGATCGATTACTAATTGGCTCGTACTACAACGAAACTATATTAACTGAGTGTTGCGAATCACGGAAGCAAACAAACACAAATATGATCAAACAAGCAAGACACAAACACAAGGATTTACAAGGTTCACCTGTAAATGGGCTACGTCCTTGGGCGGTGGCAATCAGTTTCACTATTTGGAGAAAAATGTAATACAGATGGTACTGAGAAGGTACAAATATGGGATGAGAAAGAGGATCAAAATGAGGATTCCAGTATCTGGTGGCTCTAGGGCCCTTTTTATACTTCAACAGAAGAATACCATATGTATTCAGCAATCCATCCCAACAGCTCTCAGCCAATCAGAAGACATGACACAGATCAGACATGTCAGCAATCCTGGTCCAACAGCTCTCAACCAATCAGAAGGCAGGACACAGATCAGACTTGTCAGCAATCCTGGCCCAACAACTCTCAGCCAATCAAAAGGCAGGATACAGATCAGACATGTCAGCAATCCTAACCCAACAGCTCTCAGCCAATCAGAGTCAGGATACAGATCAACCACATCAGCAACCCAACAAGTGGTTAGGATTCAAGTCAAATTAACAATCTCCACCTTGAATTGAATCCTCATATAGTAGAATGAACCACTACTATTACTCCATCATGAGTTGAATTATCCACTAGCAGAATTAACCACTGCTAGACTCCACCGGAGTTGAATTCTCATATAGCAGAATTAACCACTACTATAATTCACCACTTAAAATTCAGATAACAGGAATCAATAAATTATAAACAATATTCACCTTGAAATTTCTCCTCAAAGAAGCTATGCCAAGCTTCACCGTGCCGCCGCCAGCCCCTCATCAGGGCTACTGCCAACTGTCGATATTGAGCAAGTTCAAACATCGCTTGAACGTACTCCTATGAACTGTAGACCCTTGCAAGACATATAGAGTCTTCTTCTTGTTGCCCTTGATGACAACAACTCCAGCTCTGGCAACCTGCATGACTCCACCTTCATGCATGCGGAGAGAGAACAGATGTTGCTTCAAGAGCAACTTGTTGGTCAGAGACTTTGTCATTTATAGACTTTCAAGTCTCAACCACAGATCGGCCGCAGAATCCTCATCGACAAACTCAGCGATAATCTCATCCGCCGAACATAGCATGATCGTCGAGTGTGCCTTCTCTTCTTGCACCATCAACTCGGACGGCTCGAGTGCCTTCGCTCGCTTATGATCTAACAGTGCCCAGATGCCCTGCTGCTTTAGAAGGGTGCACATCTTGATATGTCATAGACTGAATCCATTCTTCCCCGTGAACTTCTCGATCTTCATATTGTATGACATCATCTTACTGGATGATCCTGACGGAACTTGAAGCTCTGATACCAGTTTGTTGCGAATCACGGAAGCAAACAAACACAAACACGATCAAACAAACAAGACACAAACACAAGGATTTACAAGGTTCACCCGTAAATGGGCTACGTCCTTGGGCGGTGGCGATCGGTTTCACTATTTGGAGAAAAATGTAATATAGAGGGTACTGAGAAGGTACAGATATGGGACGAGAAAGAGGATCAGAATGAGTATTGCAGTATCTGGTGGCTCTAGGGCCCTTTTTATACTGCAACAGAAGAATACCATATGTATTCAGCAATCCATCCCAACAGCTCTCAGCCAATCAGAAGACAGGACACATATCAGACATGTCAGCAATTTTGGTCCAACAGCTCTCAACCAATCAGAAGGCAGGACACAGATCAGACTTGTCAGCAATCCTGGCCCAACAGCTCTCAGCCAATCAGAAGGCATGACACAGATCAGACATGTCATCAATCCTAACCCAACAGCTCTCAGCCAATCAGAGTCAGGATACAGATCAACCACATCAGCAACCCAATAAGTGGTTAGGATTCAAGTCAAATTAACAAGGAGCCAATTAGTACTTAATCACTTCTCTGTCAAAACCCATTCATCTTTGAACCATCTCGATCTTTGCAAAAGGACCGATATTACTAGGTTCCTCATCTTCTTCATCCTAACAAGACCTCTACTTAATTACACCTCACATTGTTCAATGACTAAAAGTGGAGCATTTGAGCTCGAGCTCTTTCCCTTTTTGCAGATAATTGAGATACTGCTATTAAGGTACACAACTATAGCACCATAGAAGAAGCTTGGGCTGAGGCCTTCTAGTTGAGATAAATCCATAACCACGAGATCACATCATGCGGCATCATCCTTCTCTGATTATGGATCTTGATCTTATGTCAACTAAGCAACTTTTCAAACTGAGAGAGTAGTACACATCCTCGTAGATGCAAGCATCGAGCTTGATCTTATCATCTCAGACAAACAAGGAGCCTACAATTTGCTATATCTATATTGGAGCATCGCTCCGTCACTGCTTCATTGAAGCTCGGATGCTTATCGACAACACCTGACCTATAAGTAAAGGAGGAGGAGGTGCCCAAAAGTAGAAGATGCCATCTGATTGATGGACATACCCTAATCGTCACCATTGAGACTTCTCATACAATGATCATCTAATCAAGCTCCAAATTTGGTCAGAGAAGAAACCCCCCTTGATATTCCGATCAGAGAAGGAGCGGGGAAGGGGGGCAGAGGTGGTGGGGGCAAAGGTGGGGGTCGGGGCAGAGGGACTTGGGAAGGAGGAGGAGGATGAGGTCTTTGGATAGTTATGCCCTTCTTAACTAAACCGTGGTTTTCTAACTACTGTTTAGTTCAACTCATTGACGACCAAAGTAACGGAAGGGTACAAGTGATAACTGTGAAAGAAGTCAAGTTCACAACTGATATTCCAAAAAGGGGAGGGGCATAATTGGTATTGCAACATCTAAGTAGGGTACAAGTGGCCCAATTATTAAACAAAGATGGAATGTATATGTTATTAGAATTATTATTTTTATCTATCATAGTTCATTATTAACTAACTCAATCCATTATATTTTCTAATATATACATAAACTTCAATAGATTATAAGAGAATATAATAATTTTTCCTAATAAAGTGTGCTTGTATATAAGATAAATAATTATTTATCATATTAAAAAAGGAATTCTTACACCCATAACTATGTTTACTTGCAATATATCGTACATAACGCTCAATAATCATGAATTACATCATGAATAGTTGTTAACCAATGTGTAGGCATAATCATGTCTTAACATCCATCCATTTTTTCTGTTATCTTTGATGGAATCTGTCACTGCATCGACCTTCCCTGTCGCATCACCTATCTCGTGGTTTTTCGACCAGAACCTCGTCAGAAACATCTCCACTAGCATGATGAGAGTCGTCATGTTAGTTTGAAGTTGGCAAAGAAGAAGGTGATGCCATACAACATGAGGAACCATATAGTGGTCTTATTCTTCTGGTACAACTCGTAGAGGCCTCCGATAGAGAAGAGGAAGGCTGCCATGAAAAAGAAGCCAGAGGCTTCGAGTGCCCTCTTCCCGACCTTGTCGATTGCATACACGACTGTTCAATAGTCTAGGATGGTGGAGGAGTGATGAATATGTGATTCATCACTCTAAAAGTTGAAAATAGATCTTTGTACCCGAGTAATTAGATGCATTTCATCACCTATATTGCATAATTAGCATTCATGCATGCATAGATAATATCTGCATTTTAGCATCCACATCTGCATTAAATAAGAAGTCAAATTCACTTGTAAAAATCACCTATATGTATATATTTTATACTAACTCCAAACCCCATTCAACTCTATAATGTATATATTACCAACACTAACATAAGAAAAATACCAAAAAAATGCTAACTTGTAAAATTGACTAATGAAACCCGAGTCCAAGTTTGAGACCATGAACCTTAGAATGCACATATCTCTCTCATACAACCTCCGATTTAGGTCTACTCCCTTTTAAAACAATATACATTCAGAGACCTTCAAAACAAGACTAATTTCATTAAAATCGGAGATCATACTATTGTATATTGTATATATTGGTATTTATACCCTTGTATTTTATCGCTTCATTTGACCTTGTTTCCATTTTTGATCAATGAAACTTGTAGATCTCATCGAGATATACAATTTCATGTTTTGAGTTTTTCCGAATTCGGCTATCTTCCTCCTCTTATTTCATTTTCTTCCTCACATAAATATGATTGGGCCACGTGGCGCCTTCTGATTGTGCCACGCAACCCATCTAACCACGCAACACGTAGCCATCTTTTCTAGCCGTTGGATCACCTCCAGGTGCTTCAATTGCATCCATTCATCTCCGCTTCAATCGCAACCCTTGGATCAGAGCTCAGATTGCATTTGAGCCGCCCGCTAGCGCCTTCACCTCCTTCCTCTGCGTGGCGCACTCCATCACCGCCCGATCTTCTCCTTCTCTCCAGATCGAGTCCGTCTGTTCCCGCTCCATCCTTAACCCCCCGATCCTTACTTTCGATTCCATATCCACCGTTAGTCCCCACCTCAACCTCAGCGCTCCACGTGGCGCTCTATGCGCCCCTCGATCTTCCATCCGTCGATCGAATCCTTGCCATCGGTTCTTGAGAGATCATCACCCTTCGATCTTATCCCAGATGTAATCATGACCATTCGCTTGTGCCCGCACCACATCCCGCCATGTGGTGCGTCCATCGCCCTTCGATCGCACCGCCCTGATCTAATCCAGGCCCTTCCTTAGCACCTCTCTCAGATCCGTTGGATCACTAGATCCAACAGTCGAGAGTTTGTCGTCAACCTCCCGAAGTCCCCTCGCACACGTCGCCCCACCTCGCCAACCATCTCCGCCCTTTCTATTTCCATCGCCATTACCGCCACCATCTCCACTCAATGATCGCCCCACGATGACGCCCACACTCCCCTCATCCTCGCCAACTTCCACTCTTGCCATGACTCCCTCTCCCTCGCTCCATAAACCCTACGTAAACCTCACCCCCCATCACCAGAGTCCCCACCTTGTATACATAAATACAGCACCTCCGGCCACCTTCAGCCCTATCCGCCCTTCCACGAGAGACCCTAGAGCTCCATTCCACCGATTAGTGACATAGATTAGGTCAGCAATCGAGCGACGATAAATATCCTCTCCGGTGAGATCCATGGTGACCTCCACTGTGCAGCAGCTCCAGCATCGAGCTGCTCGAGCTCGGGCACCAGCCGGCCCTAGAGCGATGACCGACGGCTCCATTTCAAGCCCCAACTCCCAGGTAGATTCCTTCATCTTCTTCTCCGATCATCATCTTCCTCCCCTCCGAGTTTCTCTTATTTTCTCTGACCTCCTCGCTTGACATCGCCTCCCACCGACCATCGATCAAGCTCCGTCTTGGAGCTCCCATCTTCGTGCACCCCTCCGTTCATCTCCACGATCTATCGAAATAATTCCGACCACTGCTCCGTTGATCACGGTGGAGGAACACGTCGGCAACCATCCATTTCCCCTCTTGGCCTCGTCCGCCCCATTTTTTATCTTCTTCTACACTTAGGCTTCCATAGCCTAAGTATAGGGAGCGGAGCGACTTCTATACATTTTGTTACTTTAGCTCTCCTACGCTTAGTACGAGCTATGTCTTTTCCTCGCTTTTCGTGCTATGAGGACATAACGCATGCTAAGTATAGGGGGACATGTATATATTACATATATACTTTACCAATAGCTCGTACTTTTACGTATTTTCGCATATTTTTGTATATAATTACGGGGTGGGTAAAATTTGATTTTTTTTGTAAAATACATGTATACTTGTAATACTCTTGTATAATTTGTGAAAAAATATGAAATATATTTCAAAAATCGAAGGCTTCTTATTTACTCTTGCATAGCATCCCTGCATTTAAAAAGAAAGAAAAAAAAGTCTTGCATTCATCTACATAGTATGTCATCTGCACCTCATCTGCATATATGGCATATGCAAAGTAAAAAGTTAGTGGTTTCTGAATAGATGTTGAGGAGGGACTTGATTTGATCTTAATCTACCTAATTTCAGAGGAACCTTATAGGAACTGGAGTTAAGATTTTTTCAGGTCAGGTGACTTAATTCTTTGAGTCTGCAAGTCTATGTTCACATGACATATTGATTAGTCTAAGTAGAATATTTCGTACACACACATGATTCTTTTAGACAGTAACCTAACTTGAACAAGAATCATGCACGTAGCTCTTCATTGATGAGGTGGTAAGGAGGTAGAATCCTTTGGCTTGGAGTAGCACACGGGTGGAAACATCCGTCCTCCTCTAGGGAGGGAAGTGCATCTCAACCTAGTCTGGTGGTGTTGACATCTAAGGACGGGATGTTGTGGGTTGCAATAATGCTTCAAAAGAGGGATAGTCTACTAGCTCAAGAAGAAAAACTCCTTATGTACATGTTGCACCTTGTATATAGTTCAAAAAAAAGCATGAACTCCAAAAAAAGTGGACATGCCTGATTGAAAATAAAATACATGCTGAAGTATGTATATTTGCAAGAAGCCTGCAACTGGATGACTTGGCTACACTGGTCAGGCATTCTGGGATAGGTAGCTACACTGGCTACCGTCCATTCTTCTCTCCACCCCCTCTTCTTGAGCTGGCCGCACTTGAACTTAGAAGGGAATACCCCGCTCCCCGAGGAAAGAGTTACTGGATCGAAGAATTAGAGTTACCTTGTTAGATGAGGCTAGTTCTTTGCCATTTCTGATGTGGAAAGCTATATTTCACTTACACAGTACAAGTAAGAATCATAGTCATCAGAAATTTGCATATGAGGATTTGTTCTGACATGACTGTTAAGGTGTCTTGAATAGAAGACTTGTGGAACTTAAAGTCTGTTAGCTCTTAAATTCAATTCCCAATAAGGTTCCGACACATCATTAATCCAAAAGTCGAGCCAAGCTCCATTTTCACCTTTTGTTCATGACCTTAGTATGGAACCCAATCTCATTTCACTTTTGCATTTCATTTTAGTTGCTCGGGGACGAGCAAGGTTTGAGTATAGGGGGTTGATGAATCTATGATTCATCACTCTAAAAGTTGAAAATAGAGCTTTGTCACCAAGTAATTAGATGCATTTCATCACCTATATTGCATAATTAGCATTCATGCATGCATAGATAATATCTGCACTTTAGCATCCACATCTGCATTAAATAAGAAGCCAAATTCACTTGTAAAAATCGCCTATTTGTATATATTTTATACTAACTCCAAACCCCATAAATTCAACTCTATAGTGTATATATTACTAACATTAATTCAAGAAAAATGCCAAAAAATGCTGACTTGTAAAATTGACCAATAAAACCCGAGTCCAAGTTTGAGACCATGAACCTTAGAATGCACATATCTCTCTCATACAACCTCTGATTTAGGTCTACTGAGACCATGAAACTTAGAATGCACATATCTCTCTCATACAGCCTCTGATTTAGGTCTACTCCATTTTAAAATAATATACATTCAGAGACTTTCAAAACAAAACCAATTTCATTAAAATCAGAGCTCGTATGCAAAACTTGGGTTTTGGTCCCTATTGTATATTGTACATATTGATATTTATACCTTTGTATTTATCACTTCATTTGACCTCATTTTTGTTTTTGGTCAACATGAAACTTGTAGATCTCATCAAGATCTACAACTTTTATGTCTTGAGTTTTTCCAAATTCGGCCATCTTCCCCCTCTTATATCATTTTCTTCCTCGCAATAATATGATTGGGCCACGTGGTGCCTTCTGGTTGCACCACGTAGGCCATCTAAGCACGCGTCACGTAGCCATTTTTTCCAGCCGTTGGATCGCCTCCAGGCGCTTCAATCACAACCATTCATTTCCGCTTCAATCGCAACCCTTGGATCAGAGCTCAGATTGCACCTGAGTTGCCCGCTAGCGCCTTCACCTCCTTCCTCCACGTGACGCACTCCATCACCGCCCGATCTTATCCTTCTCTCCGGATCGAGTCCGTCCGTTTCCGCTCCATCCTCAACCCTCCGATCCTTACTTATGATTCCATCTCCATCGTTAGTCCCCACCTCAACCTCAACGTTCTACGTGGCGCTCTATGCGCCCCTCGATCCTCCATCCATCGATCGAATCCTTGCCATCGGTTCCCAAGAGATCATCACCCTTCGATCTTATCCCAAACGTAATCACGACAGTTCGCTTGCGCCCACACTACATCCGACCACGAGGTGCATCCATCGCCCTTCGATCGCACCGCCCTGATCTAATCCAGGCCCTTAGCGCCTCACTCAGAGGCGTTGGATCACTAGATCCAACGATCGAGAGTTCGTCGTCAACCTCCCAAAGTCCCCTCGCCCACGTCGCCCCACCTCGCTAACCATCTCCTCCCTTTCTATTTCCGTCACCATTACCGCCACCATCTCCACTCGATGATCGCCCCACAATGATGCCCATACTCCCCTCATCCTCGCCAGCGCCCACTCTTGCCATGATTCCCTCTCCCTTGCTCCATAAACCCCACGTAAACCTCACCTCCATCACCGGAGTCCCTACCTTATCTATATAAATACAGCACCTCCGGCCACCTTCAGCCCTATCCGCCCTTGCACGAGAGACCCTAGAGTTCCATTCCACTGATCAGTGACAGAGATTAGGTCAGCAATCAAGCGACGACAGAGATCCTCTCCAGTGAGATCCATGGTGACCCTCCACCGTGCAGCAGCCCCACCATCGAGCTGCTCGAGCTCGGGCACCTGCCGGCCCTAGAGCGACGACCGTCATCTCTATTTCGAGCCCCAACTCCCAGGTAGATTCCTCCATCTTCTTCTCCGATCATCATCTTCCTCCCCTCCGAGTTTCTCTTATTTTCTCCGACATCCTCGCTTGACATCGCCTCCCACTGACCATCAATCGAGCTCCTTCTCGAAGCTCCTATCTTCGTGCACCCCTCCGTTCATCTCCACGGTCTATCAAAACAACTCCGACCACTGCTCTGCCGATCACGGTGGAGGAACACGTCGACAACCACCCACTCTGCTCCGCAAGGCCTTGACCACCCTCCACTTCACCACGCGAGCACTTGCACACCTCGGCTACGTTTCCAACCTTGCAGGTACCATCTTCGTCATTGGTCGGACCCTCGCCGGAAATTCTTCGCCAAGCTTCGTCTCCGACGTGCAGACCACCCCCCTCTTCCAGTACATCCGATCTCTCCGTCGAGCTTCAACGACTCCACTCAGCCACTCAGGAGCCTCTAGGGGTCTTCATCGAGCAAGGAAGAGGGCGGCGGAGCTAGCTGCCCATCACCGGAGCTCTGAAATCGCCGCCACCGTAGTAGAGGAGGAGGAGGAACCCATGCTACAGCTGCCGTTGGATTCACCCCTCGGTGATCATCCAACTACCATCATTCGTCCACGTCGCTCGTTCCAAGAATTGTAGATACCATTGGATCCCTTGAGGATCTGACGGTCCAAGCCGCGCCACGTCTCCTGCTCCAGCCACCGTTTGATCTTTGCGATCTAACGATCCATCATCGGCCACGACACCAGCTCCGAGCCTCTTCCCCGCCCCTTAGGCTCAGAGCATCCGAGCCTCATTCGAAGGAGACCCGAAGCACATCTGAGCCTGCAGAAGATCCGAAACAGCAACCGAGCCTTTGATGCTTCCCGAGCCTAGATCTCACGTGGTCTTCACGTGCGGTCTGGGTAATTTACATTGAGGCCCCTGCAAGTTTTGGGAATTATACTTCAGTCCCTACCAAGCAACATCACGTGAGGCGCACGTGTTCCATAGAGAATTTGCACACCTACCCTCTGCATTATAGGTAATTGCATTTTAGTCCTTGTATGCACGTTTTTGATTTAATCAAATTTATTCCCATTTGCATTTACACCCCTGTGTTTGCACATTTATTTAGGCACTCATTTAGCATTATTTTATAATTCCAAAAATTGCATGTTGTAGAGAAACTTGTGCTCTATCATTATGAAGACTTATTACATTTGTGAGCTACGAAGAATTTAATATAATTCTTTTTTGTGGAAATTTACATAGTTTGCCCAGTGTATGCCTTAATTGCATATTAAATTATTTTTTGCTCCAAAAATCACCAAAAAATCATAATAGATCTAGTTTAAGTAGTTTTACTTTATGCACAAAAATCACATCATTTGCATGTGTAACGAGGCCTTAATAAATTTATTGGTGTTTTACTTAATTGATTTTTAATAGGTCCAAAATTCGTCATTTTTGAGGTCTATAAATTTTCCTGGATTCACCTCACATAGAAGTACCTAGGTTAATTTTTGTATCTGAAAATGATCTAATTTGGTATTTATTAAAATTAATTTAGCAAAATTCACCCCGCATTCATTCTTAATTCATATTTAATTCATGTAGAGTCGAAAAATTCCAAAAATGTAGTAGTATAATTTCATTGTATTTCATATTCTGGCCAAGTTTCATCATTTTTGGACTTAATTTGACCATACTTCAAATTTTAACCTTAAAATTTGGATTGAATTGCATCGCATTTTTCCTAATTGCATAAAACATACAAAAAAAATCTCCTGAAAACCTAACATCGAAATTGACTTCAAATTAATCGAAGGAAAAAGCTGCCTCCCTGAGTTCGACCTTGGGCTTGCCCAAGTAAAATTAAAAAATTGTCGCTTATGTCTAATTTGACATTACTCAGTGGTTTTGATCAATGTTGTTGTGATTGTATGTTCGTTAAAATAACAAAAATATTAATATCGTTATTTATATATGAGATGAATTATAGAATATATATGACATGTATCTCGCTTTCTTTTTGTCAATCGTATAGATATTTTTCAATTTAATACGGAATGATATATTATTTTCCCCTTGCTTAAATATCAACTAATGCTAGCCCGTGCGATGCACGGGTAAGCATTCATAGATAGCCAGAGTAAAAATTGCGAGAAGATGACGTAAAATGGTGTAAAGCTTTTGTATTGATGCAAAGATTAGATGAAAGCATTAAAAATAATTATATATATGTGAAATTATAATTATATAATAGTATATAAATCGTAAAAAATGTATTTTTTTAGTTTATAGAGTTTGTCACCAACAATGTAGAGACCAGTTCGTCAGTTCTGTTGAAATCAACATAGAACAGATAAGGATATAGTTGTTAGTATACCTGTATATATTTTTTAATACGAATGCAGGTGTGGATACATATATTGATGGATACGAAAATTATATTGTCATATTCTTAAAAATGGATATTGACTGCATATAAATAATAGAGTTTTTATTAGTTGTGCCTCTCTGAAATATTACAATTTCAGTTATGCCGCTTTCTTTTTTGGAATATCAGTTATGCCCCTACCTTCTTGCAAAATTCATAGTTCTGCCCTTCTGTTAAGATAAAGTATGGGCATAACTGATATTACAAAAGGATAGAACTGTAAATTTTGCAAGAAAATAGGGGTACAACTGATATTCCAGAAAAGGGAGAGGCATAACTGAAATTGCAATATCTCAGAGGGGCACAACAGATAAAAACCCATAATAATATTAGAGATATTTAGATTGGACATAGAGCTATAAATATCATTTGATAATATTACAATTGTTATGGAGTTACATGTTTAATCATAATATAATATAATGTAATATGATCTTCTTATTATTATAAAATGATAACGATAATTTATAGGCTATTAATGGATTGTCATATTTCTAGATATTTCTAACGTATTCATATTTCTGAGTATATGGTTGCAGATGAAGAGAGACTATCCTGCATAATTTATTCCAATAATTTATTGGAATAAATATTAGCGTTGAAGATTATGTGTAATATACATGTTTTTATTAAATTAATAAAATATATAAGTACCGACATTTTTATTAAATTAATAAAATATATAAGTACCGACGACATGCTAAAAAATTTACAAAAAATGCAAAATGCAGTGGGAAATTTTAAAGTGATTTAAAGAATGCGACAACATAGTATCACAATGTACTTTGTTAATTTCATTGCAGAGAAATAATTTTGGAATGTCGAGATTTATATTTACAGGTGCAACCACTAAAGCTAAAGCTCAACATATCCTATATTTATGAAGTTTATTATAGGTCGACGTTGTTATTTCAAATTATGAAATTGTCATTACAATAGTGGACATGAACGTAGTTCAGTGAAGAACAATATGGCAGGTATTATGAGAATGTATTTGTATTAGGCATTAATCTTGGAGTATATATCAATCAAGCAGCTAAAAAAGATCATAAATCAATATACATTTTGATGAATAACGAACATGTTAATTCAGCAATATTATCGCGTCATATTGTCACTGTAATTTGATAATATATGGAGCAGACATGCAACTGCCACAATTAGCAATTGTGATAGTATTGTCGATGTTATCAAATCCATCAATTGTAGTATATAATAACCGGATGAACCATTTAAGAGCCGCATGTGAATGTTGGCTCTGTCTATCTGGCCATCCCTAACCTCCCTTCTTCTCTACACTTTGACTTACAGATTCGATCACAGGGGACCCAAAATATTAGACACGGAATTATCATGCCTTCTACGCTTATACTATGAAGGCAAATTACATGCGAAAATATTGTCTTTGGAGGACTTATATTGTCGATATACAACCCGATTTTACCCCCATACATCATGGACTCTCACATTCGCCATCACGACTATCGCAATGTCTGCAAGGGGGAGACCCCATTCGATCTCGCTATCTATCCCAACCATTCTTCCGGCACCTCCGACCTTCCCCTTCTCGACTCTTCCCCCATGCAGCTCCAATCAAGAGCTATCCCTCCCACCTCCTTCCCCTCATCAATGCTCCCATCTTCGGCTCCTACCTGCCTACTGTAACGCCATTGAAGGTGGCTCCTCTCCGGCTCCTCCCCTCCCTTCCATACAAAAATTTGCGAAGGCAAATTAACAGAATGGAAATAATGAATAGATGAAAGTGCTTGTTTTTTAGGCAATCTATTTTATATGTATTCCATGCAATGTCCTCAAGTTTTGCGTGTATTCCATGCAATGTCCTCAAGGAGTAAATCAGTTTTAAATGTACGTAGATCCATGGTAAGGAGGCAGCAAAATCTACAACATCTACTATGTGCAAGAACAATGAGATACATATAATATGGATCATGTTATAGTGATAGTAAAGCATTATTTCGGCCATAGAAATAGCACTGAAATGATATATACATGTAACATAAGCTGACATTAATCTCACAGAAATGTCACAGAAATGTAACAGAAAACTTTCGCAGGAGAGTTACCATCTTGAGAGGCATTGGTTACCGGTAGGCCAGCTGCTGCTGGTAGGGGTGTAAGAAAATTCTCAAGTTCGATATTCGCTCAGGTTCGGCTCGCTAAAAGTTCGATTCAGATTCGATTCGGAAATAAACGAACCGAACCTGAACACAAGTTTAGGCTCGATTAAATAAACGAACCGAACCTAAAAATCATAGGTTCGCTTAGGTTCGATTCGTTAAAAGCTCGATAAACATATACATATTTACAAATCCTTATCCGTAGAAGTGGATCTTATTTTAAGATAAGTGGTGTTTATCCCAGGGTAAGTGAATTTTATCTAGAAATAACTAGATATTTACGGGATAAGTAGGTTTTATCTCTGTATAAACTATCCAAAAATAAATAGTTACATCGTGTTTACAACATCCATCATCTATGTGTCTAGTACTTTTCCCTTCTTTATCTTCAAATCATCAGAACAAGTATAAAATTACTTATCGAATATCTCCACATTATTCTTATTCCATATCCCCATCTGAATAGATGTAAAAATATATTATAATTATACTTTTTTCAAAGAGACGAATTCCTATTAATCTAATTTTTTCAAAAGATGAAGATGAGTTAGATAAATAAAAAACTAAATGAATATTTATTCTAATTGTAGATACACATATATACTTCCATTTCTTTTATTTTCACTCCCTCTTATTAGAGAATTCTTAAGTTCGATATTCGTTTAGGTTCGATTCGTTTAAAAAGAGGTTCGATTCGGATTCGGTTCGAAAATAAACGAACCGAACCTGAACACAAGTTTAGGCTCGATTAAATAAACGAACCGAACCTAAAAAATATAGGTTCGCTTAGGTTTGGTCCGTTTACACCCCTAGCTGCTGGGGCCGTTACTGTAAGCAGCAAGGGCAACCAGAGGCACACCAGATAAAGATGGAGAAGTTCGGATGCATGATTGGAGGGTTCTTCTTCCAGGGAAGGGTATAATGGACTTCCATCGCAATAGAGATCGGGAATATAAAGTGAGTATTGATTTTCAGGACGAAGTGAGACATAAGGTATTTTCTTCAAGGAGGTTCTTGGATGGCGAAGCTCCTTCCATGGTCGTGGGGTGAAGGTTGTTCAATCGCCAAGCTCCTTGTATGGTCGTGGCGGCAGATGCAGAGGGAGGGAATCAGCGGGAGGAGGTGGAAGCTAAAGTGGTTAATAGTCGCAATATATATTCAATGCAAAAGTTAGGAAGCAATGGGTACTACATCGGGAAGTGGCAGCTGGCAGGGCTTGATGCATGTCGTCGAGGAGAGCAGAACACGTCAAACATGAAATTTCTTCTTGCATGCGGAAGTTGCGCTACGCTTAGGCCACGTAGGCATGCGAGACGTGCAGCAAAGCCAGTGGGAGGAGATTAATGGAATTGCAAAAATCAACATGGGTAAAATCGACATAAGAGAAAAGTTGGATAATTCATGTCGGCGGGAACCTCCTGCTTAATAGATATAGATAGATATGTTGAAATTTAAATTGATAATCTCTTCAAAGCACACATTCAAATAAAATACATAGCGAATGAGGTGCCAGATGTGATTGCTAATATTATGTGAGAGAGCACAATATAAAGAATGCATGTGAAGGTGGAAGGGAATAGTTGACAGGTGTGAAGGGAATAGAAAACGTCATCAGTTATTGGTAGTGTATTCACGTGAAGGGTACAAGATATGGACACGATCTCATGTCGGTTTTGGTTTGATCAGGTTATGATTGAATCGGTGATGACGCATGCATGATGTCAACTTTGATATAAATCAAGAAATGACCATGTCATATCTATACTATTACTATTACTGGGTTCATTCCAATCCTACAGCCACGTGTCCTCAATTTCGAAATTTCATCCTCACTCGTATAGATGGGTTCCTTCCAATTTTGTACGCACGTGTCTGCCGTTTCTCAATTCCGCCTTGACATTTCCTACCGTTGCTTTGCCATTTACCCCTCACCGCGACGTGTCTGATTCCCTGTTTTACTCATGCCACCTGCCAAAATGCAACGCTTCCTCTTCTGATCTTTTTACTGCATGTAACAGCTGGCGAATGCGGTAAACTCTATCGCCTCATCGTTTCTTCCCCCCGCCTTCTCTTCCTTTTCCTCTCTCCTGTTTCATCCCACCCTCTTCTATTTCCGCCGCCTTTGCCCTTCCGTTCCCTCTGGCTTCTTTCCTCGATTGCTGCCATATGGGTGGCTTGCCTTTTCACTTAATGGTTTCTCTCCTCGTACGTATTCCTCTGTTTTTTTCTCGAAGCCGAACCCTTCGTTCGGTCCGCCATCTATTGCCGAGTGGAGTCCACGAGCCACCCCTCTTTCCTCCTTCGAGAAACCTTAATAAAAATGGTCTTTCGGGTTCTGCCCCTCCAAACTTTCTTGTGCGATATGCTCGAAGCTCTTTTCCTCAGCAATCTGCTCCCCATCGTTCCTCCTTCGAGATCCACCGCCCTAAAAAGCATTTTCGTTTGTTCCGCCGCCTGGTATGTGACTATCAACCGCTGTTCTTGGCTTTTTTCTTCCTAAAATGAATATTTCATTTTGTTAATCTGATATTTACATTTATGTGTGACCATGTTATTTCTCAGAAATTTCATTCATATTCATCTATTTATCCGTTATTGGTGGTGTTGTTTGTTTTTTTTTTTTTGATAGAAGGCAACAATGTTGTTTAATATATTTTTGTTTGAAAAATGATGATACGTGTTGTTGTTTTATTTACTATTGTTTATGTGATTTTTAGAAGTTCTATTAGCTATCGATTAACAATGTTTGGCTTTTATGGCTACAATGATTTCTCTTTCTGGATGTAAAATGAGTTAATTTTCTGGTTGTACATACGCATATTGTTGATAATATAAAATCAAATCCTCTTTTTTTCTTGCTATAATGCTATACTTATAGAGCATGTTTGGTATGATTTATGATTATTTATTAAATTATGTCCGGGTGTGATTTATTCCATGTATGACGAGGAATACGACCATACATCTTAGCTTAATGGCACTATTTTTTTAATATATCTGGGTCTTCTGCTACATTAAATCTAAGAATTTTCCCATCTCTCCTTTAGATATTAGGTTACTTTCCCGTTTGTTGTTGCTTCTGTAGGTGTTAATGCTGGATTGTTGTCTGCTAGGTCTTTAAATTTCTCTGTATGCACATAGTGAGCAGTATATGCATTTTTTCATGTGGGTTGGAGGATATAAAATACTATATTCTCTCTCTCTCTCTCTCTCTATATATATATATATATATATATATCTTCTGTTTTTTTACCCAAAAAAGTGGGAAACACATTTAGGTGCGTGTCTCAATATATTAAGAAAAATTAAAGATCAAGATAGTCATGACTCGAGGAGAGTCCGAGCAAGGTACACAACATTTTTAACATGGAACCTCTCCGCACGACTATATCTTTTGATTTTATTATTCACAATTACATATTTTATTACTCTGACATTAAATTATTATAATTATGATAGTTTTAATCTGGATACTCTTGGATATGCTTCGTTTGCAGACCGGAGATTAATTATCTCAGCGTATGGATTCAAGCATACGGTATAGTATCCAAGCATATAGATTCAAGGATAACCCAAGTTGTGAGTAATATATGGATTCAAGCATACGACATATAGTATACAACTAAATTTTAAGACATCCCTAGGTTATATATAAAAAGTTCTTAGCATACAAATAGATAAGTTTTTATTTCATGGAATAAGCTTGATTTACTGTTAAGTGAACGATTTTTTTTCATTTGTAGCTGTTACTGTTTGATATGGGTGTTCAGTATTCATATAGTTTTGTAATCACGCGGTACTTTGTACTGATAGGAAAATGGATGGGATTCTAATGTCTGTTATACGAACTTTGGAAAGTAGATCACAATATTCTTACAATATCCAATAGTTTATTTTTTAGTTCTAATCCTTATATTTTTTTACATTCTTTTATTGGCACAAATAAAACCATCTATTGATAAGATATAGTGACTGAGTCCAGTTTTTTAAATGCATCAAGTTGCAATTTGTTTTTCTTTCCAGTATAAATATACATTTTCAAGATCCATTGGAGACATTCAATTATAAGCTTTTCCATGCACTCTATTTTATATTTACTAACAAAATTTCCTTCATGTATAATCAGTCTAATGAATGTCACTTGAGAAGATGTATTGCATTATATGGGTTAAAATTAAGCAAAAAATATTGATGATTCAATGGTATCATATTCTGTTACTTTTGCAATCTAGCATACGTGATGAACATTATAAGAAATGATGATCAACATGACTTTCCTTGATGAAGAACAATTCTATAATGTGAAATAAAATTGTCTTTGTGTTTTCTTCTTTTTTCAATGTAAGACAATGATTATTTACCTCACTTCCAAAGATACATTCAGAACAAGGAAAATTTAGGACTTAAAATATTGCGGATATCTAGGAAGCCTTCTTAGGAACCAGATAACAAACTATTTAGTCCTAAATTAACTTACATGGACACAAAAAATTTGTTATTCGGAGCATGTATCCGTCTAATCTTCCATTTGTAATTTCTGATTTATATATTATTTGAGTTAAATTTTAGTATACTTAGCAACTACAATTATTTTTTTATACAAGATTTTGTTAATACTATTGATGCAATACACGTCTCTAATGTATAAGTATGCATCTTTTCTTTTTATTGTTATTTAACTTTGGTTTCAATATATTCTGACATCATAAAATACATAAAGATAAGAAAGAATAGATGATAATATTTCTATGCTCATCAAAGTCCACTGTTTAATCTTCTGTAGACAGAATCCTCCATAACATGACATTTACTCTCATATATTGACAAGTCAATTCTTTTCCTAGCGATTTCTTGAACATATACATTTTCTTCACTTTATCCTTTGCGCAATTTAAGGCATCCCTAGCTTATATAAAAAAGTGCTTAGCATACATATACATAAGTTTTTTTCATTTCACCGATAGAATAAGTTTGATTGTTGTCAAGTGAACGAATACTTCTCGCTTTTAGGTGTTACTGTTTGATATGATGTTTTTGTAATCAGGCATGTACTGATAGAAAAATGACGGAATTCTATATCTGCTATACAAACTTCGGAAAGTAGATCAAAATATTCTTACATTATCCAATAGTTTAATTTTTTATAACAATTCTTATAGTTATTTGTACATTTTTTTGTTGGCACAAAGATAACCATCTATTGATAATATATAGTGATTGAATCCAGTTTTTTAAATAAATCACGTTTGAGTTTTGTTTTACTTTCCAGTATTACCATATCAATTCCAATATGTGGAGACATGAAGTTCAAATTTTTACATGCTCTCTATTTTATATTTCGTAGGAAAATTTGCTTCCTCTCCAATCAAACTATTGAATATCAGGTGAGAAGATGTTTTGCAATATGAGTTAGAGGTCAGCAAACAATATTGGTGATTCCATGGTATCATATTAAGTTACTTTTGCTATCTACCACACATGATGGAATAAGAAATGATGAGTAACGTGACTTTCATTGATAACGCTTCATGAATTCTTTTGTGGAATTTATATTCATTATATTCCTACTAAATGTGTTATTTCTTTCTTTCACATTCTAAACTCTGTAAATCTTGTATCAATTCATAATTCATTTTGTTTCTATGCTTTCAACAAAGTACATTCTATGATTATGAAGTAGCAGAGGATGTCATATGCTTGAGAATTCGATTCAGGGTTTGAAATAAGGAATATTCATAAATCTCATATCATTTGTGAGAGTGGACTCCAGATTCACCTTTAGTGCCATGGAAATGTATGTATGTATGAAGTGCCATGGAGATGTATGTATGAACGGGTTCTCGGTACTCCATTAGCTTATACAAATTTCATTGCACTTTCATTTTGGCCCAACTGATTGTATTTTCTTATACCTGCTCATATTAAAAGTTAATAAACTTATAAAAATATAAAAAAATATAAAAACCAATGAAGACATAAAACACAAAAAAAATCTAAAATCTATACCCTCTTACATACTTCTCATATAATACTTCTGATAATTTCTTTTATTCTCACATTTTAATTTCATATATTACCCTCACGCTGCGAAGCGCGGGTATGCACCCTAGTAACTATATAAAGCTGGGTTTTTGCTCCAGCCACTGCCACGTGGATGGGCTAAAAACCCAGCTATTGTTCCCTTCTTCCGTCTTTGCCCTTTCCCCGTTTTCATCATCCTGCATCTCCCTTTGGCCTCCCGCCACTACTCTCTCTCTCCACGCACTAACGCATGCTCTCTCCCATCCCTCCTCTCTCTCTCTCTAAATAGGGCCTCTTATTACTCAACTCTCTCTTTCTATAAATAGACTCCCTTCGGCCTGGTATTACTCACAAGCATATTATGGAATTTTTGCGACAATATCCTTACCCTTCATTGATATTACACAAGCTAAGTTTATGCTTATTTACAATTAGACTCATATTCATTGTACACATAAATAACTATAAATTCTGTATTAAATAAAATTCGTTGATAAAAAATAAAAAATCACCTACAAATACATATTACTCACCTTATACTATATTGAAATATTTATGAGAATTGACCTCATTTTCTTTTTTAGTAAATAAAAAAAGAAAATTACATATTAACATTTAAAATTTATAAAAAAATCAAGTAAATCCATAAAAATTCCATATAAATAACAAATTTTTATTTAGCAATTCTTATATATATATACATATATTGTCTTCTTAATTTATTTGTGGTTGCATATTGCGATGTGTATATTGCTTAATGATAAAATCATCAGTTAATAGTTACTACTTTTGGGTTTTGATTAATTTATTCCAAAGATGGTTTATTTAGTTATCATTTTTGTTTAAAAGGCTTAGTTTATTATTTTAATATTTTTCCTAATTTTATTTACGAAAAAGTAATGTTAAGGTTTCTTTTTAAAATATCAACTTTATATTATTCATTTGATATTTTAATTCATATTTTATTCACTAATTAATTATTTAAATTTTTTTAAAGGTTTAGTGATTTTATATTGATGTACCAATATATGAAAAATGTATATTAGATTTTTCTTTCCACAAATACTATCTTTGGAAATATAAAATTTAATTATTCGAAAACAACTCTTCCTGCCTTTCATGTATAATGTAAATTAATTTATTTTTTTGATAATTACTTTGTAGGTTCGATGTAAATAACAAATGTTTATTTAGTTATTCTTATATATATTGTCTAATTAATTTATTGGTGGTTGCATATTACGATATATGTAAATTGCTTAATGATATAATCATAAATAAATAGTTGTTTTATGTAAAGTTGCTACTTTTGGATCTTGATTAGTTTATTCTAAAGATGTCCTATTCACTTATCATTTTTGTTTAAAAGTCTTCGTTTATTGTTTTAATACTTTGGTTATTTATTATTTACAAAAAATATTGTTAAGCGTTTTAAAAAATATCAACTTTATATTATTTATTTCATATTTTAATTGTTTTACTCACTAATTAATTATTTAGAATTCTTTAAAATTTGTTTAGTGATTTTGTACTGATGTACCAATATTTGAAAAATGTATATTAAATTTTTCTTTCTACAACTACTATCTTTGGGAATATAAAATGTAAATATTCAAAAACAACTCTTCCCACCCTTCACCAATAATGTAAATTAATGTATTTTTTTATAGGTACTTCCTAAATTCCATATAAATAACAAATCTTTATTTAGTAATTCTTATATATATTGTCTTCTTAATTTATTGGTGGTCGCATATTATGATATATGTAAATTGCTTATTGATAGAATCATCAATTAATAGTTGTTTTAAATAAAGTTGCTACTTTTGGATATTGATTAATTTGTTCCAAAAATATTTTATTCAGTTATCATTTTGTTAAAAAGTCTTAGTATATTATTTTTAATCTTTTCGTGATTTATTATTTACGAAAAAGTATTATCAAGGTTTCTAAAAAATATCAACTTTATATTATTCATTTTTATATTTTATATCATGTTTTACTCACCAATTAATTATTTAGAATTTTTTTAAAGGTTGTTTGGTGATTTTGTACTGATCTACTAATATTTTAAAAATGTATATTAGATTTTTCCTTTCTACAACTACTATCTTTGGAAACACAAAATGTAAATATCAAAAACAACTCTTCCCACCATTCATCTATTATGTAAATTAATGTATTTTTTTGATAAGTACTTCGTAGATATGTTGTAACAACTAAATAGTCCATTGATAAGGTTAAATAATATGTTATAAAATAGTATTTGATATTTAATCAAGAGATTAATGGGACTGCCCCGCATCATTTTCGACACTTTTTTTATTTTTTTCAAAAACTATCATCGTGTATATTCATCCCTATATCCCTCCTATATGCCATTCGAATTTCGTCAGAAACAGAGACTCTTACGACCTCCATCGAGATGGTGTCGATTTAAAAAATCTCGATACCGTTAAAAAATGACCGTCTGGATGGAGGCCGTAGGAGTCTCTGTTTCTGACGAAATTCCAATGGCGTATAGGAGGGATATAGGGATGAATATACATGGGGACATTTTTTTGAAAAAAATAAAAAAATGCTGAAAATGACGCGGGGGCAGCCCCATTAACCTCTTTAATCAATCCATGTTTTCTCATAGTTGAAGTATACATGCTAAATCCATAAAAATTCCATATAAATAACAAATTTTTAATTAGTAATTCTTATATATATACTCTTCTTAATTTATTGGTGGTTGAATATTACGATATGTGTATATTGCTTAATGATAGAATCATCAATTAATAGTTGTTTTACGTAAAGTTACTACTTTTGGGTTTTGATTAATTTATTCCGAAGTTGGTTTGTTCAGTTACCATTTTTTTAAATTCTTAGTTTATTATTTTAATCTTTTCGTGATTTATTATTTACGAAAAAGTATTGTTAAAGTTTTTTTAAATATCAACTTTATATTATTCATTTGACATTTTAATTCATATTTTACTCACTAATTAATTATTTAGAATTTTTTTAAAGGTTGTTTAGTGATTTTATATTGATGTACCAACATATGAAAAATGTATATTAGATTTTTCTTTCCACAACTACTATCTTTGGTAACATAAAATTTAAATATTCAAAAACAACTCTTCCTACCCTTCATGTATAATGTAAATTAATGTGTTTTTTGATAATTACTTTGTAGGTTCGATATAAATAACAAATATTTATTTATTTATTATTATATATATTGTCTAATTAATTTATTAGTGATTGCATATTATGATGTATGTAAATTGCTTAATAATAGAATCATCAATAAATAGTTGTTTTATGTAAAGTTGCTACTTTTGGATCTTGATTAATTTATTCTAAAGATGTTCTATTCACTTATCATTTTTATTTAAAAGTCTTAGTTTATTATTTTAATATTTTGGTTATTTATTATTTACAAAAAAGAATTGTTAAGGGTTTTAAAAAATATCAACTTTATATTATTTATTTCATATTTTAATTGTTTTATTCACTAATTAATTATTTAGAATTTTTTAAAATGTGTTTAGTGATTTTGTACTGATGTACCAATATTTGAAAAAATGTATATTAGATTTTTCTTTCTACAACTACTATCTTTGGGAATATAAAATGTAAATATTAAAAAACAACTCTTCCCACCCTTCATCAATAATGTAAATTAATGTATTTTTTATAAGTACTTCCTAAATTTCATATAAATAACAAAGCTTTATTTAGTAATTCTTATATATACTGTCTTCTTAATTTATTGGTGGTTTCCTATTATGATATATGTAAATTGCTTATTGATAGAATCATCAATTAATAGTTGTTTTATATAAAGTTGCTACTTTTGGATATTGATTAATTTATTTCGAAGATGTTTTATTCAGTTATCATTTTTGTTTAAAAGTCTTAGTTTATTATTTTAATCTTTTGGTGATTTATTATTTACGAAAAAGTATTATTAAGGTTTCTAAAAAAATCAACTTTATATTATTCATTTTTAGATTTTATATCATGTTTTACTCACCAATTAATTATTTAAAATTTTTTAAATTTTGTTTCATGATTTTGTACTGATGTACCATTATTTAAAAATGTATATTAGATTTTTCTTTTCTACAAGTACTATCTTTGGAAATACAAAATGTAAATATCAAAAACAACTCTTCCCACCATTCATCTATAATGTAAATTAATGTATTTTTTTGATAAGCACTTCGTAGATATGTTGTAACAACTATAATAGTCCATTGATAAGGTTAAATAATATGTTATGAAAATAATATTTGATATTTAATCAAGAGATTAATGGGGCTACGCCCTTGGCTGCCCCGCACCATTTTCGATACTTTTTTTATTTTTTTTTCAAAAAATATCATCGTGTATATTCATCCCTATATCCCTCCTATATGTCATTCGATATTTGTCAGAAACAGAGACTCCTACGACCTCCATCGAGATGGTGTCGATTTAAAAATTCATGTTACCATTAAAAAATGACTGTCTAGATGGAGGCCGTAGGAGTCTCTGTTTCTGACGAAATTTGAATGACGTATAGGAGGGATATAGGGATGAATATACATGGGGACATTTTTTTGAAAAAAATAAAAAAACGTCGAAAATGGTGTGGGGCTGCCCCATTAACCTCTTTAATCAGTCCATGTTTTCTGATATTTGAAGTATACATGCTAAATCCATAAAAATTCCACTAATCCATATTTTAATTCATATTTTACTTACTAATTAATTATTTAGATTTTTTTAAAGGATGTTTAGTGATTTTATATTGATGTACCAATATATGAAAGATGTATATTAGATTTTTCTTTCTACAACTACTATCTTTGGAAACATAAAATTTAAATATTCAAAAACAACCCCTCCCGCCCTTCATCTATAATGTAAATTAATGTATTTTTTGATAATTACTTTGTAGGTTCGATGTAAATAACACATATTTATTTAGTTATTCTTACATATATTGTCTAATGAATTTATTGGTGGTTGCATATTACGATATATGCAAATTGCTTAATGATAGAATCATCAATAAAGAGTTGTTTTATGTAAAGTTGCTACTTTTGGATCTTGATTAATTAATTCTAAAGATGTTCTATTCACTTATTATTTTTATTTAAAAGTCTTAGTTTATTTTTTCAATATTTTGGTTATTTATTATTTACAAAAGGTATTGTTAAGGGTTTTTAAAAAATATCAACTTTATATTATTTATTTCATATTTTAATTCATGTTTCACTCACTAATTAATTATTTAGAATACTTTGAAATTTGTTTAGTGATTTTGTACTGATGTACCAATATTTGAAAAATGTATATTAGATTTTTCTTTCTAAAACTACTATCTTTGGGAATATAAAATGTAAATATTCAAAAACAACTCTTCCCACCTTCATCGATAATGTAAATTAATGTATTTTTTTGATAAGTACTTCGTAAATTCCATATAAATAACAAAGCTTTATTTAGTAATTCTTATATATATTTTCTTCTTAATTTATTGGTGCTTGCATATTATGATATATGTAAATTGCTTAATAATAGAAGCATCAATTAATAGTTGTTTTATATAAAGTTGCAACTTTTGGATCTTGATTAATTTATTCCAAAGATGTTTTATTCAGTTATCATTTTTGTTTAAAAGTGTTAGTTTATTATTTTAATCTTTTGATGATTTATTATTTACGAAAAAGAATTATCAAGGTTTCTAAAAAATATCAACTTTATATTATTCATTTTGATATTTTATATCACGTTTTACTCACCAATTAATTATTTAGAATTTTTTAAATTTTGTTTGGTGATTTTGTACTGATGTACCAATATTTAAAAATGTATATTAGAATTTTCCTTTCTACAACTACTATCTTTGGAAACAGAAAATGTAAATATCAAAAACAACTCTTCCCACCATTCATCTATAATGTAAATTAATATTTTTTTATAAGTAGCTGGTAGATATGTTGTAATAACTATAATAGTCCATCGATAAGATTAAATAATATGTTATAAAATAATATTTGATATATATTTAATCAATCCATGTTTTCTGATATTTGAAGTATGCATGCTATAATATTTCATAAAAAATGAACTCAAATCACTATCACTACATATATGTATGGATGCATGTATGCATCTTCATGTTTATGTTTTTAATTCTAAATTCATCATTCGTTTCCTTCCTAATTAATGTGTTGTTGTAAATTAAAACAACAATAAAAACAACATAATTAAAGTGATCATGGATGAAATATGTACAACGGAATAAGAAAAGGTATTATCAGTTTTAGTATTGCAACTCCTTCACATTTTTTTAAATGCAATCTATGGTATTACAAACAAATATATTAAATGACCTATGAAATTTTAAAGAAAAACATGCGTGTATGCAATTTATGGATGCACATATATACTTTTGACAATGGTTTGATCCAATCTGTTATTTTACGTATATAAAATTTTTGAATCCAGTATAATTTGTCAGAATGACAAATCATTCTGATATTTCATGATAAATCCTTATATAAGATTTCTATTGGTCAATGTGTGCCATATAATATGGAAGGGTGAATATACCCATTTCGCTCGGGTTTTTTTATTTTTTTTTGAAAATTTCTTCCGTGAATTTTCATCAATATATCCCTATATCATGTCATTAAAATTTTGTGCGAAACAGAGACTCATACGGCCTCCATCCAGATATGGTCGTTTTTAGCTATTCTGTTACCGTTAAAATGAATGTCTGGATGGAGGCCGTAAGAGTCTCTGTTTCACACGAAATTTTAGTGACATAATATAGGGGTATAATGATGAAATTCCACGGAAGAAATTTCAAAAAAAAAAACCTGGGCGAAATGGGACAGGGGGAGCCAAGTTAGCTCCCCCCAGGGGGCAGCCCCGTTTAATCCTTTGAAAAATCACTACATATTTCATTTAATTCATAATAAAAGAATTACATTGTTAATAAAATATACATGAAGATCAATATCTATGGGATCCATCTCTTTATAAAAATATACACCCTTCCTCATATTTATTATAAATATGCATTTTTTAGATGGAAATTATATATTAATAAAATTTACCTAATTTCATATATCATGTTTATTCCCTTTACTCCTTTTCATTTTACTTATTTTTAATTTTAATTTAAACATCAGAAATTAATATTGAAATTTACATTATATAACTAATTTGTATTCCGCCGCGAAGCGCGGGATACATCCTAGTATTTATTAATGATCGAGCGTGTTGGACCGATTTTATAAATTGGAAAAGACCATGCTTTGATTTTAAGTTGTAAGATTTATGTATACACAAAATATAATTTCAACCCAAAAAGTGCATGAAAATTGATGGAATAATTTGCAACACCAAATCGATTTACCACACCCCAAGAAAATTGTCCTATGGCAATGAATAATTTTAAATTTTCATTACCATATTTTTGATATATAATATGCAACAATGAACAACATTCATTACAAATTTAGAATACGTTCCTATAATTAGCAACAAGTGTCATATTTTTTACTAAAAGTTTATATAACAACAATATATCCATTGACTAATCGTTAAAATTTGTATAAATAATTGTTAAATCTAATAATGATTAAATTTAATAGTTAACAGATAATTATTATATATGATTCATTGCTATGAATATAGCAACGACTAGGATATTTGTTGCAGATTTAAAGAATTGAGTAATGACTAATATTCATTGTTATGCATTTAATGAAAGGTACATTATAAATATGAAACTATCCATTGTCTTAAGCTAGTTTTTCATAAGGACCAATGTAAACGAGTAGCATCAACTATTGCAATCTTAAATAAAATCATGTGAAGTTTGAAGCTATGAATATTCGTGCACACCTTTTATTACTATTTAACTTGTTGATAGTAATTTACAATGCCATGCGAATCTCCAGAAAGAATAATGATAATTTCTTAACTACAGACAACACAATAAAATTACTTTTATGATTTAAGAGATGTAAGTATCAATGCATCAATTCTGGTTTGTTACTGGCATCCCATGTAAACCAACCTCACAAATCAACATCCATGCACACATTAATCTTGAATCCAACATCAGTTCTTATGCAAAGCAATCACATAGTAGCGAAATTGAATTTACAATGAATTAAATAATCATGGCATCTTTTCTAATGAATGTTTACATGAGGAACAAGATGTTTCTATTTACACGTATCAGATAAGTTGTACAACAAGTGCAATATACAGGAACACAACAACGAGAGACCATGGATGCAATGAAAAGATGGCTTCCACACTTCAAACATGAATCCTTAGATGGTCCGATCAAAATCCTAGTTTCGATCTCCACTTCAGAGCATGTAAGTAGATTCCCAAATGTGCGTTCTGACCTGGTAAATGGAAGTAGAAGCTTGGGGACTATCCTCTCGGCCACTCGTACAGGTCTTTGTACCCATTCATGAACATCATGAAGTGGTGCAAAGAGCCCTACGAGTGGTCGAGAGGATGGTCGCCAGCTCTCACGATCGCATCAAGCTTTCACAACACAATAGCAAAACATTACTTTCCCCATCACGCGTACGATCCATAATAACACTACATTTATGAAATTTTACGCACCTCGATTGTGATTATGTGTCGTAATGCCTCAAGTCGTGGTACTCTCGGTGTCGTGGCACGAGCTTATACTTGCCTACCCATCTCTTTGCTGCAGACAACATACGTGAATGCATTTGTTTCTCAAAGAAGAAGATGGCATGGTTATATATAGCCTCACAAATGGGGGTTGGGAGCTGTAGCTTGCGGATGGCGTGGGGGTGGAGAACCACTTCTTTTGGAGAAGAGAAGGATACGTGGCAGTTAGCGAATGAGATGGTCGTCACCGATCCGATTCTAACGGAGAGAACTGGAGCTTTCCATGGCATGCACAGAAATTGCCTTTCCTCATTTAAGAGTGAAGGGTTGCAAGTTAAAACTTCCGTGAATAGCAAATAAGATATGGATGGAACTCTGCTCTGTGATTGTTATATAGACTGAGGTATGTGGGTCTCGAGAATGGTATCAATGTTTAAGTTTTTTTTCCTACACTAAGAGTTTCCTACATTGATAGAAGTCTCCTACACAAATACATTATTTACTAATATGTTGGACTACATCCTCGAGCGATGGTGTTCATTTTTCACTGTGGAAAAAGAAAGAAAGTAAAAATGAATCCATACATTTTGAAATCCGAAGTCTTGTTGGGTGGGTTTCCCCTTGTTTGAAACTCATCAATTGGTGTTTCCTTTCATTATCAGAAATCTGACAATCAAAATGAGGAGAGCGTTATTGAATTTATGGACTTTGATGGAATGCAATTGTTGGAAAATATGAGTATCTAATTGCATTAAATTGATTCATATGCAACATAAGTAGACGAGATTAATATTGAATAAAAAATTGTCTGGAAATTAGGAATATAATACTTAGCTTCTATCTTATTTGCTGTAATGAAAAAGTATGTAGGAATCCATAATATCTATTTCAAAAACATCTTAGTTCAAACACAAGAATAAATAAGAGAGAGTGGAGAGGTTGGGCAAGATGTTTTAGCTTCTCTTCCAATCAACAAAAGTACCTTTGGTAGGGATATGATTTGTATCTACTTCTATATTATTCCAAATAAAATGCTTGTGGGGTCGCTCGTGTAATTTGTGATGTTCTTCGACCATCCTTAAGTCACCGTATTTTAGAGTTTGTTGAATGATTTGGTATTTGACGAATACGATTATCGAGGAGGGATCCTAACATCCGGTATGGGAGGGTCTACAGTGCTCGACAAGTCAGGACTGACAATCATTGTATCGAGCACTCTCTCGGCTCTCAGATATCCTCAATAAAAGGACACCAGTCAACAATTAACCCACAATGGCTCAAGCAATAAATACTATGAACTAAAATTTATTATACCCTACATAATGATATGTATATCAAGCAAGCGTAGGGGTCGATCCACTGAAGAGCAAGGCTGATAGATCACACAAATTGGCTAAAAAGATAACATTTTTTTGTTTTTTTGTAGGGATTTTTATTTTTGGGGGTTATTTATTATTTATTATTTTTTTTAATTTCTATATTTTTTAATTATATGAATTTTGTTTTCTTTTTATATTTTCTGATTTTTAATGTTTTAAATATAAGTAATATGTATATATAAGATATATAGAAAATGTATAAGATATAAATATATATAAGATAGATAGAAAGCAGAAAAATACCCAAAGTACGTTCCTTTTTATTCTTTTAAGGTTTAAAAATAATTGTTGGTATTTTTAATAATAATAATAATAACAATAATAATATAAGTATATATATAATATAGGCTAATATATAAAAATATAGCTATAAATACTCAAAATAACTAAAATAAAATATTTATGTCTTTTTATATTTTGTTCTATTTTTGAAAATTTTCTTTTAATTTTTGTTGTTTTTTTGTATTTTTAATTGAATAAAAAGGGCAAAACAGTGAGCGATTGCAAAATTGTTTTGATATTGTAAAATAGATTAATATCTAAAATTTTCCTAAACTAATTTTAATATATACTATATATAATAAATAATGTATAAAATAGAAAATGTATTTTTTTGGATTTTTTAAAAAGTTTTTATAATTTTTTAGGGTTAGAGAGGGTTTACCTACTTAAATAGTCTGGTGGTAGTGCATTGTGTCTACCACCGAAAAGACTAGGGTTCAAATCCCGCTTTATAGGGGTTGCGTTAGGTAGTCGAGAGCCATCATAAAAATAATCGAATCTTTCAACATGGATTTGATCAAGAATCCATGTAGCCAACTGTCACACCCCCAAATTCCGTGATCGAGAATGATCGTGCAGACACGGTAGCGGATGCTCGAGAATGATCGATGGAGCCAGGACTTCAGGAGGAGTCCAAAATGCATGGATATCAGGGAGGTTATCCATGAGAGTCTGGAGGCTCTACCGTACGTGATGGAGAAGCGTCACGGGACACTGGCTCGGTAGCAGAGTGTTGTGGTGCTAGTAGCAGTGCGAGCTGCGAGTACAGACAGCAGTGCAGGACATGACGGTGGATGCACGCAGCGGTACGTACGCGAGCGCAGAAGGGCGGTACGTAGTGAAGCAGTACGCATCGAGGAGCAATGCGGTACGGTCACATAGGCGTACGCACGAAGGCGCACGGTATCGGTATTGATGCGTGGTGATCCAAGGAGGCATGGAGCGTTGCAGGTGCTGAGTACGAGCATTGTCGAGCATGCTCGGTAGTACGCGTACGAGAGTGGTCTGGAGGCCACGATGACGAAGTTCTGGAGGACTTCCCCTTAGCATGCAGAACGCTAAGGAAGGGTTTACCGCACGAGGGTCTGGAGGCCGCAGGTTCCCTTATGGCACAAGACCAAGTGTTTGGTGGCACTTGGTGAATTACGGCAAAGCTGCATCAGCAGGGCATTGGAGCGCATGCGTGCTGGTGACTGGGCGGTTGACTAGGCGTCGACCGTGCGGGAAGACGAAAGGACAACAAGGGAGTCGAAGAGACGAGCAGACGAAGAGTTGCTGAGGAACGCGAAGGGTTGCCAAAGAACTCGAAGGGTCTCTTGTGTCTTTATGTGTCATTATTGTAAATGTAATAATGAGTGTCCCTTGGGTTGCCTTGAGTCTTGTATAAAAGGAGAGGTGGTGGCTCATTTGTAAACACACAACACAAGTGTAGAGTGTCACCCACTCCAGAGAGAGAGTTCCCCTTCTAATAAGAGAAGAGCTTTGTGCCCGTGCTTGTGTGATCGTGTGGTCGTGTTCTTGAGCGTTCTTGAGCGTGTTCTTGAGAGTGTTCTTGAGCGATCCGGAGTTCGTGCTCGTGTTTGTGTTGGAAGCGTCGGCACGCTAGCAAGCAGGAGTATCGAGAGGAGTTGGAGCGCGTCCGTGACCGTTCTACTCGGGAAGGCTGGTTAGCTACGGGTTAGCTAACGCCGCACAGGATCGGTCGAAATCGATAGCGGGATTTTGACCCTGTGACAATTGGTATCAGAGCTTGGTTGGTGCCAAGAAGCGGGCAAAGCTACGAGCGGCTGTTGGTGCAGACGACCGCGGGAACGGAGGATACTTGTTGGTGCAAGTACATCTTCAATCAGCAGAGCGAAGATGGTGGGCGTTACCGATCGCGTAGAAGCATTGGAGCAGGCGATGGCAGAAGTGGAGTCCACCATTGGGACTCATGCCCACCGCATCGACGCCTTGGAGGATTGCTATTCAGAAGGATCGGATGTTGGGGATGAGACCCAACGCTCAGCGGAGCAGATCAAGTCCTTGGAGGACAAACTGGAGGCATTCAGCACGATGATGGAGGATCTATGCAGCGAGATCTCCCTCATCAAGAAGGCGTTGGCGAACAGCGGGAGCTCCACGGAGGTGCAGCGACGCAAGGTACCGGAACCCAAACCCTTCACAGGTACGCGGAGTGCCAAGGATTTGGAGAACTTCCTATGGGATATGGAAGTTTACTTTGAGGCGACCAAGACGAGGGAAGCCGAGAAGGTCGGCTTGGCATCGATGTACATGTCGAGCGACGCCAAGCTATGGTGGAGGAGCCGTGCAGCAGATGAGGCAAGACCGAAGATATCCAGGTGGGATGATCTAGTCACGGAACTGAAGGCGCAGTTCCTGCCGAAGAACACTGCGTGGATTGCACGGGAGGCTCTTCGACGCCTGAAGCAGACATGCATTGTTCGTGAGTACGTGAAGCAGTTTACATCCTTGCTGCTGGACATCAAGGGCATGTCAGAGGAGGACAAGCTGTTCAACTTCACGATCGGGTTGCAAAGCTGGGCGCAAGCCGAACTGCGGAGGCAGGGCGTGAAGGACCTGAATTCAGCGATCGTGGTGGCAGATGCGTTGGTCGATTATGGGGGGGCCCAACCAGGCTACAACGCTGAAGAGAGGGAGTTCACCGGCAAGCAGAAGGCACGGTCGAAGGACAAGGGCAAAGGTGTTGCCCACGATCCACCAGCGGAGGAACGGGAGTACTCCAAGAAGAAGGAGCAACCCAAGAGCAAGGGATGCTTCATATGCGACGGACCACATCGGGCGCGGGAGTGCCCAAAGAAGGAGATGCTCGACGCTCTTCGTACGGACGAGGAGGATGAAGAAGGTGAGGTACGCTTGGGAGCAATCGGTGCTATGCGCAAGGTACGCCTCACGACACTTCGAGCTGGAGCTTCGAATTCGGTGGAGCGAGGGAACTCCACAACAAAGAGCTTTGGAGATGCTAAAGCTCGATCGAGGATGCACAGGAGTGCGCAGGTGCATGCGGAGCACCAACGTGTGTGCTGCAGACACACAACCGAAGCCGCGGATAGGAGAAAATACGTGCACGAGAAGGCGATGCAGAGCTCAGGAGGGCGATGCAGCATGGACAAGAGGCTACACGTCCATGGAGGTGGAGTAGTGATGAACCACACCACCAACGATCTTGCAGGAGGCAAGATATCGAAGACGCTCGGAGCGCAGGAGGTGCTCACTTCCCAGGACACGGGTATGTCTACAGGGAACGATAGAGATCGTCAACGAGAAAGCGTGGAGGTGAGTACTCCACAGGTGGAGCTGGAGCTGCCACACAACAGCGATGGAGCTGCTGTATCCAGGAGGGATACATTGAGAACAGGAGCTGATGAGGAAGCTCCATTTCTCACGACGAAGACCAAGTCATGGAGGGACGCGGTTCGTGGGAAGGACAAGTGCGGAAAGGGAGGCGGTGCACGCTTGCACCAACCTTCCAATTGAGCAGCATCAGGAGGTGCATAGCGGATGGAGGATCGTGACGGGACGCCAGCTGAAGTGGGGATGCTCGGTTGAGGACAACCGATTCTTCAGGTGGGGGAGGCTTGTCACACCCCCAAATTCCGTGATCGAGAATGATCGTGCAGACACGGTAGCGGATGCTCGAGAATGATCGATGGAGCCAGGACTTCAGGAGGAGTCCAAAATGCATGGATATCAGGGAGGTTATCCATGAGAGTCTGGAGGCTCTACCGTACGTGATGGAGAAGTGTCACGGGACACTGGCTCGGTAGCAGAGTGTCGTGGTGCTAGTAGCAGTGCGAGCTGCGAGTACAGACAGCAGTGCAGGACATGACGGTGGATGCACGCAGCGGTACGTACGCGAGCGCAGAAGGGCGGTACGTAGTGAAGCAGTACGCATCGAGGAGCAATGCGGTACGGTCACATAGGCGTACGCACGAAGGCGCACGGTATCGGTATTGATGCGTGGTGATCCAAGGAGGCATGGAGCGTTGCAGGTGCTGAGTACGAGCATTGTCGAGCATGCTCGGTAGTACGCGTACGAGAGTGGTCTGGAGGCCACGATGACGAAGTTCTGGAGGACTTCCCCTTAGCATGCAGAACGCTAAGGAAGGGTTTACCGCACGAGGGTCTGGAGGCCGCGGGTTCCCTTATGGCACAAGACCAAGTGTTTGGTGGCACTTGGTGAATTACGACAAAGCTGCATCAGCAGGGCGTTGGAGCGCATGCGTGCTGGTGACTGGGCGGTTGACTGGGCGTCGACCGTGCGGGAAGACGAAAGGACAACAAGGGAGTCGAAGAGACGAGCAGACGAAGAGTTGCTGAGGAACGCGAAGGGTTGCCAAAGAACTCGAAGGGTCTCTTGTGTCTTTATGTGTCATTATTGTAAATGTAATAATGAGTGTCCCTTGGGTTGCCTTGAGTCTTGTATAAAAGGAGAGGTGGTGGCTCATTTGTAAACACACAACACAAGTGTAGAGTGTCACCCACTCCAGAGAGAGAGTTCCCCTTCTAATAAGAGAAGAGCTTTGTGCCCGTGCTTGTGTGATCGTGTGGTCGTGTTCTTGAGCGTTCTTGAGCGTGTTCTTGAGAGTGTTCTTGAGCGATCCGGAGTTCGTGCTCGTGTTTGTGTTGGAAGCGTCGGCACGCTAGCAAGCAGGAGTATCGAGAGGAGTTGGAGCGCGTCCGTGACCGTTCTACTCGGGAAGGCTGGTTAGCTACGGGTTAGCTAACGCCGCACAGGATCGGTCGAAATCGATAGCGGGATTTTGACCCTGTGACACCAACCATAATTATAGTGGGAGAACGCTTTGTCGTTTTTTTAGAGAGGGTTCGCAATTTTTAATTTTTCTTTGTGATTTTTGGTCTGTAGGTACAAAACGTAATAAAAAATAACTCTGATTTTTTTTAGATTTATCATAATAATTTTCTAATTTTTATGAATTTTTAACAAATAGGGAATACATGCTATTTTCTGAATTTTTAAATATAAAAAATTATTTTAAATAGCCTTGTGAAAAATAAATGTGATTTTATATCATATCAGGCACTTACGATAAATTTCCTACAAATTTTTAATGCAAAGAATATATTTATAATGTAAGAATTAAAAGAAATAAATATACAAACCCTTGTAGGGACCTATACGTAGTTATAAATAAATAAACATGCAATTCTTGAATAAAAATGCAAAATCTAGGGGCCTCTGCGTAAAATTTCCAAGAATATTCTATATTACATAGTGGCAGGGGTATACTTGCAATCTCTAAAATATGCAGGGGTCACTTGCAAAATAACCATAAAGTTTTACACTTAAATACAAATTTAATGGAATTAATAATAACCAAAAACCTAAGGGGTTCCCTTGCAAAAAGCCCATCCCCTCACTTACACAAGCACGCGAGGTGACGTAACAAGGGACCTGGTTGCAATAAATGAAAGCTTGAGGGTCTCTTTGTAAGTAATACAGAAATTTTTACACTACAACATGAACTTTCTGGACTAAAAAGAAAATACAAAAATCAAGGGAAGGGGTATGTAGTAAAATTACCCTCCCGCGCACTGATGTATGGTGTTATGCGCTTCACTTAATCATATGGCAGCTACTCAATGGTGGATGACGGTTCGGATGCGGACGACTCTAATTAGATCTCCCCAGGAGATCAGGCGGTCGAGGGCGGAGCTATCCGACGGCGGGCCTTCTATCGATAGCGGAGGGAGATCAGACAGTAACCGCTCTTCCTGAAGAACATGGAAGAACATCTCATCCAATG
Organism: Ottelia alismoides; assembly: GCA_037367405.1. Lineage (NCBI taxonomy): Eukaryota > Viridiplantae > Streptophyta > Magnoliopsida > Alismatales > Hydrocharitaceae > Ottelia > Ottelia alismoides. Next base: position 323,144 of record JAZKJV010010009.1, on the reverse strand, counting down.
AGCTTTAATCGTTGATATCCTCCTCCTCCTCTAAGAAGCTCTGGTGTTGCAAAAAGGTGCCGGAGCTTCCTGGAAGCTGGCCAGAGCTACTGACGACTTCAAAAGGATCCAAGGACCACTAGAGGGGTCCTCAGAGTTCGAGGAAGATGCAAAACTTCAGGAACCTTCTCTTGAGTCAAAATTACATCATGTCTGGCTCTTGACCTTCTGTACTTGCACGGTTAACTCAAGAGAACACAAAGAAACGCAGAGTGAAGTCGGGCGACGACTTCCAGCGGAAGGTGGCGGAAGGAGATCATATCTCTTGATCCAGAGAGGATCGAGGGGAGTGGTATGTGTCGGGGTGTAAAGCAGACAAAAGGTAACGAAATGGAATTGGAATGAAGAATAGTTAGGATGCGATGAAACAGTGGTCGCGGTAAAGCTCCAACAAACTATGAGTGTCGGATTTAACGAGAAATGAAGTGAAAAATGACTGAAAAGAAAAGATAGGCTACACTAATCTAAGTCATGGGAACAAAAAGAAAACTAAACTAGGGCTCTACCTCAAGAAATGAACGAGCAGGTCGGAGCTCCGCCATGGATTGCCGACGATGCTCGGATCACTGCCTCTACGCCTCTTCCTTCACGCCAATGGGTTTGACGAGTCTCCTGTTGTTATCGAGAAGCTAGAACGCATGAGAAGTTAGGGATTTCGAAGGTAAAAGGGGATCAAATTTTTATATAGGTCGAAGGTTGAGTTTTATACAGGGAAGAGTTTGACCTTGGATACGATTCGATGCAGGGCTCCATCGATCGAGGAGTCGATGCGGCATGAAAGAAAAAGGATCGATGAGCAAGATTGCTGAAGGAATCGAACTAAAATGCAAGGTGAATTGAGGAAAATTCAAGGAAGAAGGGGCAGCGACGAGGTCTGACAGGTCTAGGCTCCAAGGGCTCAGTTGATCAAGGGAAGACAAACCGAAAAATAAAAAAGAAAATAAATCTAAAAGAAATAGAAAATGATTTTATTACTTTTTCATAAAACATGAAAAATATTTATTATTTTGTGTAGTATTTTAATCTAATTTATATTTATTTTTACAAGTTTATTTATTATAAGTTACTTTGTTTATGTACATTTATTAGGTATATTTACCTATATATAGTGTATTTTATTTTTATCTTAGATTTTATTATTTCATTTACTTAATTTCTATATTTATAACTTAATTAAATTTACATAAATATATTTTTATTATATTTTTCTAAAGTAATATCTACACTTAAATAAATATGTATATTTATTATATATGTATATGCATGTATAATTCATCTATATATTTTAGTATACTTATTTATTTTATTATCTTTTTAATGATTTTATTTTAGTTTAATTATGTATATGTATTATAAATAATATTTACAAAATTATAAAAATATAAAAGTATGAAAAATATAAAGAATAAATAAAATGATTGTTTTATTCAGTGATTTGCACAATAGGGGTCCAAAACCTAACTTCTGCATCTTAACTCTAAAGTAAATTAAACCATCTTCATTATATAGATAATTTAATTTCAGGAATAATAATGGTGAGTTTGGTGAATTTTGAGTTCATATGCAGAAGATACATATCTGGGAAGTTTTTATTTTTGGCATTTTATTTTGACTGTCTAGGACACATTATGCATTCTTTTGGGTGAAATAAATTTTATATTTTTATATGTATTTTTATCTACAAATTTCATATACAAATTTATTTATTTGTGATATAAATAATAAAAAATAAAGTAGGTCTCAAAACCTATTTATTGGGGAATTAAAAATTAGGGTTTTGAATTATTTTTTTGACCCTTATCACCCCATACTTTATACCTTGTCGACCCAGTCATCATGATGCGTAGGTCTTGGGATTTAAGATTATTTAATACCCTTGGTATTTCATTCTTTTTCTTTTTTCTTTATTCTTTTATTTTGGCATTTATTAGAATATTTTGTACCATATTTACAAGGAAAATAATAGATGTTACTTAATGCAAGATAATGATATATAAATGCATTTATATACGATTTAAATGCCAAAATAAAAGGATAAAGATGATGAAATGGAGATCCATCTGTATTGTCCACTACAAACAAGGTCATTAGTAACGACATTTAGTGACAATTGTATGTCAGTGGGACTAATGCATATGTTTTGGTGAAGGTTATAGCCACTTATAGCAAATAGTAGATGGTCTATGACATCTGCCATTTGTGAATAATTGAACAAGTGTGATAAAAGTCATGAATATTGATTATGGGTATGAAGAGTTGTTTGTGAATAATTGAACAAGTGTGATAAAAGTTCTGAATATTGATGATGGGTATGAAGAGTTGTTACATATTGTAATCGTTGGCGATGATTGTCCTAACTTCCATGATTTTCGTGATGAAAACCCCTAATCTTCACACATGCCCTCCTCTTAGGGATGTAAATGAATGAAAATAGATATAGGTATTCAATATCCTTATCAATTTTATGATACGCTTACTGATACAAAAACTTGAACATTACAAACCATACTCTAAAATATGGATACGGAAACATATAATGAGATACAACTATTTAACATATTAATAGTGATTTTCCTACGAGTATATCTTAAATTATCTACTATAAAAGATATTTGTGAAGTTGAAATTAATGATGGACTGAATCAAAGTTGAAATATCCACTCATCTCAGGAGTGATCAGACTTGAAAACTCTAATTAAGATAATAAGATCCTTGCATGGTCTACTATTTTGAATATTTTGATTAAATTAATCTAAGTTCATGTTCCTAATTATTTGTATCCGCATCCATATGTATATTCTAAAATACATAACAAAAGTACCATATATATTGATATATGTATCTAATTGTTTGCATCTTTTTAAATTGACTAAGTTCATGTTCAACTAATATCCACTACTCGTCGGTAAGAGTCCATGATGGTTTTGCACAAGGTATAGCTCAAGATTTGATTATAGGATATGATTTAACACTCATCGCTGTAGTCGGAAAGTCCTATGACTACTTTTCATTTTTCTCCGGATACGGGACAAACTAGTAAAACACCTCCTTCGCTAACCACATCACGAAACTCCCTTCATAGAATAAACACGAGAAAGCAACTCAAGCGATCGTCTCTCCTTGACCTCCCGTATGAATTCTATGACCGAAAGTGAAGACAGGACTACCAACCGCGCGTCCTCGAGCGCTGTCGTGCAACCACTGGAACAAAATCGGTGCACAGTTTGACTACATGTATTCCAACTAATGCAACTGCTAGGGTCGCGGCCATCTAGTTGTCTACTCGAGGATCCAAGGGTGCATGCTCATCCCTTGCAGTCGATATCTCCAACTACCCAAAGGTAACAAGGGAACTTCATCCGTGCGTGAAACCTCCAACATGGGAAAGGACATCCATGGAGACACACAAACACACGAGGATAACATCGGGGATATATGATGAGTTTGTTGGATTAAACTAATAAGGGATTTTTACACCCATAACCCTGAGTAATTTCACAATAACATTCATGACCCTGCATAATCGTGAATTACACGAGAAACCCTGAGTAATGCTTAACTCTTACATGACATAACCATGTGTTATGTTTCGTTTGAGATGGTCATTATACTTGACGGTTTCTATTAAAAAAAGACAAAATTATCCTTAATATTCTTTCTTATTTGCAAATCATGCCATCTCATTATAACTCCATCATCTAGGAGGGGTTGGGAGGCAGAGGCGAGCTGCTGGAGGAGGTGGTCCGCACTGAGGGGTTTCACATGGATTCCCTCATCCATCTCCAGTGATTTCCCTTACCGCGATCCATACCCATAATTGGGAGCGACTTCCAGTCCAAGGAGTCCATGTTGTCGTAGTAAAGAGTGGACAAGTGGTTCAACATATCCTCAGGAGCAAACCTCACTCCCACCGCCATGCTCTCCGCCGCTCGCAGCATCGTCCTGCACCTCTCGTAGAACGGCCGGTACGCACCCACCACGTTCCTCGTTATGGTCGATTTGATCTCGGCCCTCACCCTCCGATCCAACACGACCCACCCTGCCTGGCTCTTGCATGTCTTCTCGAACGTCCTGTTGAACCGCACCATCCTCTCTCTCGCTGCCTCAATCCCTTCGCCTTCCACCAGCGATGATGGGTCTGACGGAATGGCCTCCGGCACTTTCTTCCACGCCAATCGTAGGAAGCTCCTCGTGAACGACCTCGCGCTCTTCTCGTGGGCAAGCCACTGCTTAAATTTGAAATCCAGGGAATCCCAGTTAAGCTTTTGCACGTGAGAGGATCTCACCTGCTCGGACCCCAGACGGGACAGGCCCTCCTCGACGACAACATGTCGCCGGAGCTTGTAGATCTCCAAGCAATCCTGCCGCCGGAGCTTGTACTCCTTCTTGAGGCGATTCAGGTCGGAAGGAGGGAGGAGGCGGGGGTATCTGCATGTCGGAGGGGGCAGGGGTATCTCCAGGTCGGGGGGTGGGGGGGAGGGGCTATAGGTCGGTTGCGAGAGGGGGGGTGGAGGTCAGTTGCCATCGGGGGGCTACAGGTCGGTTGCGGGAGGGGGGATGGAGGTCGGTTGCCATCGGGGGGCGGGGGTAGGTCTGCAGGTTGCAGGTTGGTCAGTCGGGGCGGGGAAGGGAGGTGGGCTGCCACCGGGGGGACTATGTAGGCCGGTGGCGGCGGGGGAGGGAGGTGGGTTGCCACCGAGGGGGGCAGGGGGACTACAGGTCGGTTGCGGGAGAGGGGGAGACGCGGGGGAGGGGGTGGGATCAGGACTTTTTTTATAAAAAAAAATTTAACAGCCGTTGGATATGATAAGGGTCGGATTAACCCAATAGTATGGTTGGGTTAAGGAGAAAACTAACAGAGGGTCATGAGTGTGAGACGGAGTGACTACTCAGGGTTTTCCGTGTAATTCGTGATTATGCAGGGTCATGAATGTTATTGCGAAATTACTCAGAATTATGGGTGTAAATATCCCAACTAATAACAACAGTGGGTTTCAGAAACATCATAAATTCATCCAACTTGAGGGACTTGGATTTGACTGTTATGTATTTACCATTTCTAGTGCAAACAGCAATGTGCATCAAATTATGAGAAACTTATTGGATAATACCCGAGAACAAGTTTCTCTGATGTTGGTTGTGATCATCAGAATATAAGAACTGAACATCCTTTCCCCCTGGACGAAAGGTTTTAGAATGTGAAACCGATAGCATTCTCAGGAACTAAAAATAGATATTGTATTTTGTTAATTATTACAGATATAATTAATACTTGAATTCTACACTTTATGCCCACGTTATGCAGAACCAAAAAAGATGTTTAATGTGACCGTGCAAAAGAATCAAATCTCCCACACACCTCTATCTTTATTAACATATATGACCAAACTAGCATAGTCTTAGCAAACAATTAATTTCTGATGATTGTGCCATATAGGTTTTTCTAAATGTATTTCTTTGTTATTTTTCACTCTGGTCTCTTTTCTTGCCTAGAAGGAATGAGAGTATCACTGTCAAATCTTCCGGAAAGGAAAGGGAGATAAGTCCTTTGATGAGGTCTGTTTTTTGACCATATATTGATAATTATGTTCCACTGCCACTAATATTTGTATCCGCATCCATGTTTATATTTTAAAATACATAACAAAAGTACCATATGTATTGATATTTGTATCTAAGTGTGTGCATCTTTTTAAATCGACCGGGTAATGAAAGCTTCATTAGGCTCCACCGTATTTTCCTTATTGGCATAGATGCATCATATTTTCCACACTCCACCCTATATATCCTTACCAACAAGCAAAGAAAATGTTATTCCAAGTATGATTGGCATTAAATGGTTGATCCACAGTTCCCTCTCTGGTGATTGTTTAGAAGCCCAAACGATAATACGCGAGGAAGATGCGGGTGAGGACTGCAAAGATGAGTTGTTTTGGTAATAGGGTTGGAGTATATTCATTTCAAAGAGTTAGTGCGATGCAAAACTCTATCATAAATAATAGGTATACGGATAGTCAGGTAGATCGGTATACAAAATTAATGTGATGCAGTATTTTTATACAACATATTATTGATAATATTTTGCAGGAAAATGTGATTCTAATAACTTTTACACACTTATTCATACTATATATAGCTCTTTTCATGAAGGAGAAAATGTTGACCAAAATCTAGTCATTGGAAGTCTCTTTCTTTGGCTGATTGGTTATTATTTATTAATGACAAATCACCCTTTTTGGTATAGAGTGAAAAAGGAATCTAACGACTGTTTAAAAAATGTGTGCACGCTCAAGTAAAATAAAACCATTATGATGGTGTTTGCCTAGATTTTATTTGTTAAAAATAAACAAGATTTCTTTTAAAAAAGTTCTCTTTGTTCAGATTATAAACATACTATTTAACATGAGTAGCTTTATGTAAGATTATTGATTATGATTGGCATTAAATGGATGATCCACGGTTCTCTCTATGGTGATTGTTTAGAAGCTCACCAGCCTTATCATAAGGAAGTCCAAACAATAATACGCAGGCAAGAAGCAGGCGAGGACTGCAAAGATGAGTGTCTTTGATAATAGGGTTGGAGTATGTTCATTTAAAGAGTTATGAGATGCAGAACTCTATCATAAATAATAGGTGTGCGGAAAGTCAGGCAGATCGGTATACAAATTTAATGTGATGCAATATTTTTATACAATATATTATTGATGTGATTAAAATATATTTTAGATAAATTGCACTACTTCTCCAACAATGGCTCACACCAATGAGCTCCAATGAATACACGCGCACATATGCATGCATGCATACATACAATATATATACTGGATGCTGTAGACTCGATAAGGGAAAAATGGTAATTCAAGAATTGAATAAAAAAAGCAAGAGCATCTTTAACTCGATGGTAGAGTAATGCCATGGTAAGACGTAAGTCATTGGTTCAAATCCGGTAAAGGCTCTTTCCACGAAACTCAAGTCTTACTTTATTTGCAAAAAAGAAAGAGTGCAGTCATTATAATCATCAGTTATAGCTAGTATTATTTAAAAAGTGGAAGATTCATTCATCATTATGATATTGAATTATACATTTATTAGGAATAGTAAGTAAGACAAATTTCATAACAAAAAAGACCCAGAATAGTGGAAATATACGTTCAATGTGATCATTGTATGCATGGGCTCATCACCATTCGATAATCATTATTTGCGGTTTTATTTTCATCATAGATTACAATTTACAATGAACTAAATATTTATGGCATCTATTCTAATGAATGTCTAAATGAGGATCTAAGATGTTTCTATTTACACACATATCAGATAAGTTGTATAACAAGTGCAATATACAAGAAGGAAACAAGAGGAGACCATGGACACAATGAGAAGATGACTTCCACACATCAAAAAGAATCCTCGATTGGTCAGATCCAGATCCTGGTTTTGATCTCCACTTCATAGCACGTAAGTAGAATCCCAAAATGTACATTCTGACCTGGTAGATGGAAGAAGAGGCTTGGGGACTGTCCTCTTGGCCAGTCGTAAGGGGCTTTGCACCCATCCATGAACATCATGAAGGGGTGCAAAGAGCCCTACGAGTGATCGAGAGGATGGTCGTCAGCTCTCATGATTGCAGCAAGCTTTTACAACACAATAGCAGAACATTACTTTTCCCATCACGTGAATGATAAACACAGAATCGAGAGCGGTCGTATCGACTCACAAGGCGAGTCAACAGTCGGTGCCTTGACCACTACAGAATCCCGTATTTAATCAACAATTAACCCACACTATAGATCAAGCAATAAGAAACAAATGTGAAGTTAAAATTTATTTTTAACTCTACATAAATGGTGTATAGAGCAAGTATGTAGAGAGTTCGAACACAGGGAGCCAAACAGGGTAGATCAAGCAGGTGTGTGTGTGTGTGTGTGTGAAATTTTATCTACACTATACAATGCAAATAATTTTGCGGGATTTTAATAAATGTTTTTTTATTTTTAATTTTGTATTTTGATTTTTAATTTTCTGATTTTTATATATTTTTATATTTTATATTTTTTTCTTTTTCAATATTGGAATTTATAAGCTATATAATAAAAGAGGGGATAGAATATTTAGAAAAATATGGGAAAATAGTCAAAAATTCAGAAATAAAATCTTTTTGGTGTTTTTATGATTTTTTACTGTTTTTGTGATTTTTGGGTATTTTTCAGAACCTTTTTGGTATTTTTAAAAGACAAAATAAACGAAAACAGGGAATAAGCTACTGGCTGAAGGTAAAACAGGAATGAAAAATATCAAACAGCCACAAAAATTTTCCAAACTAATTTTAAAATAAAGATAATAAAAAGAGGAAACTACAGAACTTGAGTTTGCAATTTTTGGAGTTTTATATAATTTTTTAGATTTTTTGGAAGTTTTTGGGTATTTTCTAATTTTTTGGTTTTTCTTTTGAAATTTTTAGTGATTTTTGGATTGACACTAAAATAAGCTAAAATACACAATAGGTAATTTTTTTGGAATTTTTTAAGGTATTTTAATATTTTTTTGGTATTTTCTAAGCTAGACAGTACTGAAATGAGGAGTTTTTGATTTTTAATAAATATGAAAATGCAATAAAATCAAAAACTAAAAATATAACGTGAAAGTGTAAGTGAACAGGAGCTTAACTTGAATTTTTGAGAATTTTTCGAATTAAAGTGAGGCTTGAAATAAATACTACAAGCACACAAAAATTCACAGCCTAGTAGTGGTATATATGCAAATATCAAAACATCCAGGGGTATCCATGCAATTTTCCAACAAATATTGTACTGAATATTTAATTTTATGGACTAAATACAAAATCTCAGACCCGCAGGGGTATCAGTGCAAAATGTCCACCAGGGCGCGTGACTTGCACGCGCTTGGGAAGGACTCAAATGTAATTTCAGATTCGCCCGAGGGCATACATGCAATTTTCCCAAAAATTTAACGCTTAATATAAAACTTAGAGCATTGAAACGAAATAGAAAAAAGGCCAAGGGCCTCCCTGCAAAAAGCCCACACCTCACGTGAACAGGTCACGTGAGGTGACGTGGCAGAGGACCTATGTGCAAATCTAACAAGTTCGAGGGCCTATTTGTAAATTTTACAAAATATTTAAACTACTAATTAAAGTTTCAGGACTAAGAGAAAATTACAAAAGTCGTGAGGGTTTGAACGCAAAATACCCTCGCAAGGGAGATCGAACGGCAGTGGGCCGTTCACTTGACGTGTGGCGCGCCCTCGATGCGCGATGCCGCTTCGTCTTCTGTGGCTGCGATTAGATCCGGCCGAGTGATCGGACGGATTGGAGGCCTAGATCCAACGGCAGCTGTAGCGTCTGGGCCTCCTCCTCGATCCAACAGCTGCGAAGGCTGGAGCAAGAACCGCGGAGGAACTCCGGTGAGCCGAGGTTCTCCGAGGTGATGCTCCTCCTCCGGTGGACTTCTTGGCCTCAAAATGAGGCTGGAGGGTCCCCGAGGTCTGGGCTATCTCCTGAGGGCTTCAAAATGCCTCGGCGGTGGCCGAGGCTCGCGGAGGAGGAAGGCGGAGCTGGAGAGCTCGACCGAGCTCCGGCGAGTGCCAAAATAGCCCCCTAGGCTCGAGTCAAAGGGCATTGACCTGCAAAACAAAGTGAGAGGGTCCAGGGCAAGTTGTCTGGACCTCGCGGAGGTAAAAAGGTGGTGCGACGCGGTGGTTAGGCTCTCGGCCGGAGGTGCGCTCCGGCGAGGGGGTCTGATGCGATGATTCGATTGATGAACATACGATTTTTTTAGGGTTTTCGATCCTAACGCTATGGTGAATGAAATGCAACAAAAATCAGAGATGAAGGTGGCTGCCTCAACGGTCAATGATCGGAGGGAGGGTACCTCGACCGCCGGAGTTGGGGGAGGTGGTGGAGACGCCTCCGACTTCCTTCACCCTGGCTAAATGCACGGAGCTGAAGCTGTCACCTCCAGGAATGCTTGGAGCACGAGAGGAGCGAGGAAGGGTGGACCGAAGGTGTTCGAATTCAAATCGAAAGTTGGGTGCTCCATATATTTGGTTTGACCCCGTGACTGGCGAGGCTCCTAGATTGAAGGATATCTTACAAATCTTGGGTCCAAAAGCTAAGGTTAGTCATGGGCGAGCTAGAGGGATCAACGAGGAGCAATGTTGCAGAAGGATGCAACACCAAATGGTGAAAGAATTGGCCTCGAAAAATACGCAAAAAACGGGTCAAAAACGAGGTTGTCAGAGTCTACAGGGGTCTAGGACACCCAGTTGACCTGGGTCAACTAGGGTTTGCGCCTGGTTGGTCCACGTGGACCAACCAGGAAAAACCCTGGATAAAACTTTTATTAATTCATTTTAAAATATTAAATGGCCGAATTAAATTATGATCATTAAATAAAAAATATTTGTTATTTTATGTAGTATTTTATTATGATTTTTAATTATTTTTAGAAGGTATAATTTTATGAGTTTCCTTTTATACCCTTTATAGGTATAATACCTATATATTTTATTCTTTTATTTTTATTTTGGTATTTTTAATTTCTTTAATTCTGTTTATTATTTTATAAAATTAGACAATACTTTTATACATGTAATTATATTTTTATTTTATTTTTCTGATATGTTTTTTATAGTTAATAAAATATAAGTAGGTATTGTATATGTATGTGTATAGGTATAAGACATGTGTATTATATATATATTGAGTTTTATTTGGGTTTTTATTCCTATTTTAATGTACATAATTATTATAAGTAATATTTACAAAATTATAAAAATATAAAATTATAAAGATAATGAATGAAGAATAAATTGAATATTTTAATCTGTACAAGTATACAATGTGGGTCCAAAACTCAACTTTCAAACCGTAGCTCCGCCAAATACGAAACCACCGCCATTAAATGATTATTTTATTCTATATACAATTAAAGGTGAGTTTGATGCATTTGGAGTTTTCCTCTGTGAGATACGGGTCTGGGAAGTTGGGATTCTGGATTTTTATTCAGACCATAACTTTTTATCTGTATATTATTTTTCAGTGAAATCAATTTTGTATTTTTTTATTAGTTTATCTACAACTTTCATGTACAAAGCTTCTTTATTTGTTGTATAAAAAGTGGAACCAAAAATAGGTTCCAAAATGAATAAAGAATGAATGGAATAGTATAGGTATCTGACCCTTATCTCCCCCTACTTTCTTCCTTGTCGACTTATTCATCAGGATGCCTAGGTCTCGGGGTTTCGGGTCATAAAATATTTACAATATTTTATTCCTTTTCTTTTCTTTTATTTATTCTATAATTTTGGCTTTAATTTATACACTATTTACATGCACATGCATGAATGCTAAGATGATCTATTTAAGGGTATTTACAGGCATTTACTAGGGTCTTTGAGGCCAAAATGATAGAATAAAGATGATGAAATGTGGATTCATCAGTGAACGATACATAATAACACTACAGTATGAAATTTTATGCACCTTGATTGTTATTATGTGTCGTAGTTAATGCCTCGAGTCGGAGTACTCTCGATGTTGTCACGTGAGCTTGTACTTGCCTACCCATCTCTATACACCAGACAAAGAGCGCGGTGTTGTTGCCGCGAAGTCAGATGCTGTTGGTGGTACTGAGGCCACCACATCTACTTTTGTTGAGCTTCCTTCTGTGGTGTTACCACCTTTTGTATCTATGGACTGTGGTAACAAGAAAAAGACCAAAAATATGAATAAAGGAAAGGTTTTTGTTCATATTTCAGATCCATATGTGTTGCATGATGATCATTGTATGGATTCGATTCCTTCACAGGTGCAGGAACCTCTTCCTAGTCCTCCATCTGCGGAGGCCCCTACTATCCCCTTCCCTGAAGCACTTCACCGGGCGAAGGGGAATAAAAGAGAAAATCCTAAAAAGACCCAGCATGTAGAGTTCAACAACCAGTTGATTGACAGATTCCACATTCAACTGACTCTACAAGAAGCACTTGAGCACATCCCCCTCTTCAAAAAGAACTTGAAAGAGAAGACTACAGTCCGCAGGAAGAGGAGGAACCACAGAGATCAGATCCATGTGCTCACTCATTCCACTTGCTGCACCATTCAGAACAAACTGCCAGCCAAGAAACCCGATACAGGAGCTCCCTATGCCAGATGCGAGATTTAGGAGCAGCAGTTTGATCGTACTCTATTAGACAGCGGCTCTTCTATTAACCTTCTTCCGGTAGCCTTACTCGACCGATTCGAGTTTAGTCCTCTTCTTAGGAGCAGGACGGTCCTTCAGTTTGCTGATAGGTCGACTAAGAGGCCAAAGGGGTTATTGAAAGATGCGATCGTTACCATTCATGGCCTGAAATTCCCTGTGGACTTTGTTGTCTTGGACATGGAGATCCCTGAGTCGGTAACTGATGCTCCCATCATACTTGGACGCCCATTCTTGGCCACAGGCAAGGCAGTGACCGATCATGATAGCGGGAAGGTGTGTTTTCGCGTAGAGGGCGAAACCATACAAATATAGACGATCGAGGAAACCAGATCCAGAGAACTAGAATGCTCAGAACAGTCCAGCGAAGCCGCGCAGATGACATAGGAAGAGCTAGACATCCACCAGGAGTGTGATTTTGTGATGACGGACGATGAATCTACCTGGACAGATCCTGTAGCACAGACCCTCGCCCTGCCTACAGATTCACCATACTTAAAGCTTATGGTAGTCGAGAGCCTGGAAAGCACACCCCTGGACGAGGATACTTTTGTGGCTGACAGTGTTGGGATGAGTGGTGCTGATGATTTTCACTTATGTTCATCTACTTCAGATCCCTCGGGTACAGACATTGATTGGGATGATTTTGAAGACTATTTGCCTTGTCTGATTCCTTCTGAGCCAACAGCATGACAGAGTGCGAGCCAGTTCAGTTTATTGATGATTCAGCAGGGCTCCCTTCGTCAGGTACTCATGCAGAGCGAGAGTTCTCACATGCAGATCTGATCGCCTTCACACAGACATATCAGAAGCCAGATCTGCCACCTCCCAGTTGTCCAGAACTGAAACCTTTACCGCAGTCGCTGAAGTACAGATTCCTTGCGAGTGAGCCAGATATGCACCCAGTCATTATCTCAGCAGGTTTGACTGGAGAGCAAGAATCTCGTTTGATGGAGGTTCTTGAAAGAAACCGTAAGGCGATAGGATGGAGTATAGCTGATCTCCAGGGGATTATTACGGCTCTATGCTCCCACCACATCTATCTTGAGGATAACGCTAGACCGTCACGTGAGTTCCAGCGACGGTTGAACCAGAATCTTTGAGATGTGGTCATGAAAGAAATATCGAAGTGGTGGAGCACCGATTTTATCTACCCCATCTCCGACTCCAAGTGGGTTAGTCCATTACATGTGGTACCCAAGAAGACAGGTATCACTACAGTTGTGAGTGAGTCTGGAGAGGAGATCGCTACCTGAGTACCCACTTCTTGGAGGGTCTGTGTGGACTACAGACGATTGAATGAGACCACCAAGAAGGATCATTTCCCACTGCCATTCATTGATCAGATTATCGAGAGGCTAGCTGGGAAGAGTCATTACTGTTTCCTTGACGGGTACTCCGGATATAATCAAGTGGCATTGCGCCCGAAGACCAGGAGAAAATGACATTCACCTGTCCGTTTGGGACTTATGCTTTCAGACGGATGCGCTTTGGTCTATGTAATGCTCCGGCGACATTCTAAATGTGCATGTTGTCCATTTCCACGGATATGGTGGGTGACTGTTTAGAGGTCTTTTCATGGATGACTTCTCGATCTATGGCGACGGGTTTGATGCTTGTCTTGACTGCTTAGACCGTGTGCTTCAGCGCTGCATTGAGGTCAATCTCGTATTGTCTTGGGAGAAGAGTCGCTTCATGGTGACTCAAGGGATGGTCCTTGGTCATATCGTCTCCAACAGGGGCATGGAGGTCGATCCGGCCAAGGTGGATATCATCAGAAAACTCAATCCACCGTCCAATTTACGTCAATTGCGGTCTTTTCTGGGGCATGTCGGTTTCTACTGACGGTTTATTCAGGACTTCAGCCGAATTGTCCGACCGCTTACTGATTTGCTGACAAAAGACACCGAATTCATTGTAAATGATAAGTGTCTTGCGTCTTTTGAACTCGCAAGAGTATGGTTGTTTCGGCTCCTGTCTTTCAGCCACCCGATTGGTTTCTCCCATTCGAGATCATGACGGACGCTTCTGATTTTGCCGTTGGGGCTGTGCTTGGACAGAGGAGGGATGGATTGCCGTTCTCCATTCACTACGCCAGCCGGACTTTAGATGCCTCTCAGCGGAATTATACTGTGACTGAGAAAGAGATGCTGGCCGTAGTCTTTGCTTTGGATAAGTATAGATCATATATTCTCGGATCTAGAGTGACTATTTACACTGATCACACCGACATCCAGTACTTAATGGCCAAGAAGGATGCCAAAGCACACCTTACCAGATGGATCCTTCTACTACAGGAGTTTGATATTGAGATTAAATAAGCCTGGAGTTAAGAATGTGGTGGCGGATCATCTTTCCCGTTTGGAGAACCTTGAGGAATCTGAGCCCAGCGCACCTATCACAGAGACGTTTCCAGATGAGGCGATCCTGGCTATCATCTCGCTTCCATGGTACGCCGACATTGTGAACTATCTTATTGCCAAGACAGTCCCACAAGGTTGACCCAGGCAGAAGCTCGAGACCTTCCTGGCGAAGGCCAAGTTTTACCATTGGGAGGATCCCGTCCTTTATCATGAAGGAGGGGACAACATCTGGAGGAGGTGCATTACTCAAGAAGAGCAGCATAGCATCCTCACATACTGCCACAAGCTTGAGGCAGGAGGACATCATTATGGGAAAAGGACAGCACAGAAGGTGCTTCAATCCGGCCTATGGTGGCCTACTCTCTTCAAGGATTCAGATGAGTTCGTGAAGAGATGTACTGACTATCAGAAGATGGGAACCTGCGGACAGAGAGACATGATTCCCATGCAACCCATTCACTTTTGTGAGGTTTTTGATGCATGGGGGATTGATTTCATGGGCCCAATTCCTAAGAGTCAGGGGTTTGAGCATATTTTGCTCGTTGTAGATTATGTCAGCCGATGGGTTGAGGCCATCCCCGCCCGAGCCGCAGATGCTAAAACCGTGTGTAAATTTTTGAGGAAAAACATCATTTCACGGTTCGGGGTACCTAGAGTCTTGATTTCAGACGGGAGGTCTCATTTCATCAATGACAAGGTTAGGGCCCTTGCAGACGAGTTTGGCATTGACCATCATGTTGCCACGCCGTATCACCCTCAGACTAATGGTCTTGCCGAAGTATCGAACCGGGACATAAAGACTATCCTACAGAAGGTTGCCCGCCCAGACCGAAAGGATTGGTCGCAGCTTTTGGACTCGGTCTTGTGGGCCTATCGGACCTCCTTCAAGAATCCATTAGGGACATCTTCCTTTCGACTCGTCTATGGCAAGCCGTGCCATCTGCCAGTGGAAATAAAGCACAAGTCACTTTGGGCAGTAACTGAGCTATTATTGGATCCCGAGAGTATAGGAGATCAGAGGAGAGCAGAGTTGGCAGCCCTGGAGGAACTGAGAGATACAACCTTTTCTAGCAGCCTACAGTACAAGGAGAAAGTGAAGACATGGAACGATTCCCATATCAGCCATAAACAATTTGAGCCAGATCAGCGAGTACGGTTGTTTGATTCCAGGCTGAAATTATTTCCAGGAAAATTACAGAGCAAGTGGAAAGGTCTTTATGCGGTCAGGGAGGTACATGACAATGGCAGTATTGACATATCCGAACCGTCATCTTCCTCTACCTTCCGAGTCAATGGTCAACGCCTGAAACTATATCTAGATCATGATCCACCGACCATTTATGTTGCCCCCATTCTTCTGGTATGAGATGTATTCTTTGACTCATATCATTCGCATCTCATACATGGTGATCAATTCCATCTTCCGCTGTACAGATCCATCTGTCTATATCATTCTTTCATCTGTTAATATCTTTTCTTCTTTTCTTCTTTTCCTTTTCTATTTTCTTTATCTATCAAAAAGATGTCGCCCCTTGTTGTCAGTTCTACACTTAGGACGTACTTTTTCCTAAGTATAGGGGGGTGTGTGCACCCCGAGTTTTTCGATTCTTTGATCCTCTCCATTGTCTCCTCTCCTTGTCTATAGTTAGGGATATCTTACCTTAAGTATAGGGGGAGACAATCTGAGTACGATATGTTCATTCCCACCCTTGACCCTCCCTGCTTTGTGTACAGTCTGCTATACTTAGGATTATTTGATCTTAAGTATAGGGGGACGGTCAACTTCTCATTGATTCATTTATTCATTCTTTAGAATTGCCTATACTTAGTACGAGTTATGTCTTCTCTTTTCTCTCCGATCTATGATGACATAGCTCAAGCTAAGTATAGGGGGTCGTATATACTACGTATATACTTTAGCCATAACTCATACTTTCATATTTTCTAATAATATGGCTAAAAATTCTTTAAAATTCATTAAGAACCATAATAAAAAGATGTTACCATTCCTCAAATTCTTTTCGTATATACTGATTAATAAATCAGGTGAAAATGTTTTTTGCAAAATGTTTGAAAAATAGTTTGAAAATCTTTGTGAAAAATTTATTGAAAACTATTTTGAAAACATTTTGTTACATGTTTTCAACCTTTGTAAAAATGTTTGGTTTGTAAAATTTATTTTCTTTGTGTGAAATAAAATGTTTGAAAAATGATTTGCAAATGGTTTGAAAAATGGTTGCAAAAATATTTTGAAAAATCTATATATATTGTTTTAAAAATCTTTGCAAAATGATTTTCAAATGTGTGTACATGTTTGTAAAATGTTTTTAAAAATTATTTTGGACTATAGTTTTTAAAAATTGTGTGAAAAGCTTGTGTCAAATAAGTTTGAGGAATATAGACAACATACATCACACCAAAATCCACTATATATGTATATATGTATAAAATGGATCACTTACCCTTGTAAATTCTTAAAATCCACTTCTTGTAAATATAAGAAGCACTCCTGTGTACATATTTTTCACCAAGCTTTCAGCCAAAAATCTTTTGTTTTCGAAAATCTCAAAAATATTTGCATAACTAAAATCCAAAAATATTTGAAAAATCTTTTTGAAAAATAAAAAATTGCATATGCATCATCATCATCATCATATTTTTAAAAATCCATAAAAAGTTCAAAATCTTTGAAAATTGCATCACAAAAATATTTTCTGCATTCTGCATATCATTGCATAACATGAGCATTTTTCGGATTGAGTTTGATAGTTGAACGAGTCTAAGTAAAATCCGGAGATTGGAGCTCGATTGGACCTTAAAATCTACCTAATAACAGGAACCTTATAGGAATTGGGTTTGAGGTACTTCAGGTCTAGTTGACTTAATTCTTTGAGGATCACGAGACTTGGTTCAATGGATTCTTGACTGCCTAAGTAGAGTATTTTGGAACACACGTACGACTCTTGTTGATAATGACCTAGTTTGGACACCTGCACATTTCACATGGCTCAACTCAGTTGGAGTGGTGAGGGGATTGGATTTGCCGGTATGAGACGCACACAAGTGGAAATACTTGTCCTCCTCTAGGGAGGGAAGTGCACCCCAACCCGTCCAGTGATGAGGAAGTCTAAAGACATGAGAGTGTGGGTTGCGATAAAGCTTCAAAAGAGGGATAGTCTACTGGCTCAAGAGGAAAAGCTCCTTATGTAAATGCTGCTGTGAATAGTATTCAAAAAAAAGTGTGTGTTCGGGCATGTACAAAAATAAAAAGCCTGCAAAGTATGTACAAATATTGTAAAGCCAATAAGCAAGCTTGAGTTTCAAAGTCAAATATGTGAGCCTGCAGCTGGATGACTTGACTACACTGGTCTTGCATCCTAGGATAGGTGGCTACACTGGCTACCGTCCATTCTTCTCTTCATCCCCTCCTCTTGAGCTGGTTGCCACTTGAACTTAGAAGGGAATACCCCATGATGAATCCACATTTCATCATCTTTATTCTATCATTTTGGCACCTAAAACCCTAGCAAATGCCTGTAAATAGCCTTAAATCAAGCATCTTAGCATTCATGCATGTGCATCTCAACAGTGTGTAAATTACTGTAATTAAGGCCAAAATTATAGAATAAATAAAGAAAAGAAAAAGAATAAAATATTGTAAATATTTTATGACCCAAAACCCCCCGAGACCTAGGCATCTTGATGAATAGGTCGACAAGGAATAAAGTAGGGGGAGATAAGGGCCAAAACACAGATAAAATACATATACATTTTATTCATTCTTTATTCATTTTGGGACCTATTTTTGGTTCCACTTTTTATACATCAAATAAAGAAACTTTGTACATGAAAGTTGTAGATAATTAAATAAAGAAAAATACAAAATTGATTTCATAGAAAAATAATGTACAGATAAAAAGTTATGGTCTGAATAAAAATCCAGAATCCCAACTTCCCAGACCCGTATCTCACAAACGACAACTCCAAATGCATCAAACTCACCTTTAATTGTATATAGAATAAAATAATCTATCCAATGGTGATGGTTTCGCATTTGGCGGAGTTACGGTTTAAAAGTTGAGTTTTGGACCCCTGTTGTATAGCTATACTGAATAAAATATTCAATTTATTCTTTATTCATTATTTATTCATTTTTATATTTTTATAATTTTGTAAATATTACTTATACTATATATGTGCATTAAAATTGAAATAAAATGAAAAGAAAAATAAAACTAAAATTACCTGTATAAAGCATACATAGGTATACTGCATATACCTATACCTGTATAGAATACTTTTAGATTTTATTAAACACACAAAACAACTCAGAAAAATAAAATAAAAATATATTTATGTATATAAAAGTATGTTATAATGTTATAAAATACTAAATAAAAATAATAAAAATAAAATACCAAAATAAAAATAAAAATATCAAAATACATAGGTATTATACCTAAATAGGGTTGAAAAGGTAACTTATAAAAATAAATCTCATAAAAATAAATAAAAATCAGAATTAAATACTACATAAAATTTCGAACATTTTTTGTTTTATAACTTTTATTTAATTCGGCCATTTTTTATTTTAAATTGAATTTTCAAAACTTTTTCGCAGGGTTTTTCCTGGTTGGTCCACGTGGACCAACCAGGAGGCAGTCAGCGTTGACCCCAGGTCAACTGCCTGCCCTACCCCCCTGTAGACCTGTCAGACTTGGTTTTTGAGCTTTTTCTTGGCTTTTTCCCAGCCGAGTCTTGCACTATTTCATACCACTTCCTTCTGCAAAAATCTCCCCTGTAGATTCATCTTGCCCGCCGAGTGATTACATTGGGCTATGGATCAAGGAGCTGCTCTAGGGATCTTGATCTTTGAGCCTCTGCCACCTCGGGTCAAACCACATATAACCAACCCCCATCTTTGAATTCAAACTTGAGTCCCCTTGGTCCACCCCTCTCCGCCTCTCCAGTGCTCTGACCCTTGCCGGAGGTGACAGCTCCGCCGAGAGCTTCTCAGCCAAGGCGAACGAGGTCGAGGACGACTCCAGCACCTCCGCCAATCGCCGGCGTCGAGGTATCCTTCATCCTCTGGTTCCGGCCATTGAGGGCTACCACCCCGCTATTTCTTTCTTGCATTCACCTCCTGTTAGCTTTAGGATCAAAAACCCCAAAAAAATCTTAAGTTTGGTCGCGTATTTCGTCCATTCACGCATCCTCGCCGGAGCGCACCTCCGGCCACCGTCGACCACTCCCCCTCGCGGATAGTTTAGGTCCACCCACGGTCCAGGCACTTTGCCCTGGACCTTCTAACTCTTTTTGCAGGGTCAAAGAGCATTGACTCGCGCCTGGGCGCGATTTTGAAGCTCGCCGGAGCTCAACCGAGCTCTCCAGCTCCGCCGATCGTCTGCGGGCAGCACGGGCATCCCCGTGCAATTTTGAAGCTCCCAGGACGTAGAAGACGACCCCAGGAGTCTGCAGCTCCATTTTGGAGCCCTAACTTCGTCGGAGGACAAAGATCTGGAGCAGCGAAGTTCGCCTCGCCGGCGTTCTTCGTTGTTCTTCCTCATCGCCTCCCAGCCGTTGGATCGAGCCGCAGCTCCAGATCAAGCAGTAGCCGTTGGATCTCCCCACGTGCCCACCGTCCGATCAACCGAGGAGGATCTAATCCAGACCGTGCATCGTCGAAGCGTCATCGGCCGTTCTCGTGCTGCCACGTGGATAAGTGGAGTGCTCCCAGCCGCTGGATCCCGCCTCACCGCCCAGCCGTTGGATGTGCGCCACGCGTCGTCATCAGAACACCCCGGGGCGAGGGTATTTTGCATCTCAACCCTCGCCACTTTTGTATTTACTTTTTAGTCTTTAAACTTTTATCTGTAGTTTAAATATTTTGTAATATTTGCAAAAAGACCCCTAGGCTTTATTTATTTGCACTTAGGTCCTCCGCCACGTCACCTCACGTGACCAGTTCACGTGAGGTGTGGGCATTTTGCAGAGGACCCCTCGGATTTTTGTGTATTTCAGTTTAGTACCAAAACTTTCGTATGAAGTGTAATATTTTTGGGTATTTTGCACGTCGACCCCTCCAGTTTTGAAATATTGCATTCCAGTCCTTCCCAGGCGCGTGCAAGTCACGCGCCCTGGTGGGTGAATTGCCAGGAGGCCCAGGCGGGTTTTGTAATTGTATTTTGGTGCTAAAAGTTGAATATATAGTGTATATTTTTGTGGAAAATTGCATGTGTACCCCTGGATGTTTTGGATTTTGCACATATGCCCCTGCCAGGCCTGATTATTAGTTGAATGTTTGTTGTATTTATTTGAAATATCATTTCAACTCCAAAAATTCCACAAAAATAGACTTAAGCTCATGTGCACCTATACTTTAACGCCAGCTATTTATTTTTTGATTTTATTTTATTTTCTTATTTATTAAAAATCAAAAACTCCCTTTTTGTGTACTGTCTACCTTAGAAAATACCAAAAAAATATCAAAACACCTCCAAAAATTCCCAAAAATTCACCTAGTGTCTATTTTATCCTATTTTAGTGTCAGTCCAAAAATCATTAAAAATTTCAAAAGAAAAACACTAAAAATCTAAAAACACTCAAAAACTTCAAAAAAATATACAAAATAGTAGAAGATTCAAAAAAAATATAAACTCAGCTTTTGTTTACCCCTTATTTTGTTCTTTTTATTAGAAAAATAGTGTGAAAATTTTTAGCTACTGGTTGGTATTTTTAAATCTCATTTTATTCACAGCCAGCCTCTTTTCCACTGTTTAGCTTTATTTCAGTATTTAAAAATATCAAAAACATTTTGAAAAACCCTCAAAAATCATAAAAACAGTAGAAAACCTTAAAAATACCAAAAACATTTTATTTCTGAATTTTTGAGTATTTTTGTGCATTTTTATAAATAGTTTACCTTACCTTTTATTATATTGCCTTTACTTTCCAATATTGAAAAAGAAATACAAAAATATAAAATATAAAATATAAAAATCAGAAAATTAAAAATCAAATACAAAATTAAAAATTAAATAAAAAAATTAAAAATTAAAAACCCACAAAAAAATTGTAGTTGCTTGCTTAGTGTAGACACATCACACACTCACACACTTTAGCATTTGCTTGAGCTACACTGCTTGCTCCCTGTGTTCGAACTCTCTGCATACTTGCCCTTTACACCATTTGTGCAGAGTTAAAAATAAATTTTAACTCCACATTGTTTCTAATTTGTTGATCTTAGTGTGGGTTAATTGTTGATTAATCTCGGAATTTGTGTGGTCAAACACCGACTGTTGACTCGCCTTGTGAGTCGATATAACCGCATCGGATTCCGTGATTATCAAATGGCGCCGTTGCCGGGGAGCAACAGCTTGTAGTTCACATTTTTGTTTGATTGTGTGATTGTTTACCATAGCTTTATTTTCCATCTCTCACATTATTGATATATATTATTGAGCTATCTGACCATCTCTTGTCTTGTCTTCTTGCGAGGGACCGCGGAGCGAGGCGGATCGCCTAGGCGACCCGACGCAACCTTGGGACGTGGAGCCGACTATTCTTCGCCTAGCCGGCAGGAGAGAGCAAGGAGTGAGAGAGAGAGTGCTTAGATTAGCTTGTCTTTTATTTTTGGTGAGAGAGTGACTTATTTAAGTTGTAATAAGACAGGTACCTTGGACTTGGACACTTGAACATTCGGGCCTAATTTCCGAGTGTTTGTTCACCCGGGGGCTCACCGCCGTTTTGACCGCGTTTTCATCGCTTGTCATTTTCCAGTTTTGTTTTCATTTTTCACTTTATTTTGTGGATTGAGCTCTTAGTTCTAGGTCTGCTTGACTCGATTAGAATAGGTCCAAACACCTAATTATACTTGCATGCTCCTATAGATTCGTATTTGGACTTAGACTAATTAAACAGTTAGTTAGTAGCTCCCAAATCCACGCGCCGCGAGCTCACACCCGAACAAGCGCTTTCTCCTACCCCAAATGTGTTGGGCAGAGGAGGGGTGAGCCTAGACCGGACACTCGGATTAGGAGTTGCTAGTTAGCTTGTGGTTCTTCATGCTAGCAGTTGCCTGTATTAGGACGATTTCCGCCTTGCATTTCGCCATATAGATTAGGTTTAAAAATTCTGCTTTGCATCCCGCATGGAGAGAGCTGGGATTCGCTGTAAGTCTTCTAACTTTGCACGCATCATCTAGGCACAAAGGTGAGATTTCCACCTTGGTGTCGACTTGCACGGCTTTTCCGACTCTATTCTCCCTCTGTTTTTGGAACAAAGTAGGATAAAGGAAAAATACAAAAACCGTTAGGCGCTTGTTTGAATTGACTCAAAAGAAGCGATAACACCAAAAAAATTAAAAAAAGGGACTGCTAAAGAAAACTTGACCAAAATAAAATCGGTAATTGGATTCATTGCTTGGGTAGAGTAACACCCTCACTTGTTTTCAGGTTGCATGGGAAGGTCTCCTTCCAAGTGAGGTGAGCGCTTCGTAAGGATTAGAGCCCAAAACCCAACTTGTGGCTGCCTTGTGTATCGCCTGGATTTCCGAAGTATTGGCGCTACTATCGTACGTAGTCGAGTAGGACTTGGTCGCCATTGGTGACTCTCTATTGTGAGAGCACCGACCTTGTCCGAAGTACCGAGCCTAGGCCACGCCTTCACGGGTGTGTCTGTCTCACCGGCTGCGTCCGAGTAGGACCTTGTACGCTCACGGGTGATTCCGTTGCGAGCGAGGTCCGAAGTATCGGTTTCGCCTATCGGCTTCCTCTCTCTTTTCTTTGGCTGAGTAGGGATCCAGGAAGGGTTACAAGGACCTTAAAAAGCGCAAGTTACAGGTTACACAGGAGGAGGACAAGTACGGGGACACTTTCCTGGCAGTACTCTCTCTCCTATAGGCGTAGCGCTCTAAGGACTCGTGAAAAGATTAATACCTGAAAAACAAGCTAAAACTGACAAGATAAAAGCCGAACCTTCACGGCTTCACGAGTTGAGTTGGTGAACTCACCCTTGCTTTGTGTTTGATTGTTAGATTTATTAAGGTCAAGATCAAAAACACCGCACAATTGTGCAAAATTTTGTTGCATCTCATTTTCTTCTTTTCTTGCATTATCCCCACTCTTCTCAAATAATCAAGATGATGGGACGGAGATCTCTTAGGCCGACCTTGTCGGCGCCGCTCTCCAGCACTCCTCCTTATTCATCTAGGAATAACTCGGAGAGTCCGCTCTCCGAGCCCGAGTTCACATCCACCCTGTTCCCCCTCGACCACCCTTCCCATTCTCCTTCCCTCAGTCCAATCATTTCAGAGTTCAGTGAATCACAGAATTCGACTCATTCAACAGCACCTGAAATGGCCTCTTTTGCATTTTCAGAGAATCCAGTAATGGCTGACAGAGGCGAGCACCCAGATGACCACGACCATCCTCTGTTCATTATTGATCAGGCGGCCATCAACAATTCCTTGCTAGCATCCCTGGAGAATATGCAGAGACAGATCCGTGACCAGGGTGCATTCATGGGTGACCTTATGAGAGAGATTGCACAGATGAGAGAGAACAGACCTGGAGGAGGCGGTGGCGGAGAAGGAGGAGGACCCGATGCAGGAGGAGGCGACCCAGACGGTGAGCGACCGCCACAGACTATCATGAGAGAACTTCACAACCCAGCTTCGTCCCTCACTCACCGGTGGATCAGACTTCCACCAATCCACGGAGACTTCGAGCTTCGGCACAACACGATTCAGATGCTACCCAAGTTCCATGGGTTGCCGACCGAAGAGCCGCACCTCCATCTCCAAGAGTTCGAAATGATATGCAGCACTATCCACGATCGGTTGTTGACCGAGGACACTATCAAGATGATCGCCTTCCCATTCTCATTGGTTGATCGAGCCGCATATTGGCTCAAGCATCTAGGGCGATTTGTCGGCACTTGGGCAGATCTCCGGTCCGTATATTTGAAGAAATACTATCCTCTCGGCCGGACAAACGCAGCTCGAGCCATGATCAGCAATTTCGCCATGATCCCAAATGAACAGTTCCATGAAGCATGGGATCGTTTCAGAGAGCTCATAGACCGGTGTCCACATCACGACATCTCCAAGCCCCACCTGGTGCAGAGTTTCTTCTGTGGGCTGACACCGGAGCTGCAGGGGCTTGTGAACGCCTCTTGCAGTGGGTCATATTTCTCCAAGGGAGAAGACGACGTCTGGGCCATTTATAAGGGAATGGCAGAGAACTCCACAGTGATGACCCAGGCCAGAGTCTACACTCAGCAGAAGCCCCCGCAGGGAGCGGGATCATTTCAGAGGATCGCCCGCATCGATGCCGGTCCCAGCACAGCGTCGGTAGCCGCAGCTCAAGCAGAATCAGCAGCAGCCGACATGGGCATCATCAGTGAAAAGCTGGACCGCATGGAGATCCTTGAAAAGAAGCAGAACCAAGGTCTAGCCCAGATGGACCTTCTTACCAAAACAATGAGTGACCTGAAGACTCAAATTCTATGTATTCAGGAGGCACAAGCCCATTCCCAACAGCCTCCCAGGTCACAGGTTGCTTCCAGCAGCAACAATCCCAACCAGGCCTCCACCTCATACCGCCAGGTGAACCATATCCAGGCGGAGCCGGTTCCGTTGTTGCAATACCATCCAGAGAAACTGCCATCTCAGGAGACGCAGATGGTGGTGTATCAGCCGGAGCAACCACTGGCAGTTCTTCCTCCACCCTCCTTCGAGCAGGAACCGTTGATGGAAGTCAACGGGATTTGGTATGACCGCTACCCTCAGCCCGCAATTCGTAGGGATCACCCCGGATTCCGTTGGGGTAATGGTGGATCCTCATCCCAACAGCATTCCCCTGCTCAAGGACAGCAGAACGGCCAGCCACAGCAACAACACCAGCAGCCCCAGTACAACCAGCCCCAGCAGTATCAGAGTGGTCCTCGTCCCGCCTATCAGGGACAGCAGTGGAGGCAGCGACAGCCGCCTCAGCATTCTTATCACTAGCCTCCCCCCCCCCCAATTTCAGCAACAACACCAGCAGCAGCAGCCCCATTTCCAGCAGGGACAGACGTCCGGTTCTCAGGGTCCAGCCTATGAGAACCCAGCCCTTGATGATCTTGCCCGCTTGCTATCTGAACAGCGAGCATCTTTCAGGCAAGAAATGGATGAGTTCCGGCAGGAAATGCGAGACATCATAAAAGGCAAAGCCGCCATACCCGCTCAGATCGAACCCAATCCTAATAATTTAAAAAGAAAATCTGAGCAGGTAGAGTCCACAGAGGATACCTCTCCTAGTGATTATTTGAGTGACATATCTTATTCCTATTATGATGCTGATTTTGTTACTACTAGGAGCGATAGGATGCCAGCCGGCGGCGCCTCTTCTGAGCGACAACCAGATGCAGAATCAGGAGCGCCAGAGGAGCAGAGGAGCGGTGCTGATGCCGCTAATGATGATGTTGAAGACGGTGGTGCTGATGCCACCAATGATGGAGTCCAGGACAACGGTGCTGATGCCGTTGTGATACCAGATGCAGACGGTGGTGCTGAAGCCACCATTTTGGATGCTGAACCAGAGCGCGGTGCTGATGCCGCGAAGACCGGTGCTAGTGGTGGTGCTGAGGCCACCACATCCACTTTTGTTGAGCCATCTGTGATGTTACCACATTTTGTATCTAAAGACTGTGGGAACAAAAACAAAAAGAAAAATATGAATAAAGGAAAGGTTTCTGTTCAAATTGCGGATCCATATGTGGTGAATGATGATTTTTGTATGGATTCTCCGTCTTCACAGGCACAGGGACCGATTCCTAGTCCTCCATCTGAGGAGGCTCCTACCATCCCCTTCCCTGAGGCACTCCGCCGAGCGAAGGGGAATAAAAAAGAAAATCCTAAAAAGAATCAGCAGGTAGAGTTCTGCAACGAAATGATTGACAGATTTCACATTCAGCTGACTCTACGAGAAGCGTTTGAGCATATCCCCTTCTTCAAGAAGAATTTGAAAGAAACAACTACTGTCCAAAGGAAGAAGAGGCACAGAGATCAAATCCATATGCTCACGCATAACACTTGCTGCGCCATTCAGAACACATTGCCAGCCAAGCGACCAGACGCAGGAGCTCCCTATGTCAGATGCGAGATTCAGGAGCAGCAGTTTGATCGTACTCTATTAGACAGCGGCTCTTCAATTAACCTTCTTCCGGCAGCCTTACTCAAGCAGTTCGAGTTTGGCCCTCTTCTTCGAAGCAGAACCGTCCTTCAGTTTGTTGATAGGTCGATTAAGAGGCCGAAGGGGTTATTGAAAGACGTGGTCGTTACCATTCAGGGCCTGAAATTCCCCGTGGACTTCGTTGTGTTGGACATGGAGATCCCTGAGTCGGTAACTGATGCCCCCATCATTCTCGGACGTCCATTCTTGGCCACAGCCAAGGCGGTGACCGACCATGATAGTGGGAAGGTATGCTTTCGCGTAGAGGGCGAAACCATACAAATAGAGACGATCGAAGAGATCAGAGCCAGAGAGGCAGAATGCTCAGAGCAGTCCAGCGAAGCCGAGCAGATGACAGAGGAGGAGCTAGACATCCACCAGGTGTGTGATTTCGAGATGACTGATGATGAATCCAACTGGAAAGACCCCGTAGCACCGACCCTCGCCTTGCCGACAGATTCACTGTATCTCAAGCTCATGGCAGTCGAGAGCCGGGAGAGCACACCCCTGGATGAGGATATTTCTGAGGCTGACAGTGTTGTGATGAGTGGTGCTGAGGAATTTCAATCTTGCTCATCGTCTTCTGATCCCTCGGATTCAGACATTGATTGGGATGACTTTGATGACTATTTACCTTGTCTGATTCCTACTGAGCTGACAGCCACGACAGAGTGCGAGCCAGTGCAGTTTATTGATGATCCATTAGGCCGCCCTTCGTCAGCAATTTATGCAGAGCGAGAGTTCTCCCATGCAGATTTGGTCGCATTTACACAGACTTATCAGAAGCCAGATCTGCCACCTCCCAGTTGTCCGGAACGAAAACCTCTGCCGCAGACAATGAAGTACAGATTCCTTACTGGAGAGCCAGAAATGCACCCAGTCATTATCTCAGCAGATTTGACTGGAGAACAAGAAGCTCGTCTGATGGAGGTTCTTGAAAGAAACCGCAAGGCAATCGATTGGAGTATAGCTGATCTCCAGGGGCTGAGCCCAAATCTTTGCTCTCACCACATTTATCTTGAGGATAACGCTAAGCCGTCGCGTGAGTTCCAGCGACGGCTGAACCCGAATCTTCGAGACGTAGTCATGAAAGAAATTTCCAAGTGGTGGAGCGCCGATTTTATCTATCCCATCTCCGACTCCAAATGGGTAAGTCCGTTACATGTGGTACCCAAGAAGACGGGTATCACTACAGTTGTCAATGAGTCTGGAGAGGAGATCGCTACCAGAGTACCAACTTCTTGGAGGGTCTGTGTGGACTACAGACGATTGAATGAGGCCACCAAGAAGGATCACTTCCCGCTACCATTTATTGATCAGATTATCGAGCGGTTAGCTGGGAAGAGTCACTACTGCTTTCTTGATGGGTACTCTGGATATAATCAGGTGGCAATTGCGCCCGAAGACCAGGAGAAAACGACATTCACCTGTCCGTTTGGGACTTATGCTTTCAGACGGATGCCCTTTGGTCTATGTAACGCTCCGGCGACATTCCAAAGGTGCATGTTGTCCATCTTCTCGGACATGGTGGGTGACTGTTTAGAGGTCTTCATGGATGACTTCTCGGTCTATGGCGACGGGTTCGACGCTTGTCTTGACTGCCTAGACCGTGTGCTGAAGCGCTGCATAGAGGTTAATCTTGTCTTATCCTGGGAGAAGAGTCATTTCATGATGACTCAAGGGACGGTCCTTGGTCATATCGTCTCCAACAGGGGCATGGAGGTCGATCCGGCTAAGGTGGACATCATCAGAAAACTCAATCCGCCGTCCAACCTGCGTCAGTTACGGTCTTTTCTGGGGCATGTCGGTTTCTACCGATGGTTTATTCAGGACTTCAGTCGAATTGCCCGACCGCTTACTGACTTACTGACCAAAGACACCGAGTTTATTGTTAATGATAAGTGTCTTGAATCATTTGAGACTCTCAAGAATATGGTTATTTCAGCTCCTGTCCTTCAGCCACCCGATTGGTCTCTCCCATTCGAGATCATGACGGATGCTTCAGATTTTGCCGTTGGGGCTGTGCTTGGACAGAGGAGGGATGGTTTACCGTTTGCCATTCACTACGCCAGCCGGACTTTGGATACCGCGCAGCGGAATTACACTGTAACTGAGAAAGAGATGCTGGCCGTAGTCTTCGCTCTTGATAAGTATCGATCATATATTCTCGGATCTAGAGTGACAATCTACACTGATCATACCGCCATCCGGTATTTAATGGCTAAGAAGGATGCCAAAGCACGTCTTACCAGATGGATCCTTCTACTCCAGGAATTTGATATTGAGATTAAGGACAAGCCTGGAGTCAAGAATGTGGTGGCGGATCATCTCTCCAGATTGGAGAATCTTGAGGAATCTGAGCCCAGCGCACCTATAACAGAGACATTTCCAGATGAGGCGATCTTGGCTGTTACCTCACTCCCATGGTATGCTGACTTTGTAAACTATCTTGTTGCCAAGACAGTCCCTCAGAGTTGGCCCAGGCAGAAACTTGAGACCTTCCTAGCTAAGGCCAAGTTTTACCATTGGGAGGATCCCGTCCTTTATCATGAAGGAGGGGATAGTATCTGGAGGAGGTGCATTCCTCAGGAAGAGCAGCATAGCGTCCTCACATACTGCCACAAGCTTGAGGCAGGAGGACATCATTCTGGAAAAAGGACAGCACAAAAGGTGCTTCAATCCGGCCTATGGTGGCCTACTCTCTTCAAGGACTCTGATGAGTTCGTGAAGAGATGTACTGACTATCAGAAAATGGGAACCTGCGGACAGAGAGACATGATGCCCATGCAACCCATTCACTTCTGTGAGGTTTTTGATGCATGGGGGATTGATTTCATGGGCCCATTTCCTAAGAATCAGGGATTCGAGTATATTTTGCTCGTTGTGGATTATGTCAGCCGATGGGTTGAGGCTATCCCCGCCCGAGCCGCAGATGCT
Organism: Ottelia alismoides; assembly: GCA_037367405.1. Taxonomy (NCBI): domain Eukaryota; kingdom Viridiplantae; phylum Streptophyta; class Magnoliopsida; order Alismatales; family Hydrocharitaceae; genus Ottelia; species Ottelia alismoides. Next base: position 293,375 of record JAZKJV010010009.1, on the reverse strand, counting down.
AAAACCGTATGCAAATTTTTGAGGAAAAATATCATTTCACGGTTCGGTGTACCCAGAGTCTTGATTTCAGACGGGGGGTCTCACTTCATCAATGACAAAGTCAGGGCCCTTGCAGACGAGTTCGGCATTGACCATCGGGTTGCCACTCCTTATCACCCTCAGACTAATGGTCTTGCCGAAGTATCGAACAGGGAGATAAAGACTATCTTGCAGAAAGTTGTCCGCCCAGACCGAAAGGATTGGTCACAGCTTTTGGACTCGGTCTTGTGGGCGTATCGGACTTCTTTCAAGAATCCATTGGGAACATCTCCCTTTCATCTCGTCTATGGCAAGCCGTGCCATTTGCCAGTGGAGATCAAGCATAAATCTTTTTGGGCAGTTACTGAGTTGCTTCTAGACCCTGAGAGTATAGGAGAACAGAGAAGAGCAGAATTGGCAGCCCTGGAGGAATTGAGAGACACAGCCTTCTCCAACAACCTACAATACAAAGAGAAAGTAAAGACATGGCATGATTCGCATATCAGCCATAAACAGTTTGAGCCAGATCAGAGAGTATGGTTGTTTGATTCAAGGCTAAAGTTATTTCCAGGGAAATTGCAGAGCAAGTGGAAAGGACCGTATGTGGTCAGGAAGGTACATGACAATGGCAGCATCGACATATCCGAACCGTCATTTTCCGCTACCTTCCGCGTCAATGGTCAACGCCTGAAACTATATCTTGATCATGATCCGCCGACCATTGACGTTGCCCCCATTCTTCTGGTATGAGATGTGTCCTTTGACTCTCATCATCTACATCTCATACATGGTGATCAAATCTATCTTCCGCTGTACAGATCCATCTGTTTATATCACTCTGTTGTCTGTTGATTTATTTTCTTCTTTTCTTCTTTTCTTCTTTTCCTTTTCTATCCTCTTTATCTATCAAAAAGGTGCCGCCCTTGTAGACGGTTTTCCATACTTAGGACGTACTTTGTCCTAAGTATAGGGGGGCGTGCACCCCGAGTTCATCTATTCTTTTCGATCCTCTCTATTGTCTCCTCTTCTTGTCTATACTTAGGGATATTTTACCCTAAGTATAGGGGGAGACAATCTGAGTACGATCTGTTCATTCCCACCCTTGACCCTCCCTGCGTTGTGTACAGTCTGCTATACTTAGGATTATTTGATCCTAAGTATAGGGGGGACGGTCAACTTCTCATTGATTCATTCATTTATCCTTTAGACTTGTCTATACTTAGTACTAGTTATGTCTTCTCTTTTCTCTCCGATCTATGAGGACATAGCTCAAGCTAAGTATAGGGGGGTCGTATATACTATGTATATACTTTAACCATAACTCGTACTTTCGTATTTTCTTAATAATATGGCTAATAATTCTTTAAAATTCATTAAAATCCTTAATAAAAAGATGTGGTCATTCCTCAAATTCTTTTGGTATTTACTGATTAATAAATCAGGTGAAAATGTTTTTTGCAAAATGTTTGCAAAATAGTTTGAAAATCTTTGTGAACATTTATTGAAAACTATTTTGAAAATATTTTGTTTCGCGTTTTCAACCTGTGTGAAATTGTGTGGTTTGTAAAATTTCTTTTCTTTGTGTGAAATAAAAATGTTTGAAAAATGATTTGCAAATGGTTTGAAAAATGGTTGCAAAAATGATTTGAAAAAACCTATATATACTGTTTTGAAAGCCTTTGCAAAATGATTTTCAAATGTGTGTAAAATGTTTGTAAAAATTATTTTGGACTATAGTTTTCAAAAATTGTGTGCAAATTGTTTTCAAATAAGTTTGAGGAATATACACATCACACAAAAATCCATCTTATGTATATATGTATAAAATTGACCACTTACCCTTGTAAATCCTTAAAATCCACTTCTTGTATATATAAGAAGCACTCCCGTGTACATATTTTAACCTATTTTTCGGCCAAAATCTTTTTGTTTTCAAAAATCCCAAAAATATTTGCAAAAATTAAAAATCCAAAAACTTCTGAAAAATCCTTGAAAAATACAAAAAAATGCATCTGCATATGCATCATCATCATATTTTCAAAAATCCATAAAAAGTTCAAAATCTTTGAAAATTGCATCACAAAAATATTTTCTGCATTGCATTGCATAGCATGAGCATTTTTCGGATTGAGTTTGATAGTTGAACAAGTCTAAGTAAAATCCGAAAATTGGAGCTTGATTGGACCTTATAATCTACCTAATAACAGGAACTTTATAGGAACTGGGTTTGAGGTACTTCAGGTCCAGTTGACTTAATTCTTTGAGGATCACGGGACTTAGTTCAATGGATTCTTGACTGCCTAAGTAGAGTATTTCGGAGCACACGCACGACTCTTGTTGATAATGACCTTACTTGGACACCTGCACCTTTCACATGGCTCAACTCAGTTGGAGTGGTGAGGGGATTGGATTTGCCGGTATGAGACGCACACAAGTGGAAACATTTGTCCTCCTCTAGGGAGGGAAGTGCACCCCAACCCGTCCAGTGATTAGGAAGTCTAAAGACAGGAGGCTGTGGGTTGCGATAAAGCTTCAAAAGAGGGATAGTCTACTGGCTCATGAGGAAAAACTCCTTATGTAAATGCTGCTGTATATAGTATTCAAAAAAAAAATGTGTTCAGGCATGTACAAAAATAAAAAGCCTGCAAGTATGTACAAAGTCAATAAGCAAGCTTGAGCATCAAAGTCAAATATGTGAGCCTGCAGCAGGATGACTTGACTACACTGGTCTTGCATCCCGGGATAGGTAGCTACACTGGCTACCGTCCATTCTTCTCTTAACCCCCTCCTCTTGAGCTGGTTGCCACTTGAACTTAGAAGGGAATACCCCGCTCCTCGAGGATGGAGTTGCTGGATTGGGGAATCATTGGGTTGTCGTACTGGAGAAGTCAGTTTCTTTGTCATTCTAGTTGGGGAGAGCCACCATCACTTACACTGTACAAGTCAGATTCATAGTCGTAAGAATTTGCGTATGAGTTGAGATATTTCTGACCTGGCTATTGAGGAGACTTGAGCAGAGTTTTGGGATTCTCAAGGACTGTTGGATTTCAAACACGGTTCTCACTAAGGTTCCGCCCGCACTAAATCTTCAAAGGTCCGACTTAAGCTCCAAACTTTGATTTTGTGAAGACAAGTTTGATAATCAAATAAAATCCAAGTTCTTCTTTTTCTTTTCTTTTCTTTTCTTTTTGCACTTATTGCATAAGTGTTTGCTAGGGACTAGCAAAGGTAAAGTATAGGGGGATGATGAATCCACATTTCATCATCTTTATTCTATCATTTTGGCACCTAAAACCCTAGCAAATGCCTGTAAATAGCCTTAAATCAAGCATCTTAGCATTCATGCATGTGCATCTCAACAGTGTGTAAATTACTGTAATTAAGGCCAAAATTATAGAATAAATAAAGAAAAGAAAAAGAATAAAATATTGTAAATATTTTATGACCCAAAACCCCCCGAGACCTAGGCATCTTGATGAATAGGTCGACAAGGAATAAAGTAGGGGGAGATAAGGGCCAAAACACAGATAAAATACCTATACATTTTATTCATTCTTTATTCATTTTGGGACCTATTTTTGGTTCCACTTTTTATACATCAAATAAAGAAACTTTGTACATGAAAGTTGTAGATAATTAAATAAAGAAAAATACAAAATTGATTTCACAGAAAAATAATGTACAGATAAAAAGTTATGGTCTGAATAAAAATCCAGAATCCCAACTTCCCAGACCCGTATCTCACAAACGACAACTCCAAATGCATCAAACTCACCTTTAATTGTATATAGAATAAAATAATCTATCCAATGGTGGTGGTTTCGCATTTGGCGGAGTTACGGTTTAAAAGTTGAGTTTTGGACCCCTGTTGTATAGCTATACTGAATAAAATATTCAATTTATTCTTTATTCATTATTTATTCATTTTTATATTTTTATAATTTTGTAAATATTACTTATACTATATATGTGCATTAAAATTGAAATAAAATGAAAAGAAAAATAAAACTAAAATTACCTGTATAAAGCATACATAGGTATACTGCATATACCTATACCTGTATAGAATACTTTTTGATTTTATTAAACACACAAAACAACTCAGAAAAATAAAATAAAAATATATTTATGTATATAAAAGTATGTTATAATGTTATAAAATACTAAATAAAAATAATAAAAATAAAATACCAAAATAAAAATAAAAATATCAAAATACATAGGTATTATACCTAAATAGGGTTGAAAAGGTAACTTATAAAAATAAATCTCATAAAAATAAATAAAAATCAGAATTAAATACTACATAAAATTTCGAACATTTTTGTTTTATAACTTTTATTTAATTCAGCCATTTTTTATTTTAAATTGAATTTTCAAAACTTTTTCGCAGGGTTTTTCCTGGTTGGTCCACGTGGACCAACCAGGAGGCAGTCAGCGTTGACCCCAGGTCAACTGCCTGCCCTACCCCCCTGTAGACCTGTCAGACTTGGTTTTTGAGCTTTTTCTTGGCTTTTTCCCAGCTGAGTCTTGCACTATTTCATACCACTTCCTTCTGCAAAAATCTCCCCTGTAGATTCATCTTGCCCGCCGAGTGATTACATTGGGCTATGGATCAAGGAGCTGCTCCAGGGATCTTGATCTTTGAGCCTCTGCCACCTCGGGTCAAACCACATATAACCAACCCCCATCTTTGAATTCAAACTTGAGTCCCCTTGGTCCACCCCTCTCCGCCTCTCCAGTGCTCTGACCCTTGCCGGAGGTGACAGCTCCGCCGAGAGCTTCTCAGCCAAGGCGAACGAGGTCGAGGACGACTCCAGCACCTCCGCCAATCGCCGGCGTCGAGGTACCCTTCATCCTCTGGTTCCGGCCATTGAGGGCTACCACCCCGCTATTTCTTTCTTGCATTCACCTCCTGTTAGCTTTAGGATCAAAAACCCCAAAAAAATCTTAAGTTTGGTCGCGTATTTCGTCCATTCACGCATCCTCGCCGGAGCGCACCTCCGGCCACCGTCGACCACTCCCCCTCGCGGATAGTTTAGGTCCACCCACGGTCCAGGCACTTTGCCCTGGACCTTCTAACTCTTTTTGCAGGGTCAAAGAGCATTGACTCACGCCTGGGCGCGATTTTGAAGCTCGCCGGAGCTCAGCCGAGCTCTCCAGCTCCGACGATCGTCTGCGGGCAGCACGGGCATCCCCGTGCAATTTTGAAGCTCCCAGGACGTAGAAGACGACCCCAGGAGTCTGCAGCTCCATTTTGGAGCCCTAACTTCGTCGGAGGACGAAGATCTGGAGCAGCGAAGTTCGCCTCGCCGGCGTTCTTCGCTGTTCTTCCTCATCGCCTCCCAGCCGTTGGATTGAGCCGCAGCTCCAGATCAAGCAGTAGCCGTTGGATCTCCCCACGTGCCCACCGTCCGATCAACCGAGGAGGATCTAATCCAGACCGTGCATCGTCGAAGCGTCATCGGCCGTTCTCGCGCTGCCACGTGGATAAGTGGAGTGCTCCCAGCCGCTGGATCCCGCCTCGCCGCCCAGCCGTTGGATGTGCGCCACGCGTCGTCATCAGAACGCCCCGGGGCGAGGGTATTTTGCATCTCAACCCTCGCCACTTTTGTATTTACTTTTTAGTCTTTAAACTTTTATCTGTAGTTTAAATATTTTGTAATATTTGCAAAAAGACCCCTAGGCTTTATTTATTTGCACTTAGGTCCTCCGCCACGTCACCTCACGTGACCAGTTCACGTGAGGTGTGGGCATTTTGCAGAGGACCCCTCGGATTTTTGTGTATTTCAGTTTAGTACCAAAACTTTCGTATGAAGTGTAATATTTTTGGGTATTTTGCACGTCGACCCCTCCAGTTTTGAAATATTGCATTCCAGTCCTTCCCAGGCGCGTGCAAGTCACGCGCCCTGGTGGGTGAATTGCCAGGAGGCCCAGGCGGGTTTTGTAATTGTATTTTGGTGCTAAAAGTTGAATATATAGTGTATATTTTTGTGGAAAATTGCATGTGTACCCCTGGATGTTTTGGATTTTGCACATATGCCCCTGCCAGGCCTGATTATTAGTTGAATGTTTGTTGTATTTATTTGAAATATCATTTCAACTCCAAAAATTCCACAAAAATAGACTTAAGCTCCTGTGCACCTATACTTTAACGCCAGCTATTTAGTTTTTGATTTTATTTTATTTTCTTATTTATTAAAAATCAAAAACTCCCTTTTTGTGTACTGTCTACCTTAGAAAATACCAAAAAAATATCAAAACACCTCCAAAAATTCCCAAAAATTCACCTAGTGTCTATTTTATCCTATTTTAGTGTCAATCCAAAAATCATTAAAAATTTCAAAAGAAAAACACTAAAAATCTAAAAACACTCAAAAACTTCAAAAAAATATACAAAATAGTAGAAAATTCAAAAAAATATAAACTCAGCTTTTGTTTACCCCTTATTTTGTTCTTTTTATTAGAAAAATAGTGTGAAAATTTTTAGCTACTGGTTGGTATTTTTAAATCTCATTTTATTCACAGTTAGCCTCTTTTCCACTGTTTAGCTTTATTTCAGTATTTAAAAATATCAAAAACATTTTGAAAAACCCTCAAAAATCACAAAAACAGTAGAAAACCTTAAAAATACCAAAAACATTTTATTTCTGAATTTTTGAGTATTTTTGTGCATTTTTATAAATAGTTTACCTTACCTTTTATTATATTGCCTTTACTTTCCAATATTGAAAAAGAAATACAAAAATATAAAATATAAAATATAAAAATCAGAAAATTAAAAATCAAATACAAAATTAAAAATTAAATAAAAATAAAAAAAATAAAAATTAAAAACCCACAAAAAAAATTGTAGTTGCTTGCTTAGTGTAGACACATCACACACTCACACACTTTAGCATTTGGTTGAGCTACACTGCTTGCTCCCTGTGTTCGAACTCTCTGCATACTTGCCCTTTACACCATTTGTGCAGAGTTAAAAATAAATTTTAACTCCACATTGTTTCTAATTTGTTGATCTTAGTGTGGGTTAATTGTTGATTAATCTCGGAATTTGTGTGGTCAAACACCGACTGTTGACTCGCCTTGTGAGTCGATATAACCGCATCGGATTCCGTGATTATCACCCCGCTCCTCGAGGATGGAGTTATTGGATTGGGGAATCATTGGGTTGTCGTACTGGAGAAGTCAGTCTCTTTATCATTCTAGTTGGGGAGAGACACCATCACTTACACTGTACGAGTCAGATTCATAGTCGTAAGGGTTTGCGTATGAGTTGAGATGTTTCTGACCTGGCTATTGAGGAGACTTGGACAGAGTTTTGGGACTCTCAGAGACTGTTGGATTTCAAATCCGGTTCTCGTTAAGGTTCCGCCCGCACTGAAATTCCAAAAGTCCGACTTAAGCTCCAAACTTTGATTTTGTGAAGACAAGTTTGATAATTAAACTTCATCCATCTTTCTTCTTTTTCTTTTCTTTGTTTTTCTTGCTGCACTTATTGCATAAGTGTTTGCTAGGGACTAGCAAAGGTAAAGTATAGGGGGATGATGAATCCATATTTCATCATCTTTATTCTATCATTTTGGTCTCAAAAACCCTAGTAAATGTGTGTAAATACCATTAAATACATCATCTTAGCATTCATGCATGTGCATGTAATTAGTGTATAAAATACTGTAATTAAAGCCAAAATTATAGAATAAATAAAAGAAAAGAAAAAGAATAAAATATTGTAGATATTTTATGACCCAAAACCCAGAGACCTAGGCATCTTGATGAATAGGTCGACAAGGAATAAAGTAGGGGGAGATAAGGGTCAGAATACAGTAGAAATACCTATTCATTTCATTCATTATTTATTCATTTTGGGACCTATTTTTGGTTCCACTTTTTATATCTCAAATAAAGAAACTTTGTACATGAAATTATATATAATTAAATAAAGAAAAATATAAAATTGATTTCATTCAAAAATAATGTACAGATAAAAAGTTATGGTCTAAATAAAAATCCAGAATCCCAACTTCCCAGACCGGTATCTCACAGATGAAAACTCCAAATGCAGCAAACTTACCTTTAATTTATATAGAATAAAATAAGCTATTTAATGGCGGTGGTTTCGCATTTGGCGGAGCTACGGTTTAAAAGTTGAGTTTTGGACCCTCATTGTATACTTGTACATATTAAAATATTCAATTTATTATTTATTCATTATTTTTGTATTTTTATATTTTTATAATTTTGTAAATATTATTTATAATAATTGTGTACATTAAAATCAGAATAAAAACACAAATAAACTCAAAATAAAAATACTTGTATATATGATACATAGGTATACTACCATACTTATACTTGTATAATATATACTTATATTTTATTAAATATACAAAACACATCAGAAAAATAAAATAAAAATATTTCTAATCATATAAAAATATTATTTAATTTTATAAAATAATAAATCAAAATAAATAAATTAAAATCACAAAATAAAAATAAATAAATTAAATATATAGGTATATGTAACTACAAAGACCTAAAATAGTAACTTGTAAAAATACACTTCATAAAAATAAATAAAAATCACTATAAAATACTTCATAAAAAATAAAGATTTTTCATTTAATAGTCAATTATTAAATAATTCATTTACTATTTTTAAACTAATTTATAAATAATTTTTTTCGAGGTTATTCCTGGTTGGTCCACGTGGACCAACCAGGTGGTCTGGACTGTTGACCAAGGTCAACAGTCTGACCTTCCCTCTGGGCCGTGTCGGAAGTCTCGTTTTTCGTCACCTTTGACGATTTTTCGAGACCTGATCTTTCACCCATCTACGATAGTTCCTTCTTGACTTTTGTTGCTCGCATATCCATGATTCACACCAATGAATCTCCTCAGGCCACGAATCAAAGATTCGCTCGATAATCCTCGGCCTTTGGAGCACCCCAGTCGCAGAGTCAAACATCTTATAAGCTTCCTCCGATTTTCTTTTGAAAATTTGAACCCCACTTTCGACCCTATTCTTCCCTCTTTGGCTCGTGCTTGAGACCTGGAGGTGACAGATCCAGGATCCAATATTCAGGAAGGCGAAGCGTAGAGGATTTGGGCGCGTTCCAGCACCTCCGGCGAACCCCACCGTCGAGGTACTTCAACCTCAGGCCTGGGCCCTTGATGTGTTTATTTCTCTGTTTTTTTATCTCTTTTTATTCCCCGTAGTCGAAGCATCACAACGCCACTTCCATTCGCCATTTTCACCAATCGATTCGCTCAATCGATAGCTCGCCGGAGCTACCTCCGGCCGACTTCACGTTCGCCTTTCGCCACCGTTTCCACCTCCTTGTGGGGTCGGGGCAGTTTACCCCCGACTCCTTCACGCATTTTTGCAGGTCCCTGGACTTCAAGCGAGCCTGGAGCGTCTTCCTTGAAGTTCTCCAGAGATACCTGGGGGGTTGCAGCTCCTCCGGTCTCGCAGGCGAGCACCGGACACCTTCAGCTCTCTCTGAGACATCCAGCCGATAGAGCGCCTCCCCAGGGAGCTTTTGCACCTCGGGCCACAGCCGGAAGCAACCGGACCCGCGTGGAATCGCCGCTCGAAGCTCATCAGCGCGCTGTTCTTCGCATGTTCTTCCAGATGGCTTGGTAGCCGTCCGATCGAGCCCGATCTTCCTGAGGAGCAGCAGCCATCAGATCTCGCTAGGCCCCAGCCGTCCGATCGATCTTCACCTTCTAATCTGGGCCGTAGCAGACGAAGGGGCATCGTGTGCCCTGAAGCCGACACGTGGATAAGTGGGAGTGATCCCACCGTCCATCAGCGCGCAAGGGAGGGTATTTTGCACAATTTCCCCTTTAGATTTTGTATTTCGCAGTTAATATCGAAACATTTATCTGCAGTTAAATATCGTTTTAATATTTACGTAGAGGCCCCCACACTTCCTCTTATTTACAATCAGGTCCTCGGCCACGTCATCTCACGTGCCCGTGCACGTGAGGTACGTGGCCATTTTGCATAGAGGCCCTCGGGCATTTTGTTATTTGTCATCAGTCCAAGAACTATTAGATCTCGTGTAATATTTTTGGTACATTTGTAAGTCAACCCCCCAATATTTTGTTAATAGCATATTAGTCCCTCCCAGGCGCGCATGCTCACGCACGTGGCCTGGGAATTTTGCACGATTACCCCTGCGGGTTCTGTGATTGTTATTTAGTCCATTAATTCACATATTTAGTTATAAAGTTTGTGTGAAAATTGCACGTGTGCCCTTAGATTTTTGTCTATTTACATAAATACCCTTGCCAGGCCACATATTTTTGCTTGCTTTCTGTATTTATTTCACGCATCATTAAAACCCTAAAAAATCCACAAAAATCATTTTTAAGCTCATGTTAACTTGCACATTCACGCCATATTTTTGCATGTCATTTTTATTGCATTTTAATATTTATTAAAAATAAAAAACATGCATTTTCAGTACTGTCTATCTTAGAAAATTCATAAAAATTAGCAAAACACCTTGAAAAATTCCAAAAAAATAGCTATTATGTATTTTATTGTCTTTTAGTGTCAATCCAAAAATCACTAAAAAATTCAAAACAAAAACCTTAAAAATTAGAAAATACCCAAAAACTTCAAAAAATCTAAAAAATCATAGAAAAACCCTAAAAATGAAAACTCAGGTCCTGTAGGTTCCCTATTTTATTACCTTTATTTTAAAATTAATTTAGGAAAATTTTGATACTGTTTGATATTTTTCCTTCCCATTTTAATTTCGGCCAAAATATTTATTCACTGTTTTCTTTATTTTTCCTTTTAAAAATACCAAAAATAGTCTGAAAAATCCTCAAAAATCATAAAAATAGTAAAAAATTATAAAAAGAATAAAAATATTTTATTTCTTAATTTTTGAGCATTTTTACCTATTTTTATAAATACCTCATTCTCTTTTTTCTTATATTATATATATTCCAATATTGAAAAAGAAAATAAAAAATATAAAATATAAAAAGAAAATATAAAATCAGAAAATTAAAAATCAAAATACAAAATTTAAAAATTAAATATAAAAAATTAAAATTAAAAATCCATAAAAATATTTGCATTGCATAGTGTAGACAATAAATCACATACACACACTTGCTTGATCTATCCTACCTTGCTCCCTGTGTTCGAACTCTCTACGTACTTGCATCTATACATCTTCTATGTAGAGTTAAAAATAAATTTGACTCCACATTTTCCTGTCATTGTTTGATATTTGATTGTGGGTTCATTGTTGATTAATTAGGGATTTTGAGTGGTCAACGCTTCGACTGCGGTTTCGCCTTATGAAACCATACGACCCTCGATTTCTCCAGTTATCATTAACTCAACACTAACCCAAGTATTTGACTCAAATATAGTTAAAATTGACGACAGGGTTTGTTGGGTAAGACGGAACAAGTTTACGAGGTCGGGGAAAGAATTATGATGTTTCAAAGGTTGTAGAGGTAATAAAAAAATTATAGGGTCTGTCGGGTAAAAATCCCAAAAACAAATAGCGCAATATGCACTTCTTTAATTACCAGAAGTTGAAGGAGTGGCTTATTTTCCCAAAGGGCATGTGTCGCACAGGCGCCTCCTGTTGGGCTGGACTCAGTTGCAATTTTGGATCTGCAGTAGGGCCATCTTTCAATTGTTTCCAAGGGGGCATGCGCAGCACGTGAGGAAGTGGTGGCAAATGTTCGCATGATTCCCCGGAAGACTGGGGGGTGGGTACAATTTTTTCCACCCCCACGTGATTGTTACATGCAAGGGTTAGGACCCTTTCTCTTCCGTTGCAGCAAATAGACGCGGTACTACTGGGGTTATGGCTGAGGGTTGTGCGCACGACGGAGAGGGATCGGCTGGCGATGGTGAGGTATTGAAGTTGGCACGTGGCGCACTACGGTGGAAGGCTGAGAGCGTCGCGCAAGGTGGCGCTGGCGAAGGGCACGGGGCAGATGGTGATGATGAGCGAGGTGGTGCAGCATGATAGCAGAGCTCCATGAAGATCTGGGCGACACACCCCCAGCCAAGAAGATTGAAGTGAACCGCGAAGGCGTAGATTAAGGCAGTGGCATGCAAAGACTAGAGGATGAGATCCCGGCCACGAGTGGAGTTCCTTATAGATGTGGTTCGATCGCTCAGGATGGTGGCTATGGTGGAGCGGGCGAAGTGCTTCTCCTAGGGGTTCACATCCGTCGACGGCACGATGGCGGAGCAGGTAGAGGGATGTGGCTAAGTTGCTAGGTGGAGTCGGTCGAAGCGAGGGCGTGTCTGGATTGCGGTGTGTGGAGATGGGGATGAAGGCGAGTGGAGTTGAACGGTGGAATCGAAGGAGAAGAAAACAAGGAAGAACAGAGGCAGAAAAAAGAATAGGGGACGGGGGTCGGAGTTCGCCTGGGAGTTGGCCGAAGATCAGAGGTTTCGGCCAAGGTCTTTTCCTCGAACAGATCGGCAAGAGTTCCGCGAATCTTTGCAGATCGCCTGGAAGCTCACTACAACATGGAGAACCACCTCGGATCTCGCCGATAAAGAGGTTCTCGCTTAAGGAGGGCGTCAGCGTCTGTCACCGGCGGGCATCTTTGAGCTCGCTCCCTCTCCCTTTTGTGTTTGACACACGGAGTCGCGGATGCAGCATGATGAAGATAGTGCGCGGAGCTTTATGGGCGGTTGACAAAGTGGAGGGAGTGGGGAGAGAGTTACACGCAAGGGGAGTGCGAGAGGGTAAGGTGGTTGGGTGCAACGGGTCCTGCAGGAGGTTGGTTGAAAGGTCGATGGGCGAGGGATGACAATTAGACACGAGGTTTGCGCGAGCGGGAAGAGCGAAGGTCGCAGCACCGCGGCGATTGGGCGGGTCTCTCCGCTTGAAGCGGACGGTTGCAGTTGAAGATGCCGAAGGAGTGGGGTGGATATGCATTGAAGAGTGAGAGAGAGATGAGGGAGGAAGAGAGATAAGCGGGTGAGTGAGGTTGCAGCCCCGTCGCAAAGGGCAAAGCGGTGGGCATAGAGGTGGTTAGCGCCTCGTGCAAGGGCGGAGGCGGAAGGAGTGGGGGACGCCATGTGGCATGCACAACGGCGGCCACGTGGAAAGTAAAACAAATATTAAATTAAAATAAAATAAAATTGAGAAATAAATACGTAAATAATAAAAGAAAAGAAATAATTAAATAAATAAAAAATAATAATGAAAATAGTAAGAAAGTAAATAAGATAAATAAATAAAATTTTATAAGTAAATAAATAAATAGATAATAATTAATATAATAAATAAACAATAAAAATAAAATAAATAAAAAGAAATTGCGAAAATAGAATAAAATAAAATAAAATGGGGTGCCACGTGGCGGCTGCAGGAGATGCCATGTGTCGCTCCCAGAAAAATAAAAAATTAAATATAAATAAAAATCAAAAAATAACAAAAGGGATAAAATCAAAAAGTGATCAACACAATAGTTACTCGTCTTGACAAGATCTACAACTTTTGTGAAGGATTAAAAATCAAAATAAAACATCTGTTAAAAAAATATTTTTGGTGTTATTTTATATGTATAAAATACTGCATTTTTATCTTTTGCAGATTTTTTGGCATTTTAAAATAAGATAAAAATCAAAATAAACTCAAAGAAAATATAAGATAAATATTTGCAATTTAATCTATTTTTTTTATTTTTAATAGTTAAGAAAAATAAAGAAATAAAGTATATAAAAGGAACATATGTATAATATACAAAGGGGGTCAAAACCCAAGTTTCACATACGGATTTCGATTCTTTTTAATTTAGTATTAATTTGAAGTTAATTGAATGTACACTAATTCAAAGACAGTATATTTAGATTTAATTTCCTGCTTTTATTTCACTTTTTGATTCACTGCAATAGCTTAGATTCTAATCCTCGTAGTTCACCGGAGCTCTACTCCGCCTCATTTTTTCTTCGTCCTCGTCTGTTCTCGAACCAGCCAAACACCTTCACCTTCTTGCCCCATCAAATCTCTACCCCTTGCACCATTTCATCCACCTTGAGCCTCTCTGGATCATGAGATTGGGTCTCCCCCTACTGCCTTCTGTCGGAGACCACCGCCTCACTTCATTCCACATCCATTCTGTCGAGGCAGTTTGCCCTCGATCATGCTTTCTTCCTATGTAGGTAATTGGAGCCCAAAGCCCAGCTGGAGGCAATTTTGAAGTCAAAGGAGGTTCCCAAGTCACTGGAACTTCTTCGAACTCCTAGTACCTCATCTAAAGTTCTTGGAGCTTTTTGACATGTCTGGCAGTTGCACAATGCCTCTAGGAAGATTTTGCACCATTTTGCAGCTCCGGAGGTCGTCGGAGGAGGGAGCTGCAACCGATCGAAGGAGCCCGAGCGTTGAGTTCTATATTCTTCGCGAAGAACAAGAGTCGTCCGATCAAGGGAGCACTCTAGTTTTGTCCAGAGCCATTGGATCTTGCATACATGTGATCGTCAGATCGCTCATGAGATCTTATCTCAGCCGCAGATCTACGAAGGGGTATCGTGCATCCAGGTCGTCCACGTGTATAAGTGAAATGCCATCGACCGCCGTTCGTGGCTTAGTGGGGGGTAATTTTACCATATACCCTTGTCACTTTTTAATCTATTTTTAGTATATAAAGTTTCGTCTATTGTTCAATAATTTTTTAAAAAATTTTAGTAAGAACCCTAAGTTTCAGAGATTTGTAGATAGGTTCCTCGCTGCGTCACCTCACGTACCTGTGCGCTTGAGGGGGCAAGCATTTTGCATTGGGGCCTTGGGTTTCTTGTATTTCTTTTTAGTCCATAAATTTTAAATTCATATGTAATGTTTTGTGATTAAATTGCAATGAGACCATGTACTTTCTGTAATTGCATTTATGTCCATGCTAGCACGTGAATGATTATATATTTGGGATTTTTATGCATATGCCCTGAAACATTACATATGTGTTCTGGAATACATAAATAGTTTCTCAAAATTACATTTAGGTTCCTGCCAGAATAATAATTTTATTTTCTTATATTTTGATTATTAAAAATATTATTTTACATCTAAAAATTCTAGGAAAATTAGTTTAAGTGATTGAACCTATTTTGAATCATATATGTTTTTCTTGGACCATTTAAAACTATTGTCATATTTTAAAAATACAAAAACATTGCATTTTCTTCTTGTTTGCATTTAAAATACAAAAAAGTATATTTTTTAAAAAAATTAAAAAAAAAACTAGATATTAGTTACTAAAATATTTTATAACTACAAACTAAAAATATAATAAAAATAACAAAATAAAAATCCTAAAAATAAAAAAGCTCCAAAATATTTATTAAATTTAAAAAAATCGAAAAAATTAAAAAATATGAGTTTATGTCTCTAAATTTTATTTATAATATACTATATCTAGAAAATAATTTTGGAAAATTTTGAGACTTTTATTTGTTTTTAAATTCCAAAACAATTTATCCTATTAATATTAGTCACTATTCTGATATTTTTAATCATTTAAGTATAAAACATAATAAAAAAATTAAAAGAAAATTAAAAAAACAAATCAAAATATAAAAAAGACGAAACATTTTATTTTGGGCATTTTGATTATTTATAGCTATATTTGTATATACATTAGTTTATATTATATATAGCTATATTTAGTTATATTATTATTACTATTATCATTATAATTAAAAATACCAAAAAATATTTTAAAACCTTAAAAAATAAAAAGGAATGTACCTTAGGACATTTTCTTGATTTTTTCTTTATTTTATATATTTATCATATATAGCACCTATATTTTTATATATTATTGCATATACTTATATATTACCTTTATTACAAAAGAAAAAAACAAAATTAAAAATCAGAAATTATAAAAAGAAAATAAAAATTATAAAATTAAAAACAAAAAAATATAAAAATAAAAATCTATAATATATATAATTAAAAACCCACACAAAAATGCAATAAAAAGACAAAGAGGATGATTTTGGAATTTATTTCACAATATATCCATTTCGTTCCATGTGTTCGGTACTCTACATATACTTACACATATACACACATCTTGTAGAGTTATAAAAAATTTTAACTCCACATTTCTATTTTGTGTTGCTATATCTATTTATGGGTTAATTGTTGTTCGAACCTAGCAGTTTTAGCGGGTCGCCTAAGCAACTGTGTTCTCACCTTATCAGACCTGCAAAATCCTTAGTTCAGCATACTCCTCATACAATAATCATGCAATCAAGCTCCGGATTGGTCGGAGAAGGAGCCCCTTGATGTTTCCAGATTTGAGCGGAGGAGGAGCGGGGACGGGGGCTAGAGGTGGTAGCGACAAAGGTGGAGGTCGGGCGGGAGGCTGGGGAAGGAGGAGGAGGATATGGGCGTTTCAACAGTTACGCCCCTTTTAACCGAAGTGGTTTGAAAAAACCATGATTTAGTTCAACTCATTTATGACCAAGTTAACGGAAGGACACAAGTGATAACTACGGAGAAATTCAAAGATACAAAAAAAGAGGTATAACTGATGTTGCAATATCTTTGTGAAGCACGCATGAACCGTATCAGCATCTTCAGGGTTTTTCATCGAAGCAACCGAGCACGTATTACAGTGAAAAGATGTATCTAGGCATAGAGGAAGAACAAGGAGAAATGGGCACATTTTCGTCCAGGTAATATTCTTTTTTTACATAAAACAAACGGCACGAAGGAGCAGTAACAAATGCAAACCTATCCACGTGTGCATAGGCTGAAAGATACTCAGATTTAGTTAATAGTATAGATATAGATATAGATGTTAAATGTATACTTAAAAGTTAAAACTCTGATACTACTCTTAATATAATTTTTTTTAAAAAAAAGTAAATATAAAAAACGACAAGCCCGGCCGATCAATCTGATGCTGACAACGGATATCACTTATACTGAGTTACGATATTAATGCTGACTTGCTTTGCTCAACGCTTGCTCGTTATACTGGTCTAGTATCCATTCTCGAGTAGCGGGCAGAGTCAACAAAAGTCTTAAATTTGAATTAAAGAAAGGTCTTCCGAATTACAATCATTCACTCAAACTTTCTGACTTTATAATTTATTGTCGATATAACATGATTGCGTTGCATTTGAAAAAAGAATCAAATTTTCTCCATTATATTTGAAAACTAAGACTCCTGATAAAAAAGTCGGCCGAATAACTACATTTTTTTTAATTCAATCCGAAAAATCGTTAAGGAAGTAGATTAGTTGAATAATTTGGATCCGACACGTGTCCTTGCTACTCTTCTGAACAGTTCCTCCCGAATACCACGAACACCTGTCCTCCTCTCCAGCTCCGTCGGCGCCACCCATGGCCACGCCACCTCTCGTCTCCGCAAGTGTCCACTCCCCACGGCACTACTACTACCACACCATCGCCACCGCCCTATCCCATCCCTCCATATATATATATCTTTCCCTTGCCAACACTACCTTCACGTACCGACACAGCTCTGCTCCATTACTCTCCATAGCACCCACCACAACCCTCACGTATATACCAACACCATGAGCCAACAGCAGCCTGTGAGGCCAAAGCAACATGAGAACCTGGAGCAGGAGCAGCCCTTCAAATATGGTGACGTCTTCCCCGGCGTCTCCGGCGACCTCGCATCGCAGCCCATAAAGCCGCAGGACGCCGCCATGATGCAGACCGCCGAGAACCTCGTCCTTGGCGGCACCCAGAAGGGCGGCGTCGCCGCCACCATGCAGTCGGCCTCCGCCCTCAACGAGCGCGCGGGGCTCGTCGGCCACACCGACGTCAGCCCCGTCCCCGCCGAGCAGGGCGTCTCCGTGACCGAGACGGATCTCCCCGGGCGACGCGTTATCACGGAGGCGGTCGGCGGGGAGGTTGTCGGTCAGTACACCATGCCCTCCCCCGTGCCGGCGTCGTACGGTTCGCCGGTGGACACAAGCAAGGTGACGATAGGCGAGGCGCTGGAGGCATCGGCTGTGGCCAGCGGGGACAGGCCGGTAGACCAGATAGATGCCGCCGCCATCCAGGCGGCGGAGATTCGTGCCACGGGGTCCAACAGGACCTTGCGGGGCGGGGTTGCCTCGGCGGCGCAGTCCGCCGCAACGGCCAACTTGCGCGTTATGCGCGAGGAGGACAAGGTCAAGCTGGGTGATGTGCTTAAGGTATGCTAATTAACAGCTAAATATTCATGACTATGTTGTAGTTGCACATCTTTATAACGATCTAACAATTGTTAAATGATGTCGGTCAGGATGCGACGTCTAAGTTGCCGGCGGATAAGGTAGCGACGAGGGAGGATGCGACAGGGGTGGCGGGAGCGGAGATGAGGAACAATCCAGACATGGGGACGAAGCCGGCGGGAGTCGCGGCATCAGTGGCTGCGGCGGCGAGGCTGAACGAGAGAACGGAGGGATGAACAGATCAGGGGCGGTCTTTTGGGGGCATCTTTTTGTTGTTGCTGCTGAACATACCGGTCGTATACATGTAGTAGTAGTCTAAGTCGTATATTGGTGTGGTTATGGTCGTCTTTGCTGTCGTCTGTAGTCAGAGTCTTCGGGAGGGTTTTTGGTAGAGTTGGCGTTTTGTTCGAGTTGCACTCGTGCTTCCTTTTGTACAAACAGCTCATACGTGTGGTTGATGGTCGGATTTTGTCTGCATGTTTTGATATCAAGTGATATATGCTTTCAACGAGTGGGTCTCCACTCCAGTCTCCTGTCTTCGGGACTGAACATGAAATCAATATTTTGTAAACAATTGGTTTAAGTGGTAAAAGTTCTGGAAGGTATTCAGAACAAAATCCTTACGGTACATAGGTATCTATCAATGACAGTAAATGTTTTTTTGGAAGGTAAGTATATTAAATTGAAAAACTGATTATAAAAAGAGTGACAATGTTATCCCCCTCACAAAAACCCAAAAGATTGGAGAGGGAGTTGTTAAAAAGAAGAGTGTAATACAGAAATATAAACCCTCAGCAGCAGCAGGTATTAGCCAAAAATCAATTGAGATATTAGCCAAAAATCAATTGAGAATGAACTTTAGGTCGTCCATTCCGGTTCGCAGCTTTAGCAGGCGTCAGAGTAGACTTAAGTTTAAAGGTGATATCAGCGTCTTGGCCATGCAGCATCTTCACCCAATCCAGAATTTCATGAGTTGGTAGAACTAGGTCCAAAGAGAGGCAACTGGAGAGGTCCAGAAATGAGATTCCAGATTTCTATAAAGGACAACCCCAGAAGAGGTGGTCTCTAGATTCACTAAGGTGATCTCGCTATAGATTCACTAAGATGATCACACACAGCAAGCAGTTGGCATCACGCATAATCCCCTCTTCCGGAGCCTGTCACGGGGGGGCAACCAATTACGAACCACTCTAAACATGCAGCATCTGTGTTTAAGGGGTGCCTTTGAGCTCCAAACTTCCTTCCAATAAATGAAGATAGGCCCTCTAGATCGAATAAGATCAAAGCACGAGCGGAAGGAGAAGCTCGTCGGAGAAAGAGACCATCTGTAGGGGGGATCAAGTTGAAGCACGAGCGAAAGGAGAAGCTCGTCGGAGAAAGAGACCATCTGTAGGGGGGACCAAGCTAAGCAAGGGCAGGCGCAACGGTATCTATGTTCCTCAATAGAACCTTCCAGAGCAAAGATGCATTTGACGTAAAAGGAATATCCCAAAAAGACTCAGACCAAAGGTATTTGGCGCGAAGAAAATCAGCCCAAATAGAGCTCTCTGTCCAAAAAAACCTCCAAACCCAAGCGACTTTCGAGGCTTTAGCCAGGTCTCAAGGGACCTGATGTCAAGGCCACCTTCATCTTTTGGAAGACAAACATTCTTCTAGGTCAAGCCGTGCCATTTGTAGTCCCACAAAAAGTCCGCACATAGAGAGGAGATCTTTGAGATAATCGAAGATGAAAGCAAGGAGCAATCTGTCCAATAGAGCAGGATCCCACAATGATAGAGTTAATAAGTTCAATTTGTCCCGCAAAAGAAAGAGTTCGCACCTTCCAGCCGCAGATTGGCTACGAACTTTATCCACAAGAATCTTCCCCGTCGAGAAACAACCAAATTTGTGCAAGAGAGGAATGCCAAGGTATGTAGTAGGTAAAGCTTCACCAAGGAGGCCTAAAGAAAGATTCCAAATAAATTGGGTCCTGACATTCTTTGAGCAGAATAATTTTCTCTTCGCCCCATTCATCCAGAGACCAGACATAGCCCCAAATTCATTCATTGTAGAGGCAATAGCATTTAGGGTCCTCGAGTTGCACTTAGTAAAGAAGAGAAGGTCGTCAGCATAGATCAAGTGAGTGGGAGCTATGTTATGGCCTCTGCCCATAGGGGTGATAGATCCATCTGCCACCGCTTGATCCACCAGGCATGTGAGAGTTTCCATGACGACCGTAAAAAGAAGAGGACTCAGGGGATCGCCCTGCCGGAGCCCTCTAGTACCTTTAAAGAGATCGTGGGGCAAGCCGTTAACCAGAACAGAGAAAGACACTTGCAGTTTCGCGTCCACGACAACCAAGGACCAAAACCCATCTGGCCAATCTGTTCAGCGGGAATAGGTGATTCACCGAATCAAAAGCTTTAGCAATGTCCACTTTCACACAGGTACGGGACTGACCCCTGTGCCTCCCAAAGCCCAGGGCCAGCTCCTGCAGACGCACACTATTGCCAATGCGCCGCCCTTTAACAAAAGCCAGTTGGTTATGGGAGACAAGGTGAGGGAGGACAACCGAGAGCCTAGTCGAGAGCAATTTCGCAAAAATCTTGTAGATGACATTACACCAGGAGATTGGCCTAAAGTCTCCCAAACCAGAGGGAGAGGAGACCTTACGAACAAGCATCAGGAAGGTATGATTTACTTGCCTCAACATAGCCCCACCCGAGTGAAGGAAGGACATGGCATGAATTACTTCCTTTTTAACTAAATTCCAATGAAATTTGAAGACCTTAGCATTGAATCCATCAGGTCCGGGAGACTTAGATGAGTTGATAGAGCGGAGAGCCTCCAAGATCTCATCTTCAAGGAACGGTCTTTTTAGCCAAATCCTAGCATCATTAGAGAGCACTTTCTTTGGAGGGGGAGGCGGAAGCAAAGAAGGAGTGTTGTGGTTCATGAGCAGAGCTTCGTAGTAGGAGAGAGCGTGGGATGCAATCTCTAAAGGGCAATCCACGGACTTCCCCTCACTGTCAATAAGACAAGGGATTCTATTCTTAGCCTCTCTAATATTGGTGGAGAGGTTGAAGAATTTAGAGGAGCGGTCCCCTAGCTTCAACCAGGAGATGTGGCTTCTTTGCTTCCAAATAAATTCACGGTCAGCCTCGAGGCCCATAAGATAGCCCTTAAGGTTCTGTTCCAGCTGGGCAAGAGTAGGATCTCCGGGGGAGAAGGCAAGAGCTTCGTTGACGTGCTCCAAGGCCCCCGAAGCCGAAATGAGGTCCTCCTCCACCCTCCCATGAGAAGCATCCCAGGCTTTGAGGGAGCGTTTGACAACGTTTAATTTTTTAGCAAGAACAAACAGGGGGTTCCCACTGACATAGGTACCCCAAGCAGCATCTACCGACGGCAAGTAACCATCCCTCTCCATTCAAATGTTTTACGGTCGGTGCACCAGGCGAGAATGGTAGAAGAAAGACCACTTCCCCATCCTATATGCTACAGAAGCGGCACATCCACCATCAATAGCTTAGGTGGTTGGTCCTTTGCATACTTGCTTCTCTAACTCTAGGGAACAGACGTAGACCCCATAAAAACGAGTACTTTCGAATGTCAAAATTGAGTGTAGGATCCTCTGCAGTGGGGGGTTAGCCACAAGCCCACATTACAAAAAAAAACTGAAGATCATATCCAGCTGTTGTGGGTAACCTCACGGGAGAGGAGCTTTCACAACAGAGTAGCTGCTCCCTTCAGAGTATCACATAAACGTCCTATGTATATATAAGAGGTTTTAACATCTATATGAAGCTTCGTCTGCGTGTTTATATATTATCTATATTCACATAAATCATTTCTTTAATATATATACTCGGAATTTGATATTACGTTGGTGTTCTTCTTCGATGGATTTTTCCCACACCTCCTCCCGTGCTTTCCAAAGATTGGAGTGAAAGAAAGGAGTGGATCTTTTAACCCAAGTTACAACAGAGATGTTGTGATAATATTTATTTATCTTTGTGAATCGGTTTCCAAAAAAATCCATCCACATAGAATCTTTCATTAATCATCTATGTATTTACCAAATTTCCTAAAAATCTGATGTGGTTTGTTATTTTATCTTTAATAGACAAAGGTATGGTTCTTTTAAGTTTGACTTTCGGCATAAATACCTGATCTTAGCTCCAATCTTTGAATAATTAACTTAATAAATATTCTAATTAGCATTGCTAGTAAACACGATGAAATATGCTAAATTAACAATCTTTCATAAAAAGCTACAAAACGTAAGGTTTGTTTCTATAAATATTCACTTTCACTTGTACGTAAGTCATTCTTCACTAGTTTTTTTAGTTAATTCACACTCTTCAAATTCAATAAAACAAATTCCTGTGTTGATAACACCAACTTTAATAAAAAAATATCAAAAAAAATATTAACATGTATATCTAACCAATAAAACTTAAACGCTAGTTGTGGAGACAAACGCCATATGCTATTTAATTTACTCTTCAAATAACCGATCTTGAAATTAGTATTTTATTTATATAAATTAACATTTTAATTTACCTCCTTTTCTTCTATTTTATATTTTAACTAATTATAAATAATTAAATCCAAAAAATATCAAAGTAAGGAGAAATTAATGTGTTGTGATCATATATATGCTATATATATATCATTGTCTTTCTTGATTTTTATTCTTTTTTCTAAAATGAAAAAAATATATTAGTGTTTATTTTTATTTATAGTACTTTATTAAATTTTATTTGTATTAATTTATCTCAAAAATCAAAGAAAAATGCATAACAAAGGAAAGTATTTTATTCACATAAAATATCCTTCAAAAAAGTATATCTTGTACAGGAGTCTTATTTTGATTTTAAGTCCTCCTTCATGAACAATATAGATCTCCTCGAGATAGACATTTCTCATGAAGATCATTTTTTTTTCATTTGAGTTTATTTTCCTTGCTTACTCCTAATTCTCATCATTCATTATAGATCAATGGTCAATGCTGACGCAGCTCACCCCTATTGAACACCTCCGTGGTCAACTCATCCCAACGCCCAGTCAACCCCGCACTGTCTCCACCATGAATGTATCCTCCTCTCCTCTCCCTTATGCATCTCTCCGTCGGGAGCGGATCCTCTGCTAGCCAGCAGGGATCTGCTATAACCCGGGAGGGTGCCCGAGCCGCTCGATCGAGATCGAGCGGTTCGCACGGTAAGAGCCCACAAAAACTCTGATTTCGTGTGAACCGCTCGATCTCGATCGAGCGGCTCGGGCACCCTCTCGGGTTACAGCAGAGGATCCGCTCGCCTCTCCGTTATGCACCACGGCGATCACCCTTTTTCATCTCCATTACCCTTATCTTCCCCCAGCCATTCTCCGTCACCTATACATCCTCGCCCGTGCCTCCAAGATCGACCATCCATCAACCGAGAGAGGAATAGGCCCAGCTTCATCCCATCCCGATCTTCGTGACAGTAGGAGATGGCAAGTTTGACGACGATGATGACCCGTAGTTCTCCCGTTCATGCGTTATCCAGTGGTTAGTCCCACCGTAGCAGCTGCTAGGTGCGCTCTAGGCAAAGATCAGAGCCCTCCATCAAGGAGCTCTACCTTCAGGATCTCTATCAGGTAACTTCGCTCACATCCCTTTTCCTTCTCTCTTTCATTCTGCTTCTACCTCAATACTTCCATCCATTACCTCTTCAATTCCAACTCCAATTTAAATCCCCCGACCTCGATCAAGTCGCTTTCACCCATCACCCTTCCCGTGCTACCTCCCAGGTCCCAACCAACTCCGCTGAGACCACATTGGAGCCCAATCTCCAGTCCCCCGCTCACATATCCCTCTATGTACTTCACTTCAAAATCGAACCTCTTTCTCCGAGCGAAACCCATCACTGGTCCACCATTCCCTTGGGCATAATGCCTTTGCTGAGCCTTGGCTTGAGCACAACTCCACCAACTGCAGGTGCGAAGCAACCAGCTCGAGGGGCATCAGCATAATCTCTCCCGCCTTGCAACAGCTTCTTCTCCACCGAGCTCCGAGAATCGAACAACATATACCCACTTTTCATCTCCATCTACGCAGCATGTGCAACAACCGGAGCGCGACCACCAGCCGTCTAGCTTCTTTTTAGCCATCCCGCCAAAGGGGCTCCATCAACGACGACGGAGCTAAGCATTTCATGTCACCGGAGCTCCACCTGCGGGCCTTCCCCCACGCCATCTGGAGAGAGAACATGGAGGAGGAAGAGCCCTCCCCGACCTTGAATTACAGCTGCCGTTGGATATAGGCTCCAGTCTTAATCCAACAGTCCACAGCAGAGGGGATTCTCGATGGACCAGATCAGAGCGAGGTCATATGCGTAGTAGCACGTGACATCAATAAACTGCAAAGACAACCTCGAGAGTTGCAGGAATTACACAGCAGTCCAACATATTAGTAAATCATGTTTTTGTGTAGGAGACTTTTATCGATGTAGGAAACTTTTATTATGTAAGAAAAAAAGCTTAAACATTGATACCATTTTAGAGACTCGCAATACCTCAGTCTATATAACAATCACATGGTAGAGTTCCACTCATTTCTTATTTGCTATTCGTGGAAGTTGCAACTTGCAACCCTTCACCCTTGAAACGAGGAATGGCATTTTCTGTGCATGCCATGAAATGCTCTAGTTCGCTCCTTTAGGATCGGATCGGTGATGACCATCTCACTCGCCAACTGCCACGTATCCTTTTCTTCTCCAAAAGAAACGGTTCTCCACCCAACGCCGTCCGCTAGATGCAACTCCCAACCACCATTTGTGAGGCTATATATAACCACGCCAACTTCTTCTGAGAAACAAATGCATCCACGTATGTTGTCTGCTGTAAAGAGATGGGTATGCAAGTACAAGCTCGTGTGACAACACCGAGAGTACTCCGACTGGAGGCATTAATTGCGATGCATAATAACAATCGAGGTGCGTAAAATTTCATACATGTACATGCCATTGTGGATCGTTCGCGTGATGGGGAAAGTAATGTTTTGCTATTGTGTTGTAAAAGCTTGCTGCGATCGTGAGAGCTGGCGATTCCGGTTTGATGTGTGGAAGTCATCTTCTCTGTCCATGGTCTCATGTTGTTGCTTTCTTGTATATTGCACTTGTTGTAAAACTTATCTGATATGTGTAAATAGAAACATCTTGATCCTCATGTAAACATTCATTAGAAAAGATATTACCACTACTCTAGATCTTTTTACCGAATGGTGATCACGAGCCCCCTGTAAACAGTGACCACATTGAACGCATGTTTCCACTATTCTGGATCTGGTTTGTTATGAAATTCCTGTGACTTACTCTTCCTAATAAGTGGGATTATTTATTATCATGATGACTTCCACTTTTAAATCAACCAATGATTATAATGATTGCACCCTTTCTTTTTTACAAATAAATTAAGATTTGAGTTTCGTGGAAAAAGTCATTATCAGATTTGAACCGATAACCATGGCGTTACCACCGAGTTAAAAGTGCTATTTTTTTTTTCAGTTCATGAATTAGCCATTTTCACATATTGAGTCTATTCTATCCAATCTATATTATATATGTATGTATGTATATATGTATGTGAGTTTGCGTGCGTGTGTGTATTCATTGAAACTCATTGGTGTGAGCTATTGTTGGAAAAGCAGAGTAATTTATCTAAAATATATTTAAATAATAGATATTATCAATAATATATAGTATAAAAATGTTGCATCCCATTAATTGTATAACGATCTACGTAATTATCCAAACATCTACTATTTATGATAGAATTCTACATCTCACCAATTCTTTGAAATGAACATACTTCAACCCTCGCACACATCTTTCCCGTGCATTATCGTTTGGGCTTCCTTATGATAAGGCAGGTGAGCTTCTAAACAATCACTAGAGAAAGAAATTGAATCGATCATTTAATGTCAATCATAATTAATAATCATACATAAAGTTACTCATGGTAATTAGTATGTGTATAATCTGAACAAAGAGAACTTTTTTAAAGAAATCTCATTTCTTCTTAACAAATAAAATCCATGCAAACACTATCATGATGTTTTTATTTTACTTTCAAGTAAAAACTTGAGCATGCACACATTTTTTAAATAGTTTTATTATATTCCTTTTTCACTCATTACCAAAAAGCGTGATTTGTCACTAATAAATAATAGGGGTTGGGGAGCATGCACCCAGGTGCATGTAATTTTACATGCACCGGGGTCTATATCTTGCACATTGTTTTTGTTTTTTTGAAAAACGTCACCATGTATATTCATCTATATATCCCTCCTATATGCCATTCGGATTTCGTCAGAAACAGAGACTCCTATGCCCTCCATCTAGAATGGGCCAATTACAGCAATTCTAAGACCGTTAAAATTACCCATTCTAGATGGAGGGTATAGGAGTCTCTATTTCTGACGAAATTTGAATGACATATAGGAGGGATATATAGATGAATATACATGGTGACGTTTTCCAAAAAACTAAAACAATGTGCAAGATATAGACCCCGGTGCATGTAAAATTACATGCACCTGGGTGCATGCTCCCCAACCCCTAAATAATAACCAACCAGCCAAAGAAAAAGACTTCCAATGACTAGATTTTGGTCAAGATTTTCTCGTTCAGGAAAAGATATATATATTATCTAAAGGGATATTTACACCCATAACCCTAGTAATCTCGTAATTACCCCAGAAACCCTGCGCAAGCACGAATTACACCCAGAACCCCGAATAATGTTTAACCCTTACATTACATAACCCTGAGTCAACTTCCATCCATTTTACCGTTAACTATTGACGGTATCCGTTATGTATTTTATATTTATACCCTTTAAGTTTCTATTATTTACAAAAAAAGTTCATTTATCATCTTCCTCCTCTACCTTATCATGTTTCTCCTCCAAGCAGCACCCACCTCCTCCTCCAAGCAGCAAGCTCCTCCGACAACCTCCTCCTCTCCCCTTCGACCTCCAAGCAGCACCCACCATCCCAAGTCCCCCCGCCCCCTCGCGACTCCGCCTGCAGCCCCCCACCCCGCGCGACTCCGCCTGCAGCCCCCCTCCCCCGCGCGACTCCTCCACCCCCCTGCAGGCCCCCCTCCCCCGCGTGCCTCCTCCCCCTCCTGCAGCCCCCCTACCCCGCGCGCCTCCTCCGCCTGCTGCCCCCTCCCCCGCGCGCCTCCTCCCCCCTGCAGCCCCCCCTCCCCCGCGCGCCTCCTCCCCCGCGCGCCCCCTCGCCCGCGTGCCTCGACCTTCTCACCGGTGGATTCGGATTCCCTCCACGAAGTCCTCGCCTTCCTGCTCGTGAACCTTCCAAATTAGGGTTTCCCGACCGCCATGGATCCGCAGGTCGCTGGAGGCGGACCCGCCCCTTTCCTCCAGAAGACCTACGACATGGTGGACGAATCCTCCTCCAACGCCATAGTCTCCTGGGGATCCAAACGGGACACCTTCGTCGTCTGGGACCCCCTCGAGTTCGCCCGCATCCTCCTCCCCTCCTATTTCAAGCACAGCAACTTCTCCAGCTTCATCCGCCAGCTCAACACCTATGTGATTTTTCTTCCAAATTCCGTTTTTTTTTGCGTGTATGATCTTGTGTTGGTGTTTGGAATATCGAGTATCCGTCAAAATTTGATCTTTATCGGTTTGGCGCAGGGTTTCAGGAAGGTCGACGCCGAGAAGTGGGTGTTCAGGAACGAGGATTTTGTGAGAGGAGAGAGGCACCGGCTGAAGAACATTCACCGGAAGAAGCCCATCACCTCCGCCAAGACCAGTCACCGATCAAGCCCTCCTCCCCATGAAAGCTTGCAAGCCCCACCTCCTTTCGGACCAGGTCGAGCGCCTCCCATCTCTGGCCCTAAGTCGAGCTCCCTTCTCCCGAAGCCGTCCTTTTCTTCTTTTTTCTTCTTTTTTATCAATCTCAGTCGTTAGATCATGATTGGTTAACCTCCACCGTAGGATCATGAAGTGGGTTAGATTAACTCATTTATCTGGTTGAGTTAACGAACGAAACTAACGGAAGGTTATGGGTGTAAAATGGCGTGGTTATTCAGGGTCCTGAGGATAATTAGTGTTTATAGAGGGTTTCTGGGGTAATTACCATATTACTCAGGGTTATGGGTGTAAATATCCCTTATCTAAATGGTATTGGAATCACATTTTCGTTGCTTGTTTGTAAGGATATATAGGATGGAGTCTGAAAATTTTGATGCCGATAAAGAAAATACGGTGGAGCCTAAGGAAGCTTTCATTACACTGTCGATTTAAAAAGATGCAAGCAGTTAGATACAAATATCAATACAGATGGTACTTTTATTATCTATTTTAAAATATAAACATGGGTGTGTATACAAATATTAGTGAACATGGAAAATGTATCACTAAATTGTTATAACCCGATACGGATATGAAATGGATGTAGAAGATACAAAAAATAATAGAAATCAATATTATATAGATTAGATTAAATTTACTTGCATTGGATAGCTCACACACGATGATATTTGTATCTATATATGTATCCATTTTGAAATTGGCATATGTATGGATGTCAAAGTTTGAACCAGCGCATATGATGATGAATCTGATGTAGTCAAAATCGATATATATATACATTATGGCATCCAACTAGGATGATAATGAATGCAACTGTATCATACATATGTATATACCAGACTTACAACCAAATGGGTGATAACAAATGCAACCAGATACATCTCGTTTATCTGTATTCCATTCATTATAAGAATGAACCTATGCATATGCGGTACTATTGAATTCATATCTCATCGCATTCCTTCCACTTTCATATATTCGTATAGTTTACATTATCTGTGTAGTTTCATATACCCTCATTAATTAAGTATTTACACATGTTTCTATACTTCTATACAATTGCATTTCTTATCGCTTAGATTATCGTGCCATGCGACATTACCATTATGAATATAATATAGATACGAATATATGTGGGTTAAATGGGGTTGCCTCCTTGGGGGAGCTAATTTGGCTCCCCCGCCACATTTTTCTATTTTTTATTTTTTTTTGAAAATTTCTTTCGTGAAATTTCATCACTATATCCTTATATTATGTCATTAAAATTTCGTACGAAACAGAGACTCTTACGACCTCCATCCAGACAGTCATTTTTTAACGGTAACAGAATTGCTAAAATCGATCATGTCTGGATGGAGATCGTAGGAGTTTTTCTTTCACACAAAATTTCAATGACATAATATAGGGATATATTGATGAAAATCCATGAAAGAAATTTTCAAAAAAATTGAGCGAAATGGCACGGGGAGCCAAGTTAGCTCCCCTCATTGGGACAGCCCCATTTTACCCTATATATAGGATTTCTTTCAAATAGGGCGCAGTCCTTCCTAAGTTCAGGAAGGCCAACTCCTTTTTTGTATAAAACAGGATGAGTTTAGTAGAATACATATACAGTTTTGTATTAAAATGTGCAGTTTTAATGTTTGTATTATAATGCATAGTTTTGGATGCGGCTTTGTATTTATACCACGCACCTATAATACAAATTGTATACGTATTTTACTAAAGTGCTCGTATTTTATACAAAAAATGGGTGACCTTCCTTAACTCAGGAAGGACCGCGTCCTATTTGAAAGGCCCTTGATATGTGTGTGTGTGTGTGTAGTGTGTGTGAGGTCTCAACAATATTGTGGTGAGCCATCAATCAGATTCGTCGGATCTCAAACTGACGGTAGCATCAAAAAACTTATCCAAAAAGACACTTTCGTCATCTCAATTTTATTAAATTCGAGATTCATTTAATAGTACTTTCGAATTACCATTTTAAGCTTTTTCGGATTTGGTATTTTTCGTTAATATCATTATTAATCAATTTCCAAATTTATTCCGGATTTATTCAAAATAATTTGAATTCAAATGTATCTTTGTAAACTTCAACGAGTTTTTGTAAATTTAATTTTCAACTTTTCAAATTTAGTCATTAATAATTTCTTTTTGTCACTGTATTTTAATTTTGTAATTGGGCATTCCGTTTTATAAATGTGGACACGCATTTTATAAACTTCATCGAGTTTTTTAAGAGTAATTTCCTCTTTATAAACTCTAGCATTTTTTGTAAATGTATTTTTTTGTTTTGTAAAATTTGCATGAATTTTTGTAAATGTATCTTGCTCCTTTGTAATATTCTCGCTACGTTTGTAAAAACTCATGACCACCTTGCAAATTTCACGGGGAGTTCTGCAAGATAAGAAATCGATAATGAGATTTGTAAAAATAGTGAATCAATATGTAAAATCAAATATCAATTATGTAAGAAAAGTATACTATAATGTAAATCCATTCTCCTTCCACGCCTCCTCCCTTACTGTCTTCGATCTCGTCTTCTTCGTAGAGAATATGGACACCTTCTGATATGCCATATACGGTTAAAATGCATTACTGTTAAAGATAAAGATATATCTCAGCTGATGTTGATACATGCGTAAAGATAGAGTACACTTATAATAAGATAAGATAGTGATATTAAGAAAAGGAATCATTAACAGGTATAGAATTACCATCTGAGACAAACCGTAGATGGAAATGTGCCTGAAGACAAGCGGGAGATGCATCATGTTCATTACATTATCCCGAATATGATAGGTCACCTCCATAACTTGGTTTCTCGGGAGATCCAGATTATTGCAGATTTGTTTACATGTGTCAATAATGGCGACGAGCCTCCTATGTTGGTACGCTTCTGTTTCTAGATGTTGTCTACGGGAATATATTAATTTGTGGTGCCGGCGGCGGTCGGTCGTGAGAGGGAGGGAGCACTGTTGATGGACGATCGCGAGAGAGAGAGAGAGAGTGTGTGTCATTATTGATTAATTGAGAGAGAGATTAGGTCTAATAGTTGTCACATTCTAGAATGTGACAAAATGACCAAAATGGGTATTCAACCCTTTAAGTATTATAATTAATACAACATTAATTCAAGCTGTGTGATTGAAAATGAAGGGATGAAATGGATGACTCACTATAAAAGTGGTGAGACACCACCTCATTTGAAGTTTCTCCTATACATACATACATGCATGCATGCATGCATACATACATACATACATACATACATACATACACACACACATTGTTTGTATTCCTCATATGTGTCATCTCTTACTAGTAGTGTCTCTCTTTATTCAGATAAGCATACCCCATTTCGGCAAGTTCACTCAAGTCCATATGTCCATGAATATAAATATTTTTTTACAATAAATCTGTAAATAGTATTTTTAAAGAATATTAAGTCATAAAAGTGGATAACAACAATTGACCAATCTAATATCCGAAGAAATAAACAAAAGCATATGGTAAATTTCAAAGTTGATAAATTTAGTTTCTGAAAAATAAATAAATATCGATTTAATCCTTTTATTGATATTTATCTAATAAATAAATATTTTTCTGTTAAGAGAGGAGATACATACTTCCATGGATACTTGGAGCACCCATCAGTATATTACAGCAACTTTCACTAATTACAGATTAGACCCTTTTCAGGATGTATTTGAGATAAAAATATTATATTTTATTGCAATTTAGTCCATGCCTTTAACTTTGATTACCTTTCTCTTTGTGTATCCAGAAATTGTGAACCTTACATCGTTTTAAATATATTTTAATCCTCCATCTAGTTAGATACTTTGAACCTAAAAGATGATTAAGATGGAGTATTTATTTTTACCATGGGCTTATTTTATGACTGTGATTGCATATTATTTTTTAAGAAATTTACAAAATCAATTATTTTTCCAGGAATATTTTGGATATATTAAGCATCATATTTTGGTTATTTTTATTGATTTTGATGCATTAAAAAAATTTGTGATCAGCAAATTGATATGTGATCAAAGAACTTGTAGGATTAAGAATTCTCTGTGAGCTTATTTCTCTGCCATCAACTGTAGGATATTTTTGAGAAATTATATGGGAATATTTATATCGCAGGAGAAATCTTGAGGACATATTTAGAAGCAATTTTGTCTCGGTGTATAAATTGGTGATTGCGAGGAATAACTGATGCATTATTTCTTTGTGTGAATTTATATCTAATTGCAAGGATTGTTATTTAATTAAGATTATCTAGGGCTACGATTAATTTGGATATGTAATTGCTACGTATTTTTTAGGACTACTTATTGCAGAATTTTAAATTGGAGATCATATCACATGAACCTGCATTTATTTAGCTTACATTACTTGTTTTCTTCATATAAAAAATCTACAAAAAATAGATTAATCTTTTTGTATTATTTCCGCATATTCAATCATCTACACTTGACATGCTTAAAAAATTAAAAAATTAATAATCTTATTGCATTTCCATTTTTTTCTGTGCAAAGCATCTCTTTTTTTTCCTTCTATATTAAAATAAAGTAAAAATTTTGCAAACTTTAAAAAGCACAAAAACCTCAATTAGTCTCATTTCCACATATTTTTCGACACAAAATTATCTTTATAAGTGACTATATACAAAAAATAATTTGAACCGCACAACTAGATATTCGCTCTTCCCGATCTTCAGCCTCGGTTTACTTATAAGTGAAAAAAAAATGATCATACTTCAAATTGCATAAATTTGTGATTTTTGATCAAATCTTATTCAGTCTCATTGTATTACAATAATTTGATATTATGAATAGAGGTAGAAATCGATTTTCAGGTTATATGGGGGATCCACTCCTTTTTCGGTGAGATTTTTTTGTTTTCTTGGAGAATGTGTCATATATTTTCATCACCATATCCCTTTATTATATCATTCTAATTTTGTCAGAAACAGAGACTCGTATATCATCCATCTAAAACAAGTATTTTTTTATGTAATGAATGAAAAAATAGTTCAATAAATTTTTGAATAACAAATATTTGAATCGCAACGGTGGCCCTGGTGGGTCAAAGACTTAAGTTCAATAATGAGTTAGGCGAGCGGTTGGTAGCGTCATTTTTCTTGCGAGGAGCTGATGTGTGGATCCATGTCGATAAATGGTATTATCAATGCGGGATCGAAGTGGGGGAGACTTGAGATCTCGATGGGAAGAACTTTCAAACTCGTCGAGCCTCGGTTCGGTTAGTGAGGCGTAGAGCAACGATGGTTGAGCAGATGAGAATGCTAGTCAACTTCGTTTGACTAATATTGACTGCACCATTGCAACTTGTGGAGGGAGGGCGTGAAGTGGCAGATATCAGCTGAATTAAGAAGTTGATGTTCCATTCTAGTCGTTATGAATAATGTATGGAACTTATTGATAGACTCTTGATTATTCTGTTCTGTAGCTTAGACTTGATGAAACTTTTTCTTATTGGTTAATATCTTTTATTCCTTCCATTTTGTATGGGTACGTTGATTATGACTAATGGATTATTGAGTTATTTGTCTTGCATATGGACTCAAAGAAACTTCATTGTTTTGTGATGCTTCCACAATTTTTTCCGTGTTTCGAGATCTGATGCTCATCTTGTTTCAAACTTGGTAATTCCCAACTTTCCTTTAACCCAATTGACTTTTTTCTTGAAAACAATTTAATTACCCAATGTAATATCGTAGGTTTACCAACTTAAAACATAAATGTGTTACATTAATTATAACAGTTAACGTGTGATGAGGAAATGTAATCTCTCACCGTGACTTATATGTAGGGTGGAGCATCGGAACGGGCTAGCTCGGATCCTGACCCGACCCGCAAAAACCCGGGCCCGGTCTGAACCCGATGTACAAATAGGTCAGGCACGGACCCCCATATTTCAAAAATATCATGCTTGGATCGAGCCGGGTATGAAATTGAAGTACAAATGGGCCAAGCCCACGCCCTCATATTTTAAAATATCATATTAGAATCAAATTAGGGGACATGGATTTATAGTTACAATACATCCAATATTTCCTTCATCCATGAATCGTAATATTATATAATAACAATACATCCAATATTCATGCGTTATGGATGGATTATAACCATAACAATAAATTGGAATCAAAGTGCAACTTCATGGAATCAAAAAGGGTGTGGATTGAGCTCGGCCCGAACCCGAGCCTGATCCCGCGAGTCTTGGGTCAGGCCTGGGTCCTCGATTTGCTAAAAAATAGGCATTGGTCTCGGCCCAAGGCTAACGGAAAATTGACGGACTCGGATCGAACTTTCCCGGATTAGGCCGAGTCGAGTACAATGCTCCACCCTACTTATACATAAAACTAATAATGATAATTACTCACTGTTATGCAGCTAAATTTGACATTTTTGTATAGGTAATTTTACTTGCAAGATGGTGGATCTGGTAGAGAGAGGCCAATGGCGATGTCATCGGTAGTGCTTAGGCTGGTGCTATCATGAGCTAGTAATAAGAAGATGAATATCGCTTGATCAAGACCGTACATTCACGATCTGACCATTCTGCGGGGATCGAGATTTCCCTTTATCGTCGAATTCACGAGGACCGTTGGTCGCAGGCTAATTCAAGTCTGTTTCTACGCGCACCACTTGTCAACAGACTGCACACGCGTCGACCTTCACATCTTCTCCCCCATTTAATCAAGCGGACCCTCTCCTCCCATACGATCGCAACCACCGTTCACCAGCAATCGCCGTAGTTAAGCAGAGAGAACCATGAGCCAACAGCAGCCGGTGAGGCCCCCAGAGAAGCCCGTCCACTACGGCGACACCTTCCGTGTCGCCGCAGTTGGGCACGAGTTCATCGCCGTCACGGCGGGATCCGTAGGAGGATGTGTATGCATGCTTAATCACTTTCAAATTATATGACTACCTATGGATTAGTATCTAAGATACGAGACCAAGAAGCATCCTTGTAGGAATAATCTCGTACTTTTGTCATTGGTTTCGCTATGGGCCTGTTTGGTTGCTAGGTTGGGTTGGAGGCGTGGGAAGACGATGTCAAGGTAACCATAGGTGAGGCGCTGGAGGCGTCGGCATTGTCCGCTTGCAACAAGCCCGTGGAACCGAGCGATGCGGCCGCGATCCAAGCGGCCGAGATGCGGGCGACGGGAACGGATCAAATCATTCCCGGCGGTGTTTCTGCCATGGCACGATGTGAAGGTATAGCTCATCGAGAAGGATGGAATCATATATAGAGGTTCTCTTCCTTGATCAGCAACCTCCAACGCGAGAGGGAGTTATTACCAATGCGCAGCAAAAAGGTCCAGCTCTGGCTTATTGGTGACTAGTTCATATCTCTCGCTAGATCCTAATTATTTTTTATATTGTCACTAGATCTTAATTATCATTCTTATATATAATAATATTATTAAGATTATATGTCTATAATGTTTTATTTCCTTTCTATAAAGGAGCATGTTGAACTTTTATATTTGTACTATATTCAAATCTTAATATAAGTCAATGTAATGTTTACTTTATATTTGTATGATATACTTTGCTTAAAAAAGTCTCATATTTATATTTAAGCTTCATTTTGGCATTGTTAAATACGTCAATAAGTATATCGTTTGCCATGGTTGCTTCTTATTGCAAAGCAATGGACTAAGGATAAATAATTAAATGCATTTAAAAATATAATACAGAGTGTAAAACGTCCAGCCATAACATGTTTTGTCATCGTGACCTTCCTCAAAGGAGAATTGTTGGCTCCTCCTTAGGGGTGTAAGCGGAACTAACCTAAGCAAACCTACATTTTTTTAGGTTCGGTTCGTTTATTCAATCGAACATAAATTTGTGCTCAGGTTCGATTGATTATTTTCGAATCGAATCTGAATGGAACCTCTTTTTATTCGAATCAAACATAAGCAAATATCGAAGCTGAAAACTTTCTAATAAGAGGGAGAGAAAAGAAAAGAAATAGAAATATATATTTGTGTGCTTATAATTAGAATAAGCATTCATTCAGTTTTTTTTTTTATCGAACTCTTATTCATCTTTTGAAAAAATTAGTTGGATTCGTCTCTTTGAAAAAAATATAATTATAATATATATTTATATTCATTCAGATGAGGATAAGAAATAATGTAGGGATATGCGTTAAGTAAGGTTTATACTTGTTCTTTTGGTTCGAGGATAAATAAGGAAAAAGTACTAAACACATAGATGATGGATGTTGTAACCATGATGTGACTATTTATTTTTGATTTAGTTGATATCGAGATAAAATCTACTTATCTCGTAAATATTCAGTTTTTTCATGATAAAGTCCACTTATCATGGGAGAAAATCTACTTATCTCAAAATAAGGTCCACTTATGCGGATAATGTGTTTATTGAGCTTTTAACGAATCGAACCTAAGCGAACGTATGATTTTTAGGTTTGGTTGGTTTATTTAATCGAGTGTAAACTTGTGTTCATGTTCGATTTGTTTATTTCCGAACCGAATTTGAATCGAACTTTTAGTGAGCCGAACCTGAACAAATATCGAACTTGAGAATTTTCTGACACCCCTGCTGCTCCTCTCACGTAAAGATAAGTTTATGTTAGATTTACAATACAATGTAAAATAAAAAAATTAGTTATTTTTCAAAATAATTAAAAAAATAAGTGTATGCTTGCAATTATGGATATTCCATCACCTCTTTTATTGACTCTCTACTTCACATAGCCTAAATACGTCAATAAGGTCAAACTTTTTAATTTGAGATATCGTTGTCGAATGAGGATTTTAAATTTTTGATATATTTATGGTACAAATGTATTTAACTGGGGAGTTTTACAATTGTACCCCTGCGAGTTTTATATTATTCCCTAGCCAATCCTTGATTTGGACAAACTATGATTTGATTTTATTTTAGGGATTTTTACCCGGCAGACACCTAATCTTTTTAAATTACCTCTACAATTTTTGAAACATCGATATTCCTCCATCGACCATGTAAACTTATTAACCCTTACTCAGCAGACCTTGTGGTTAACCCCCATCCATTTACCCGTTAAAACTAACCGAATTCCGTTATGTTCTTTTACATTTACACATTTTGTTTATCAAATTTACATTCAATGCCATTCCCCCCTCTCCCTCCTCCTTATCTCTGTTTCCCACCCCCTCACCCTCGGCCCTCGCCCTCTCCGCCATCCGCCTCCCACCCTTCGCCCTCTCGCCCTCCGCCCCTGGCCCTGTCTGCCCTTCGCCCCTCGCCCTCCCGCCCCTCGCCCCATGCACCCCCTCTGCCCCCTGCCCTCCCGCCCTCCGCCCCTGGTTCTCCCTGCCCTCCGTCCCTCGCCCTCCCGCCCTCCGCCCC
The DNA here is from genome assembly GCA_037367405.1 of Ottelia alismoides. Classification (NCBI taxonomy): domain Eukaryota; kingdom Viridiplantae; phylum Streptophyta; class Magnoliopsida; order Alismatales; family Hydrocharitaceae; genus Ottelia; species Ottelia alismoides. The sequence continues at coordinate 255,896 of JAZKJV010010009.1, read as the reverse complement.
TTGCCCCCTACACCCCTCGCCCTCCGCCCCTCGCGCCTTCCACCCCTCGCCCCATCTGCCCCTCGCCCTCCCGTTGTTGAGCTCCTTCGTCTCCACATACCAGAACAGTGCTTGGACAGAGAGCCCAAAGCTAAAGGCAGAGGTCCTGAAAGGTGGTTATTTGCTCCTGGAGAGTACCCATGTCACAGATTGCATGCGGCACCTCGTCGGAGAAGAGATTCTGCGAGAGGTCCACGACCACCAGTGGAGACTTTCTGCCAAGATCGAGGGCCACCGTGCTGTCGTGCCCAATGTGTCGAAGATGGAGGGCCATGTGGGTCGTGACGACAACCTCCCCTCTGTACGCGCAAGAGTAAAGAAGGAAAGATAGAGTACGGCTTCGTCCAACAAGAATGAAGAAGGAAGGAGAGAGAATGGAAGAGGAAGGAGGGGGAGAGAAGAAGAAAGGAGGGAGAGTGGAAAAAACCTACCATTGGATTTGCTAGGGTTAGACTAACTCAACTTAAACCCAAGCTAGTTAACTTAAAAAGTCTCAAATTAACGACAGGGTCTATAAGGTAAGAGTAAGCAAGTTTACGGGATCGAGGGAGGAATATCGATATTTCAAAGATCATAGAGGTAATTTAAAAAGATTATAAGGTGCTGGGTAAAAAGATGTGACAAATTATTTACATGAATGTAAACACAAATAGATATCAAAACATATATAATAATATATATAACAAGTACATGGATAGATATATTAAAAAACAGAATAACATATCTAATGAATTGAGAAAGGGAAGAGATAATCCAGACGAAGAGGGGATAGGCCATGAAAGAGGGAAAGAGTGGCAAGAAAGGGGGCGACAGAATACACAAAAAAATTGAGGTAAATCCTGTTTCAGTACTTCAAGTAGCATACCTATAATGTTAGTTGCAAACAATTCATATCTGAAACAATTACATAATTACTTTTAAAAAAAGGCCTCAAAGGACCACACATGGGGCCATTAATCAGAACACACTGAATGGGATCCAAAATTCTCATGGATAAGAATAACGAATCATCACACAGAGATATGCATGTCAAACCTAAATAACGTTAGCCGCTTCTTTTATACAAGATCGGAGTTACTACCTGAAAGAAATTTAACAGCTTCTACTAGAACAAAGTTTCAGAAGAGTTAAAACATCACTAGACATTTTTCACATAAGTGGAACTGAGATAAAAACAACAGTTCGAATATGCGACGGCGTAGGTCCAACTAGTTAAAACACACAGGTTCCTACTGATAGCACAAAGTTAAGGAACTACAAAATGGTGCAGATTTTGCGTATCAGAGCCAGTGAAATCAGTCCAGGTAGAGTTACAGAGTCATCACCGAGGCATGAGGTGCTCGGTTCTGTCAATAATAGACATGTTGATACGCGGGTGACATCGGTGCGCTGTATCCTGCATAGAGTGGGTAACTTAGTGGAGGGCAAGTGTAAGGCATACCCAGTGGTGGGGGTATCACTTCCTCCTGGCAGTAGGCATATGGATCCCTGAATGCTGGTGGGCTCTGGCTGCCATAAGGACTGTGAATGCTTGGCCTGTCATACCCATATGGAGAGACTGCGGAGTAAGGGGAAGATGGTGATCTCATGTAAGTAGGAGGTGATGGGAAGGACGGGACATGGGCATGGTTTGTGAGGCGTCCGGCTTTAGCCGGAGGCATCGGGCCTCCACTGCTGGCTCTGGTTCGTTTGTTGGCAGGTACACTCTCAACAATATGCTTCTTCTTCTCAGTCTTGGCCTTCTCAAGCTCCTCGAGACGCCTCTGGAGATCCTCAGATGGGAATTCAGACTCCAGCTTGTGCTCTTCGATACATTTGATCACTGCTCTCAACGCAGATTGTTCCTTCCGACCAGCCAAGTGCTATGTAAAAGGCATGTGGAGAAGCACGTCAAGAATAAAGTACACAGTTCCGAAATCGAGCGTGAAATATTCAGAGAGATAATAAATGGGCCCAAGAGTTTTTTTTTTCAATTCCAATTGATGACTCCTAGAAAGTGTAATGTCCGCCTTGATTTATATTTCTGCCAAAACTTTCTACAGCTCTATGAAAATATGCAAATGCCAAACCAAAAAATTAGACTAATCTAGAGAATGCATACCACAGCTCGGCCAGAATTATTGCGGTCCACCAAGATCGTCGTCGCAGCTTTGACTGAATCCTCTAAATATGCTTTCAGAAGGGGAACAGGGGGGTACTTCTCTATGAGACCAGCCTCATAAGCAAAATTGACCGCATCAAGTTGCTGACCTTTGCTAATCAATTCAACAATAATCTCTGCAAAATAAATGCACACAAAGACAAAAAAGACAAATCCATATGGGAAACCAGACAATATGAATATACTACTGATTTCTTCAGGTATATGCAACCAGGTCTATGCAGAAATTGCAGACAAGACTAAGAAGACCATTGGACGACATGAAATGATGGACTACATGCCAAAAAAATGTGGATAACAGGACCTGGATAACCAGAGTCCAATCCAAGCACAATGACCGGTAACAAATCCAGCAAAAACTGTCTCCCGACCAATAAAATCAGGAATCCAGCAGCAAACAAAAGAGAGCATTTATACAATGCACATGTAGACAGCGGAGTGACAGCAGATATGTTTAAATACGAAGACAATTGGTGGCCAATAGAAATTAATAATATAGAGAAGAACTAACACAATGTGCTCCAAAACAATGTTGAGTGTTGGTAAGATAGAATCTACTCAAAATACCTGATCATGCAAACCTTTGAAAGCGACGATTTTTTTTTCAAACACATCATGCTTATAGCAAGTAAACCCTCCATAATTGCGGCAAAAAACACCGCGAAAATTGCTGGCAACGAAAGAAAACCCGCAAACCAAGGAGAAATCGACCGTGATCTCGATTAAATTCCGAAATGTAACCAAAACCCACCTCGCCAACAAGCATAAGAAACCCAATTTCCCCATCAAAATCCGACCTTTCACCAAAATTCACATCAAGATCAAGAAGATCCACATACCATCCATGCATTCGCCAAGGCCGAGCTCCACAGCAAGCCTCGGCATCTGCTTCCTCCATGACAACCCTACGATGAGTCTCCGGTACAGCCCCCTATCCTCCTCCCTCGCAATATCAAACGTCGCCACATGCTGCAGGTAAGTGTGCGCGTCCGGCGGCCTCTCCGAGTCGACGCCCCCTCTCCTCTCCAGCTCCTCCCTCCACTCCTTGGCGATCCCCTCCGCGCGCTCCCTCACGCTGGGTGTCACCATCTTCCTCCCACTCCCCAGAGTCGGATCCTCCAGAACAGTCGCCAGTGCCTCAAGCACCATCACGCAAGCCCACCCGAGGTCCCCCGCGGCCTTCCGGTCGGCCGGGAACGCTCCGGCCATGGCATCCATGGAGAACGCAGCCGGATCGACGCAATCGGACAGCATCGCGGGGAGGTCCGATCGCAAGGCCTCGACTTCCTTCCTTCGGGACGAGATGAGGTCCCAGAAGCCGCAGGGGTCCATTTTGGTGCAGAAAGATCGAATCTTTGAGGGGAGATCGGGGTTGTCGGGGGGTTCACGGGAAAGGAGGAGAGCAGCGGTACGGCGGCGGTCGGCGGCGGAGATGGCGGTGTCGACGGCAGCGTTGATGGTGGTTTCGCGCCGGCGGAGGGAGGTGAGGGCGAGGTCGGTGGAGCGGTCGAGAGCAAGGAGCTTGGACTGGACGGCGGAGGAGGAGAGGTGGAGGTGGTGGTCTAGGGTTTGGAAGTGGTCGGAGAGGTCCTTCCAGAGGCGGGTGCAGGTGGAGATGAGGTCGCGCTGCTTCTCGAGGTCGGCGAAGGTGGACTCCAGGGCGGTGGCGGAGGCCATGGTGGGAACCCTAACCCTAACCCTAATTTGGTGGGGAGCAGAGGAGGAAGCGGGTGGTAAAGGTAAAGGAGGGCGAGGGGGAGGAGAAGATGGGGATGGATGATGATGGTGTGCTTTACCACGTGGGTGTCTATAGTACCGGTACTGTAAAGGAAGGTGATCCCATATGGGGGTGGGGTTACCCTTTCCTGTGGCGGGAAGGGAGGTTAATTTAATGCGGTGGGGTTTTTAATAGCTGGAAATTGGGTTTTGCGGTATTTATAGATAGAAAGGGTTTAAGAGAGGGTTTTCTCAAGGGATATTTACGCTCATAACCCTGAATAATTCCGTAATTACCTCAAAAATCTTCGATAATCACGAATTACATCCAGAATCCTGAATAGTGCTTAACCTTATCATGGTATAACCCTATGTGAAGTTCCGTCCTAATTCTCCGTTAAGTATGACGGAAAAAGTTATATGTTGACCATTTTGCCCATCAAAATACATCCTATTTATAATATGATGCCATTTGTAGATCAAAAAAATGATGTCCCCTCCCCCTCGCAAGCCTAAGGCCTCCGCCTCGAACGTCCCTGTCAAGCATCTCCCTCCGGCTCGCGTGTCTGACTCCGACATCGAGCTCGAACCCTCCCCCTCACCGTGCCTCCGCCCCCTTGCGTGCGAGCTCCAGGCTCTCCCGCCCTTGGCTGCCCCCCCCCCCCCCCCCGAGCTCCAGGCCCCCTCCCCCTGCTCCTCCTGGATCTCCCCTGACCGAGAAGCCACCCCTCCTGACCCCGGGGTGCCCCCCCCCCCCCCCCCCCTCGAGCTCCAGCCCCCTCCCCCGGTTCCTCATGGAAGCCCCCCCCCCACCCGATCGAGAAGCTCCCCCGGTCAGCCCCTGCTCCGCCCCCCGCACCCCCCCCCCCCCCCCACAGCCCTGCTCCGACCCCCCACCCCCCCTCTTTGTGGAAGCCCCCACCCCTCGCCTACCCCTTCTCGAAGCCCCCATCCCCTAGCCGAGTACACCCCCCCTCCCCTGCGCGACGCCTCCCCACACGACTGACCGCGCCGAGCTCGAAGCCCCCCGACACCCTACAGCCTGCACCCACGAGGCCGCCTGCGACGCCCTCCCTCTCCCTTTGCTTGGACCCACCGAGCCCTGCAAAGCCGTCCACCTACCTGCACGCACGAGCCCGCAGCCCTGCAAAGCCCTCCCCTCCGCCGGCTGCGAGCCTCCTCCCCACCCAGGCCTCCCTCTTCCCAGGTCGCAAACCCTTCGCCCCCGACGAAGTTCATCCTGTCCGGTCCCCTCCCCACCCAGGCCCCCCTCTCCCCAGGTTGCAACCCCCCTCCCTTGCGAAGCCTCCCCATACGACCGACCGCGTCGAGCTCGAAGCCCCCGGTGACCAATAGCATGCACCCACGAGGATGCTTGCGACGCCCTCCCACCTCCGCTGTTTGGACTCACCGAGCCCTGCAAAGCCATCCACCTGCCTGCACGCACGAGCCTGCGGACCTCCTTTTCTTTTTTTATATTAATCTCAATCGTTAGATTTACAATTGGTTAGATTAACTCATCTATCTGGTTGAGTTAATGGACTAAACTAACGGAAGGTTATGGTGTAGAACGGAGTGGTTATTCGGGGTCCTAGATGTAATTCGTGATTATCGAGGGTTCCTGGGGTAATTACAGAATTACTCAGGGTTATGGGTGTAAATATCCCTTCTCTCAAGTACTAGGACATGTTTACTCGTCCGTTTATCTCGAGGTAACACGATATCCATGTATTTCTGGGTTAAAATTAATTGTATAATTCATAAAAAAATTTTGTTATAATATTTTTAAATTATGTTAAAAAGTTAGTATAATATATAATCAATATCGCATCATATCACATTTATTATTCCAAGGACTTTTTTAATAAATATTAAAATAATAGTAATTAATTCAATAGGCAAGATGATTTGTTATTTAAAAAAACACCATCTATCGGCACCTGAGGTGCCGATTTGGTTTGTAGTGCCCAAATCTCCCTCCCTCTCCTCCCCTTTTCCCTTGAATACTTCATAAATTTTATGATATATCTAAAATAAATTTTAACTAAAAACATCTCAAAATGAAAAAACTCATAAAAAATAATCAAGTTTAGGCAATACTCTAAATATATACATGTCAATATAAAAAATTATCGAACCTTCTGAGAAATAAATTTATTAAAATTATTTTAAAGATTGTCATCATTTATTTTTCTTTTTTTCGAACCAATAACTTTTCAAAAAATTTGCATATGCATTATTCCTCTTATTTTACGCTCGTGTAACGTACTATTTTTTTCTAAAAATGAGTACTTATTGTTGTGGATAGAAGTGTATTTTTTCTAAAATGAGGACTAAAATTTCGTACGACATCTCATAAAGTTCTCTATATCTTAAGTTTTTAAAAATCAATAGAAATCGAATAAGAAGACAATCACCATGATAGATTAATAATCTCAACATTCAATATCATGACTCATATCCATTTAAATGAAATGCATATATTATATTAAAATCATAACTCATATCCAATTAAACGAAATGCAGGTTGATGCGGTTGTAGCATGGAACCTCTAAGTAATTGTCTCTCCATTTCGGTTGACTCAGTTTGGCGAATCATTGCAAATATCCATGCTTGAAGTGCTTCGAAATTGTATTGAGATGGTTGTGTAAGCTGAAAGGGCCTCAACTCAAATTGACTTGAAGGACCAGCATATAATGATTTTGCAAATTGTGATTGGTTCGAAGCTACAATATATCCTAAAAGAATGAAATAATTGCATTATATTAATCAAAGATTTAAAAAAATAGATTTTAAATTGAGTAACTGAGATAATGAAATATTTAATTTAATAAAATATGAAGTCGCAAAAGGTGGTTGCTCTTGTGACAACCCTTGTCCACTAAAGCCCTCATAATGCAAACCTATAAGATTTTTGCTATATTTAATATTATCAAAAAGTAGAAACTAAATCGAATTAATTTAATAATAAAATGTAATTTAACAAGGTCTCAAACATTGGTTGTTGGTGTTGAGATCTTTACCCGATGAATCCCATATAATGCATACCTAAAGATTTAGATTATTTTTGATACTTTAAATTGAAAAACCTAAAACGAACCTTGTTATAATTAGAGAAAGATATTATTGTCACCTGAAGTATCAAATGTTGATTGTTGTTGTAGAGAGCTTTGTCCGGCGAATACCGTATAATGCATACCTAAAGATTTAGATTATATGTAATATTTAAATTGAAAAAACTAAAATGAACCTTGTTATAATTAATGAAAGAGATTGTTGTCTTCTAAAGTATCAAATGTTGATTGTTGTTGTAGAGAGCCTTATCTGGTGAATCACATATAATGCATACCTAAATATTTAGATTATATTTAATAATTTAAATTGAAAAAACAAAAACGAACTTCCTGATAATCAGAGAAAGAAATTATTGTCACCGGAAGTATCAAATGTCTTGTTGTTGTTGAGATCCCTCTCTGTTATATCATGTGTAACTCATACCTAAAGGGATTTGCATCATACGTTTATCAAAATGAGTCGTTCAAAAGAGATCTAACTAAATCTATAGAAATGACGAAACCTGATGTTCTGATGGTACACGGATCTTATTTTGGCGTGTATTTCTAGCCGTAGTGATGGAAAGGATACATTAAAGAGAACATATTTATTGTCTCATCAAAGTGTACAATTGTATCCTCCACTTTTGTCTTCATCGTAGAAGGTAAGTTAGTTGATCGCCTGATCTCATCAAGACTGATCCTTCCTTGTATAATTGTATACACCTAATTAATTTGTGATTCAATCAATCAATAGAGTACTGTAAAATCAAATATAAGTATATAAAACATACATGTCTTCTTTCTATTGGTCCATGAGATTGGTAAGCTATTTGTAGGAGGTGGAATCTGCATCTGGATCCACCTTCTCGTAATGCTCCAGTACCATTGCATGTACAAATCATTGTTTGCATCTGCATGCTCAAGTACTATCGATTTTTCCCTTTCTTCCCATCACTGAACATATTGCCGATGTAGAACGAAGCAATCTAGGATGTCCATGCTTAGTGTTTTATTTCGTCAAGAGACAACGTGTATTCTCTCAACGAAGGCTGGGATATGTTGTCGCATCTCAAATTGACATAACATGATCCGATAGATGCATAGCTATAATATCATAGCATATCAATGGTACCCTGCTCATCCAAACCAACTGACCTCTTCGACAGATCTCATGGAGTTGTATGATTTCTTCATCAGCATATGGTATCCAAATTAACTATATTCATTAAATGAGAAAGTTAGTTAATCATTGCCTTGATTGTTAAAATGAATATGTAATTTATATCAATATTTACCTGATGTGCCTATTGTGTATCTAACTTGTTATGGTAAAATACCAAAGTCGTTGTCTGCACATTCTTCTTGAAACTTCGCATGCCAATCTATTTTAAAACCAATGGTCCTACTTAAATCTTTGCATAATGTCTCACAATTGGTTTGTCTATGTGCACATGCTCCCAAGCCCCAAACCTATATGTTATCCATGAAATTCAAAATAAATCTAGTAATATTAACTTCCTATATTTATAAGTTTCGCATACCTACAGAACTGTGAAAAAAACCATAAATCCTAGACATGCCTAACTTTGCACCCCCATCCAACTCTGCGTACATGTGAGCTAAAGCAACAACACCTCATGCCATTTGAGCACAGTCTTCTAATTCACGTAAATGAAGTAGGTATCTATTTGAACAAAATAACATTATTAGTGTGTATTAAAATGAAATGAGATACTCATACTTAGGATTGCATTTACTTACTTGAGAGGAACCATATCTCCGATGCTATCTACGAGAACACTGCATCCAATATGATAAAAAATCTGAGTCCTCACCGTACGTATTGCTTCCTAGCGGGAATAGCACCTAACAAGCTAAGATAAAGTGGTTCCCATCCTCCTGACGGAATATCCGGACCAGTAACAGGCGACCCATCGACGTGCAGTCCACTAATCAATCTCATATCTTGTAATGTAATAGTCGCCTCGCCAAATTGGAAGTGAAATGTATGAGTCTTTGGTCACCATTGCCCAAGTAAACTAGTCAATAACGAAGGGTCCATATATACCCTTCTCATGTTTACTATACATCAAAATTCGGATAATTCATAAAGTCTCTCTACTAATGTACTCTTCTCCTGAATAATTCCATTTAACATTTCATTTTGTTGAATGAATCGAATCTACACAGCATTAACAACACAACATTTATAAAAATCTCACATGAAAAGCTACCATATTAATAATAAAAATATAAGAATGAATATAATTACTAATCTAGCTTGTGGGCTGTGAAGATCGATGATCACTCTGCATGTACAATACGGATGCATCCACTAGACCGGGTATTCTATCCATGTGTGTCACCTACATTTAACAGTGTGTTAAATTAATAAAGAAATGACAATAATCTTTTTTTAAAGGTATTTATTAAAAATCAAAAAATTATCTTATATGTTACCTATCGTATATATGGTCCTTTGATTTTTCAGTGGACAACTTAATCTATTATGATCAGGTCGCTTGCAGATTTTATACAACTTTGATCTCACACACATTTCGTCCATTTCATTTCGAATTCTCCCTTGCACCGATCGCCCATGTTTCTTCTTTCCGATAATCGGGGGTAATATAGTGGTTTCTTGTTCTTCTCCCCAATAGCGTTGATATGGAATCGGATAGAAAAAGAATCGATATGTCTTCCGATAGTACTCGCTCGAATAATATTGTAAATACAGATTTTAGTTGTCCAGATGAGTCCGTATGTGGGCGACTACGGCTATTACATGAGGGTATACGAAATGCTTCATTTGCATAAATCCACACTTGCAATTGCTTTCCTCGCCATTTAAGTTAACCACGTATGCATACTCTTCTCGATCCAATACTTGAAATTGCGTAAGATTAAATTTGTGGACATGACATTATCTCGCTTCTCTTGTACTTATCTCAATTAACTCTTCATATTTCTTGGTTAAGTGCGTTGTCATTTCCTATGATTCATCGCGTCGATCGTTGAAGTATCCATTAATTCTGAGAAAAATTGTTAAGACCGTTGATATAACAGGCAGACCACGAGCTCCTCTCATGACTCCGTTGAAACTTTCAAATAAATTCTTGGTCATGTGTCCATATCGATGTCTATTGTCCTAACTTAACATCCAGTAAATCTAGTCACCATTATCCCGTGACACTCAAATACATCCTTATCGAGAATGTTAATATCTCACATCATGCTATTGAACTTATTTTCGCATGGCTCTTTCCCAACAGCATAGAATCGTGCTAGAATGGAGCGAGTCTTGTGTCCAGTTCTATGCATATTTGCACGCATATGACGAAGGCAATGGCAGTGACTAAATCCCTCTTCAGGTGAAAATAAATCATTTACAGCATCATTCAAATCAGGAAATCGATCACTAATTAAGTATATATCCCTCCGATCGATAATTTGCCTAACCAAATTCAAAAACCATCTCCATGCAAAAATATTCTCATTCTTCTCCGCAATAGCAAATGCGAGATGAATAAAACCTTGATTCGCATCGATGGCGGTGACAACGTACATATGATCAGCATATCTCCCGTACAAATGTGTTCCTTCAATACTTAAAACTAGATGATGAAATCTAAATGCTCTACGACATGGACCAAAAGAAACAAACAATCTCTTGAAATGTACCTGGGCGTGGTTTCATCTGATTCTATTTGAAACCATGTATACATCTCGGGATTGTGTTGTTATGAGGCACGAATGAATCTCCAAATATTACGATAAGATATATTCTCATTCCCATAAATAATATCCATTACACGTCTTCTTGCATTCCAAGTTGTCATGTAGTTAATCTCCGTCTGCAGCTCATCTTTTATTTTAGGGATTTTTACCCGGCATACCCTATAATCTTTGTCAATGACCTCTATGACCTTTGAAACATCGATATTCCTCCCTCGACCTCGTAAACTTGCTCCATCTTACCCCCAGTTAATTTTAACTTTATTTGAGTCAATTGCTTGGGTTAGTCTTGAGTTAATCTAACCAATGGAAATCCAACGATGGATATTCCACCGCATGTTCTTTCCAAAGGCCATCCTCTCCACCTTCTTCTCCAAGTACACGAAGGTATGTGAGCTTATTTCCAGGTGCTTTGGATATCTATTGTTCATCATATGGAAACGAATGTTATAGTAACTGGAGAAATGAGTTACAAGATCCAGAGAGCTTCATCGAGAAACCACAACACTTGGATGGACATACACAATTGATCAAAAATCACCTATCAAGAAACCTCACAGCGGTTCTGAAGCCTCAACGCAGCAGGTGTGCTCGAAGGAGGCCTGGGCGGGGGAGGCAGAGGGGAGGAGGCCTGGGCGAGGAGGCAGAGGGGAGGAGGCCTGGGCGGGGTGGAGGTAGAGGGGATGATGCATGGACGGGGGAGGCGGAGGGGAGGAAGCCTGGGCTGAGGGGAATTCAGGCAGAGGGGAGGAGGCCTAGGCGGGGGAGGCAGAGGGGAGGAGGCATGGGCGGGTTAGCGGCAGAGGAGAGGAGGCCTGGGCGGGGAGGCGGAGGGGAGGAGGCATGGGCGGGGCGGAGGCAGAGGGGATGAGGGGCAGAGGGGGCGAGGGGCGCAGGGGGCGAGGGTCGGAGGGCAGGAGGGCGATGGGCGGAGGGCAGGGAGGACCAGGGGCGGAGGGCAGGAGGGCAGGAGGCGGACGATGGGGAGGGCGAGAGGGGTGGGAAACAGAGATGAGGAGGAGGGAGAGGGGGAATGACATTGAATGTAAAATTGATAAATAAAATGGGTATAATGTAAAAGAACATAACAGAATTCGGTTAGTTTTAACGGGTAAATGGATGGGGGTTAACCACAAGGTCTGTAGGGTAAGGGTTAGCAAGTTTACGAGGTCGAGGGAGGAATATTGATGTTTCAAAGGTCATAGAGGTCATTGATAGAGATTACATGGTCTGCCGGGTAAAAATCCCTTTATTTTTTACATAATTGCACCTTGAGTCATACTAACTTGTGCTCTAAATGAGGATAGTGTGTATTATGCTACAAATACCGATGTGCATTGACAGTGTTTGAGTAAGAGAACAGGCTTCCAGCATGTGTGCTTTCCTCTATATCCTGAAACATACCAATCTCCACGAGATTTCCTGTCAGATGCATGTAGACGACATCCACAATCGTCATAAATACATACAACAGTAAAGATTTGCTAGTTTGAGGCTTTCGGCTTATATTGGGCATGATTTTCCATACTCCATTTCTAAAGGTCATATTGCAAATCTTTTTTCGACTTATAGCTCCTACCAAACTAATAATCTAATCCAGAATCATCGATGGTAGGAGCGCCTTGTCTATTTACAAAAGCAACTTCTTCTGCCTCTGCAGTTTCATGGTCAAATACATTAGGCAACTCTTCCATCGGCACTTCATCTGCATCCTCATTATTGGTACAAATAAGAGTTACCCCTATCTTCGTTGTCTAAGGCTAATGCTAACGAAACAAATCCGAAATCATGATATATTTAAGTGTTCATGTATTCCTCATCAGATGAATCAGATTCAACTTCAATTTCCCTACTATCTTCTTCGGATACTTATGTTGACATATCAATATCTTGGTTCAATTGTGAGAGTTCATCGATATTGTCAACCACTGAAATATTTGTTGACCTGGTTAATTTATATATTTATTAGTTTATACATTTTGAAAACATGATTATTACATAACTTAATTATAATCATATTACCTCAACGAAGAAGGCATGTTTTCCTTATCAAGAGGGGTAACTTTGACGAAAAGGTGAATGAATCTCATGTTGTCGATTGAATCCACCATCGCTAAAGTGGATTCGTCATCATGAATTGGTACTAAATAAAATGTTGATCCTTCATACAACCACTTACAAGTTAATGTAAGGATGTATCGATCGAGAGGAATACCGATGGACGTGGAAACTCGACTCAGCATATCAAAATAGGTTATCTGACATGGGAATATAACCATACATTTTTATCCTCCGATAAAATCTACGTGCTCGTCGATCACATTCACCGCTCCACTCTAATATAATAAAATATGAACATTGTTGGATGCCATATCTAAAGATATAATAAAGATTGATAAATGGATATGGCTCATGGATAAAAGCACATTATCAATACATTTAGGAGAATAATTAATTTTAATGTTTCAATTATCAATTTAATTTATTATGTAATTTTTTAAGAAATTATTTTTAATTATCTAATTTTGCAATAAGCGTGAAGAATAATATGCTAATCACTCAGAGTTGGAATCCAAAAGTCCGATCTTGGGGAGCTCTTTGGTGCTCACCACAGTGAGTCCTACAAGCATTGTGTAGAGTCCCTCTCGGCACTCGATTCCAAATCTAAATGAGAAACAATTAATATTTGACTAAGTCCAAACGGAACTATAGGTGCATGCAATAATAATTAGGTGTTTGGCCTTAAACTATCGATAAACAATCCTACAACTAGGGTTCAATCACACAAAATAAAGAAAATCGATAAACTGCGATATTAATATTAATTTTAAATAAATAATAATTTATAGATTTAATATAAACATTATTTTTTTCATCTTCTATAGGATAGTTCCTCTTAAAAAATTTAAAACAGATATGATTCCAATTGTTATATATAAAAGATCCTAATTTTAGTGCTCATTTAAATAAACTAAAATTCTTTAAATATATCTTATTTTGCGTATCTAATTAATGAGTGCAATCAAAAATAAAATTAATAAATGTAAATTTATCTGAATGTATCCCAAAAGAAAAGAATAAATATAATCCAATATCTGCAATAATATATCACCTTTGGTGATAAGAACCTGCAAAAAATATGCAGGAAAAATAGTTTACGAAAAAAAATCTTATTCTTACTCGAATAAGAATAGCAGATTGAGAAAGATGCTGAGAAGTCGAAATGTTGCTTGAGAATATGGATTGAGAGAGATGAGAGAAGTAGAATTAAGGGAGGAAGAAGAAGAAGAATGAAAAATGGAGAAGTGTGAAGAATGAGGGGGTGAGGGGGGAGATTTATATAGGAGAAGGTGAGAGGGAACCATTGACAATTTGCCAACGGCTCCATCCCACATCGTCACCTGATGTGGCGATTTGGAGGTGGCATCCCAAATCCACACTTCATGTGTTGATCAATACCTTTTTTAAAATAATGTTTTATGATACCTATTTAATTAATTTCAATTCTTTAATAATTATTAAAAAAAGCCCTCATTCCAACCTTCTCCAATCCCACCAACCATCCAAACAGCTGCTATTCACAAGAGGATACCCCCGGCCCAACCCAAGTTAGTTACCGAATAGACCCTTAGTATCCACTCAACAGCATACCTAAAACTCCACCTGACTTCGACGTAGATCTCATGTGGCTATCAAAACGGCACCTACATGCCTAAGATGTCAACGGATCAAATTTGAAGATGAGGGTTAATGTTCCCTAAACATGTATCGATTTATAAAACAACTACCTAGATCCATCATTTTTTAGTGAGTAGTTCTAAGAGGATATCTATATAATCAATAAGTATACACATATCTAATATAAAATCAATCCTAAACTAACCATAATATCTTCATGATTTGATAATAAAATAAAGTTATACAAAATCTCCACATGCATGTCCAAGTCGCTACAGAGCCAAATGAGGGCATTCGTTCTCCGTTTGGTAAGGGTAACCCGATTTAGCGCTCTCTATTCTTAGGTTGGAATTCCATCACAAATCATATTGACATCACATCACATTTCTTATTCCAACCCTCTCCAAGCCTCATAACCATCCCAAATAGCTAATATTCACATCAGGTTAACCCAAACCCAACCCATCCCAGTAACCAAACAAACCCTAAGGATACTTGAGACATGTAGTACATGTGGATATTGAAGATAAGCAACATATCGACATGTAGTTAGGGAAAATAGACAATGTGTGAAGTCCGTGTATGGATTTTAAAAAAAATAATTATTAAAAAATGTGAAATTAATTAAATAGGTATGATATAAATTATTTTAAAAATAAATTAAATAGGTATGATACAAATTATTTTAAAAATATATATCAATCAGCACCTCAGTTGTCGATTTAGGCTTTGGTAAATTGCATTATTACCCTGTCCCTCCTTTTACTTATTATTCAATCCTTCTCCCTCATTTTACATATTATTTGATTCTATAAATAATAAAAAAATATATTTTTTTCAATTAGACAAGAATGAGGATTTTTTAAATAATTAGTATATTATTAAATAGGCATCGTGTATATTTATTTTTTCAGATGACTTCCACTACCTGATTTACCTTTCCTCGAGCTTTTAGTATTTTCCCTCATCGCGAGCATCTCGTTCCATCCTTAGTAGCTTTGTGCTCTCGTCATTGGAGGTGGAAAGATGGGAGATTTCCTTCTGCACCTCCTCCTCTTCATCCTCCCCAATGACGTCATTAGACAAATATGATATATATACTTAATTTTATTCTTTACTATTAATATATCCTTAGAATATTTTTATTCGACTAAGAAAGATCATAATAAATAAAAAGAAAATATAAAGAAATTGAGAGTGACAAACGTGAGATAAAAATGCACAATTTAACATTAATCAATTTGGAAAAATGCAATTATTTTGTTAAAATCATAAATGTACAACAATGTGTTTACAAATAATAAAAAATATATTACAACAACTTATAGTTTCCATATCTTTAAAAATCCTTTCAGACATCCTCCTTCACCTCCTACGCCTCCTCCTTTGCCGTTTCCTTTTCCAACATCTCCCATTTTCATATGACTCTCCTCATGTGTCGTCTTCTTCTTCTTGATGTTTTGTTCCGAATGAGTTGGAATGTGCCCTAGAGGATGCGGTCTAGCTGATGAATTCCGTGGAGGTTCGGCTAGTTGACTTTCCTGGTTTCTTGAACTCCTTACGCTTGTTGACTGGCGGGACGACTCTAATGGAGGAGGCTCACTGATCCTTACTCTCGGAGAGGGTCTTCAAGGCGGCTCTAGACGTTGTTGTGGTATTATCAAGATCCGTGAGTATACCGAATAACTGACTATCGAAATCGATTGTCTCCAATTGTCGAACACTAGCAAATAATTATGCTTGCAATTCTCTTGAATTATATTGAGTAGGCAGTGTGAGCTGAGAGGGTACAGAGTCAAATTGACTCGAAGGACCAGCAAGCGATGTTCCTGCAAGAATGAGATGTTCATGTTATTGTAAGTATTACAGAAGATGAGCATAACTTCTTGAAATTATTTATTCTATTAAATATCTTGTTTGAACCTGAAACTCAAAATCCAGCCTCACCGATTTGAGTGCCTGCAGCGCAATATTCTATATAGCTCATACCTAAAAGATATTAATTACATTAGATGTCACATAAATTAACTGATAAGTAAGAGAAGGATAAAATTTTAATAAATCAACTATAACAACCTGAAGATACGAATCCTGGTTGAGTTAGCGGAAATCCTTATCCGCTATATCCCTGGCTCGAAGGACCAACAAATGATGATCCTGCAAACTGTGACTGACTAAAAGCTTCTCCATATCCTTCAAGAATGAGATATTCATATTTTAAGAAAATTACAAAAGATAAATATAACCTCTTGAAATTAGTCATTTTATTAAATAAGTTGTTGTAACCTGAAGCTCCAAATCCAGCTTCACCGTATTGAGACCTTGAAGCGCCATATTCTATGTAACTCATACTTGAATGATATTAATTATTAGATGTCACTTAAATGAAACTATTAGTAAGAGAATGATACAATTTCAAAAATTAACTATAACAATCTAAAGATCCGAATCCTGATTGAATTGGCGGATACCCTTGTCTGCTATATCTCGTAGACATCATTCCCGAGGTTCCAAATATTGATTCCTCAATTGGTTGACCTTGTGAAAACTCATGTCCACTGTATCATGCTATAATGCAGATAAAGAATTATTTTTATAGGTCTAAAAATATATATACTAATTTAAGTTAATTATACATAAAGAATTAACTGAAACCTAAAGTCTCAAACATCGGTGGTTGTTGAGATCCTTCCCCATCATATTGCGCATAATTCATACCTATACGATTTACAGCATATAATTAAAAAAATTAGTCATCCGAAAGACAATCATAATAATCTTGATTCATAACAAAGAAATCACGAAACCTGATGCTCCCGAAGTATACAAGTCTTGTGAGGACATGTACGACTGGTCATAGTATTGGAATGGATACATCAACGAGAACATGTTGATTGTCTCATCAAAGTAATTAATTGTATCTTCGACCTTTGTCTTCATAGTCGAAGGTAAGTGTGTTGATCGTCTAATCTCATCCAAGTTATTACTTTCATGTAGAATCGTATCCACCTATTTGATTTATAATATAATAAGTTAATAAAATATGATAAAAATAAGTAGATTTTTTTAACATACCAGACATCTTTCTACTGGTCTGTGTGGTTGGTAGGCTATTGTAGGAGGAGGAATCTGTGTTTGGATCCATCCTTTTGTTATATTCAAATATCACTGCATGTAAATATCGTTGTTTGCATCCACGTGCGCAAGAACAACTACGGCTTCCCTCTCATCCCAACTATCCACGTGTTGTTGGTGTATAGTAGACCAGTTTACGATGTCAGTACTTCTTGTCTTATTACGTCAAGAGACAACATTTATCCTCTCAACGGTAGCAGGAATATGTTGTCACATCCCAAACTGACGTATTACACGATCAGGTACATGCATAACTATGATGTCGTAACATATTAGTGGCACCCGACTCATCCAAACAGCCTGATCATCTCTGCAAATATGATGCAATTGCATTATTTCCCCATCGATGTATAGCGTCCAATGCATCTACATTTATTAAAAAAAGATATGTAAGCATGTATTCGAATTTATAAATGTAGAGAACAATCGTGAATTTTTATCTTATGTCCAGTTCTATGCATATCTGCACGCATATGTCTGAGGCGATGATGATGTCTGAAACCATCTTCTAGTAGAAACAAACCACTCACAGCATCCTTCAGCCCAGGAAATCGATTGCTGATAAAATATATGTCTCAACGGTCGATGATTTGTCTTAATAAATTAAGAAACCATCTCTATGCCGAAATATTCTCGTTCTTTTTGGCTATAGAAAATGCAAGCGGAAATAGGCCATTATTTGCATCTATCGTTGTGGCCACGTACATGTGACCTGTGTATCTACCACACAAATGCATTCCATCAATACTTATGACTGGCCGTTAAAATTTGAATACTCGGTGGTAAGGTCCAAATGATACAAACAATCTCTGAAAATGTATAGTATTCTTGTTTTCGCCTTCTTGTGTCTTGAACCACGTATAGGTTCTGGGGTTGTGTCGTTCTAAAGCACGCACGAATCTCCGAATATCACGATATGATTCAACCTCATTCCCATAAATAATATACATTGCACGCCTTCTGGCATTCCAAGCTGTCATGTAATTAATTTCAGTCTTCAACTCATCTTTTATTTTATACATAATTGCACACGGGGTCATACTAACTTGTGCTCTAAAGGGAGATAACATGTATTCTGCTACAAATACAGATGTGCATTGATGACGTTTCAGTAAAAAGATAGGATTTCTGCATGTATGCTTTCCCCTATATCATGAAACATACCCGTCCCCTCGAGATTTCCTCTCTGATGCATGCAAACTCCATACATAATCTTCGTAAATACAAACAACTGTATTGAACCACGTATAGGTTCTGGGGTTGTGTCTTGAACCACGTACAGGTTCTGGGGTTGTGTCGTTCTAAAGCACGCGCGAATCTTCGAATATTGCGATATGATTCAACCTCATTCCCATAAACAATATACATTGCACGCCTTCTGGCATTCCAAGTTGTCATGTAATTAATTTCAGTCTTCAACTCATCTTCTATTTTATACATAATTGCACACAGGGTCATACTAACTTGTGCTCTAAAGGGAGATAATATGTATTCTGCTACAAATACAAATGTGCATTGATGACGTTTCAGTAAAAAGACAGGATTTCTGCATGTATGCTTTCCCCTATATCATGAAACATACCCGTCCCCTCGAGATTTCCTCTCTGATGCATGCAAACTCCATGCATAGTCTTTGTAAATACAAACAACTGTAAAATATGCTTGTTTGAGGCCTTGGGTTTATATTGCACATGATTTTCCATACTCCATTTCTGTAAGTTATATTGTAAATCCATTTTTGACTTATAACTTCTATCCAGCCAATAACTTAATACAGAATCATCGGTGGGATCATATATCACTTCCGCAAAGGCTACATCTTCTGCTTCTGCAATTTCGTGATCTAATACATGGGATAACTCCTCCATCGGTTCTTCGTCAGCATCCTCATTATTTGCACACTAAGAGCTCCCCCTTTCCTCGTTTTATAATGTTAGAACTAGTGAAGCGTATCCAAATCATGACAACTATTACCATGTATGTTTTCTTCTTCTAATGTTTGACATTCATTTTCAGACCACTCACTTTCTTCTTCGGATATTGATATCAACAATTCATCTTCATCATTTATTTGTGAGGAACCCTCGATATCCTCAAATATTATCTCATTTGTTGGCCTCATTGATTTATATATTTTTCAGTTTAAATAAAAGAAATATAACATTATTTCTTAATTTAAATGTGATTATTTTACTTCGATGATGATGGTATATTTTCCATACCAAAAGAGGTAGCTTCTAAGAAAAGGTGAATAAATCTCACATTAATGATTGAATTCATCATTGCTGAAGTGGATTCATCATCCTGAATTGGTACTACAAAGAATGTTGATCCCTCATACAACCACTTACACGTTAATGTAAGTATATACCGATCGAGCGGGAGACTAGTTATTTCGGATACTCGAACCAATAGATCAAGATATGTTAATTGGCCTGGCAATATAATCATATGTTTATTGCTCCCAGTATATTCTACATGATCATCAGAGACGGTAATCGATCCACCCCAATATAATAAGACAGAAATAATGTTAGATGCTATCTCTACGAATTAAATACATGATTTGATTAGTTTATTTGAAATAAGGGGAAAATAATCATATGCATTTAAAAAGTAATGATTTATTAATTATAATGTTTTAAAATTGAGCATTTACTATTCAATTATTTTACATGATAAAGAAAATTACTTTTTAATAAGACATGCACGAGTTCTATCACTTAGAGAATCAAGTCCTTTATCATGGAATAAATTACTTTATAAACCTAAGTGATCAAAATCTAATGCGAAGCGAAAACGGTGATGCATGCTAAAGAGAAATGATCACCTTGCATCCAGCTCTCTACATGCAAGGATGCTTAGAAGAATTGAAACATATATACATATGTAAATGCAATCCGATGAAATCATCATGATGAGAAATTGCTATTAGCGTGAAACACAATATGCTAATCACTCGGAGATGGAATCCAAAAGTCCGATCTTCGGGAGGTCATTGGTGCTCACCATAGTGAGTCTTGCAAGCGCGGTATAGAGTCCCTCTCAACACTTGATTCTAAATCTAAATGAGAAGCAATTAAAATTTGACTAAATCCAAACTATATGTACATGCAATGATTTTAAGATGTTTGGTATTAATTTATCGACAAACAATCCTATAACTAGGGCTCAATCACACAAATTTTGCTATTAATAATAATTTCTAAATTTCATCTAAATTTTATATCTAATTTTGTACATCTAATTAATGATTACAATCACAAAATACAATTAATAAATGTAAATATACTTGAATGATGTGTGTCTTCAAATAGACATGTTATTCAAAAAGAAAAGAATAAATATAATCCAATATCAGCAATAATATATTGCCTTTACTGATAAAAACCTGCAAAAAAATCATGAAAAATAGTCTATGAAAAAAATCTTATTCTTACTCGAATAAGAATAGCATAATTAGAAAGATGCTGAGAAGCCGAAATGTTGCTTTAGAATATAGATTAGGAGAAATGAGAGAAGTAGAATTAAGGTAGGAAGAGGTAGAATGAGAGAAGGAGGGAGATGTGTGAAGAATGAGGGGAGAGGGAGGGATGGATATATATAAGAGAATGGAGAGGGGATCGTTGGTAATTTGCCAACGGTTCATTCCCAAATCGGCACCTTAGGTGCCCATTTGGAGGTGGCATTCCAAATCGCCACCTCAGGTGCAGATTGATACGTATTTTTTAAATATTTTTTTATCATATCTATTTAATTGATTTCGAATTTTTTTAATAATTATTTTAAAAAAACCCTCCGTGTGTACCGAGTATCGTGAACTTTTGCTAAATGGATGGTCTATATCTATTGGATTAGAAAGGTTTATATGTTAGACATACAAATAGAGTTAGATATAAACTAGTGGATGGATGGACGAAAATATAGACTTTTATAAAAGTGAGGAAACTGTTAGATTTCATTTAGGTTTGATAAGTTTGAATAAGGTACAACACACAAACATCATACACGTATGTGTACATGTATTCAAGTTTAGGACATGTTCAAGTATCCATGAGGGGATCCCCAACCCACACACGTATGAGTAGTACGTTTCAAAATTAAATCCATCTAAAAATAAATGGGATGTGTTTCATGTCATTACGTGGATCAGGTTCGGGTTGGATTCCCCGATGAAACACCCAGATTGGCATACCCCACACATTTTCATGCCATCCAACTTGATCTTCCACTCACAAATTTTGAAAATTAGACAATTGAAACAAGAGGATGAACAAGACAATCGCACTTCTCATTTTGTTCTTTCTAATAGCTACATCACGAAAATATTACTTGGATCATACATGTAAACCATGGATTGGTCGGAAAATCTAAAAACGTGATGCAATAAGTTATCTGTCGTGCCCAAAACTGTGATGAAATGAAACGAAAACCCCAGCATTGGATAGCTAACAATTCCCATAACACAACGATATAAAAACTCGTTAATCCGACAGCAAATGGAGGGTGAAAATCGTACCGTAGGGTCGTCCCCCGAGACTCTCCCTCACTCGGAATGGTTGTTCCACTACGTTTAGCATTAATTCATGCCCACCACATGACTGCTCATGTTGAGACCTTCGTAATGGTGTCATCGGGTCTTTGATCAACTGCCAAAAATATCTATAGTGGTGAAGCTCCGACGAAGGAGGCAGAGCTCCAACTAAGGCACACCCTTTTATATAGGCTCGATCTAATCGAACCGGTATCTGTGTCAAAAAGTTGTAAACTGATCGTATTTTATCATAACTTGCTAATACAAACTTTGATCTTGATGTTCTTGTGCTCATTGGAAATGTCGTGATGAGTACTACAAGATAGAATATCATTTTCTCATTTGTACATTGAATATGTCTGAAATGTAGATTTTGTGAGTTCCTATACTTAGAGGTCTTACAATCTAAAAAGTTGATAGTCATCCACATGAGATTTGATGTCATCATTGATGTGTGTAGACCCTCCATACTATAATGAACATTAAATATATGTGATATCAATTACTGATCATTCATGGTATGAGATTTCTTCCTTACATGTCTTTGAAATGTTCAAAGATTTCACAATTTTGGTTGAGAACCAAAGTTGTAGGGAAGATGAATACAATTTGATCCGACTAAGGTAATGAGTACATATCAGATAAATTCAAGGAATACCT
Source organism: Ottelia alismoides (assembly GCA_037367405.1). Classification (NCBI taxonomy): domain Eukaryota; kingdom Viridiplantae; phylum Streptophyta; class Magnoliopsida; order Alismatales; family Hydrocharitaceae; genus Ottelia; species Ottelia alismoides. Next base: position 233,181 of record JAZKJV010010009.1, on the reverse strand, counting down.
TATACAGAAAGGAATATTTTCCTATCTCACTCCTCCAAAAACATCTAAGGTTAGTAGAGTTGCGTTGAGATACAGCAGGACCATATCAGGCATGGTTAGATCGATGATGATTTATAACACAATTCCACTTAGTTTCTAAGTATATGTAGTAGATAATGCAATATATGTATGTATGTATGTATGTATGTATATATATTAAACTAGATTCCATACAAGTATGCTAGAATATTGCACTAAAGAGTGCTACTTCATTGGGTATGTAAAGGATGGTATCAGATACTTACTTTATGTCCCTGAGATTCTTAAAGTCTTCATCTCTAAGGATATTATTCTTAGAGGGTGACTTCTTTGAGAGTCAAGATAAAATGAAGTAAAAGAACTCAATGGTTGCAGCTTGATGGGCGCTCCTCCTGAAGCTGGCTGAGCGACGAGGGCGTACGGCTCGCTGGAGACCTCGGCTGACACACGGTCGAGGAGGCAGAGGCGACTGGAGATATCCTGGAGTCGACCGTGGTTTGCGGAAGTTGACTCAATCGGTGGATGTTCTTAGTGGTCTGGCTCAAGGAGGCGGAGCGGATCAGGGAAGAGTGTGAGGTGGTGAAGGTCGAGTGAAGCCAGCGGGCGTGGCTTGGTGGAGCAGCCCACGGGGCAGCGAGATGGCCGGTGGAAGAAGGCCGAAATGGAGGTGGTGGTTGCGAGTGAAGGTGGAGGTAGTGCGATGCGGTGGGTGGATGGTGAGCGGTGAAGACGGTGAAGAAAAGAAGGACGAACGTAGGAAGAAGGTGTAGCGGAGGAGAAAGAAGGACAATAGAGGAAGAGAAAAAAGAGGAGGAGAGTTACCTGAGGTAGATGAACGAGTGCCTAGGGATGGGGCCTGGGATGGTCCTCGATCGTTGCTCGATGCAGCGACGGTGCGGAGCTCAGCAGTGCGTAGACGTAGCTGCAATAGCAAAGATGCCTTCTCCAGACCTCGCCTAAAAATGGGTCATCGTTACTCGATGGGATTCCGGAGCTGTCACCTGTGGAACCTCAGAGTTGGGCCCTTCCTTCTCGAAGTGTAGATATGGAAAAAGTAAGAGGATAAAGGGAATAAAAGGAGGAGGAAGATGGAGAACTTAGAAAAGAAGTGAGGTGGAAGTTGGGAAAGAAGTGGGGGAGGTGAAAAGAATGAGAGTTGGTGGAAGAAAATAATAAAAATTAAATTTAAAATGAAATTTAAAAATAAATACATAATTATAAATAATTAATTAAAATTAAAATAATAAATGAATAAATAATAATAAGTATAAATAAGTAAATAAATAAAGATAAAGATTAATTAATTGATTAATTAAATTATGAAAATAATATAAAATGGGTGACATGTGGCGGCTCCAGGAGCTGCCACGTGTAGCATCCAAAAAAATCAAAAAATAAATATAAATAAAAAATCAAAAAGAAGTGACAAATGGGTTCAAATCAAAAAGTAGTCAACACAAAAGTTACTCGTCTCAATGAGATCTACAACTTTCGTGAACGATCGAAAATCAAAATAAACCATATGTATAAAAAAATATTTTTGGGTGTTATCCTACAGATATAAAATATTGATTTTTTATCTTTTGCATATTTTTTGATATTTTAAAATAAGATAAAAACCAAAAAAATCAGAGAAAATATGAAATAAATATTTATAACTTAATTTATTTTTTAATTTTTAATAATTAAGAAAAATAAAGAATTTAATAAATAAAAGGGGACATATGTACAATATACAAAGGGTCCCAAAACCCAAGTTTTACATACGAACTCCGATTCTTTTGAATCTGGTCTTGTTTTGAAGGTAGTTGAACGTACATTAACCAAAAGTAGGTCGGGGTCCATAGGAGACTGTATGGTAGAGATAATCACATTTTAATGTTCTTAGTCTCGAACTAGGGTTAAGGTTTTATTGGTCAATTATACAAGTTAGTGTTTTTTTATATTTTTTCTTTATTAGTGTTAGTAGTATATACATTATAGAGTTGATTTTATTCAATTCTGAGTTAGATTAAAAAATAGATTAAAAAAGTAGTGAAAATATGGTGAATATACATGTGATATTTACAAGTGAATTTGGCTTCTTATTTAATGCAAATATGTGTGTTAAAATGTAGAGATTAATTCTAAATACATGAATGAGAATAATGCAAAATAAATGGAGAAATGCACCTAATTACTCGAGAACAAAGCTTTATTTTTGACTTTTAGAGCGATGAATCATAGATTCATCAATCACCCACATAGGATAATGAGATTCCTAAAACAGAAATTAAGAAGATAATTGACGATGAAACACTTATACCTCTTTGAAAGATTCAAGAGTGGTTAAACCACCTAAAAGGTATGGATACCATGTGTCGAGGGAGTCAGGTAATAATCCGGCTTCATATGATGAAGCATCTGAGGATTATGACACGGATACCATGTGTCAGGGGAGTCTAGATTGCACTCCTCAATGAATAAATCAATGAGGACATTCATATGAAGTAGCCCCAGGACTTCATAATTGAGGAGTACAAAGTGTGCAAGCTAATGAAATCCATTTATGGTCTCAAAAAAACTTCTTATACTTGGGAGATCAGATTTGTTGAAATCATAAAGGTTATGATTGACGGAATCTTGATGAACCATATGAAGCTTAGTGGGAGTGACATTATATATGTATATGTAATTCTAATCATTTGGAATGATATAGGAAGATATAACATTTGATTACAGTAAGAAAACGTCTTTAGGGACTTAAGACTAAAGACATAGCGATCTTTAAGTCTTCAGATACCTTCAAAGGCTTAAGACTATGTCTTAGTCTAAGGTAATAAAAATCTCCAAGCATAAGGGTATTCTAATAAATATAATGAAATTCCTTTCCGGTCATGTTAACTTCTATATTATGGTGCAAGGCATTGTAACTCCTTTAACAAGATTGAGTATTTGTTGCTTAGGATGAAACGTTTGCATTGGATGTGAGCACTATTATAAAGGGATATGCAAGTTTGTACAAGGACTTGGTATAGTCCATCGGAAAGAGTGACTAATCAAATGACCAAGTTATATCTACATGGCTTATGATTATCTCACGAGTGTGGGTTTAAAGATTGGATCATTAATGACTCTTTAAGTCTAGTGGGAGATTATTGAACATAAGTGCCCTTGGAGAGCCATTACGTAATAATAGTTATTGCAAGAAAAAATCACTCCTTAATATGAAATGAAGAATAGCTACTTTGCTTATTAATTAGGTCCCTTCATACGATTAAGTTATGTACCATGATCATCTTGATATAAGACAGTTGTTAATCCAAATGTTGGATCATAGAGGCTAGTGCATGATTGAATATCTAAAGGATTAGATTTAGGACTCAACCAAACTATCAAGAGATTATCAAGAAAGGATCTCTGGTCTGAGAAGGAGATGGAAAACCTACTCCAAAGGCGGACATCCGATCGACCTCTTGATGTAGATCCTATGCATATGAATAGAGATTCGGAGGTGTCGGATGAGTTAGCTCAATGAGTTGACTTAGTGAGATCGAGATAACCAAGACCTATATCGTATGTTGTCACGATACAGGCACACATCTTATGATCGGAGACAGATGTGTTACTATATTTCTGAGTATGCACATTTGGCATACCATTAGGTTGATGACCTAATCAAGGTCATTACCTTGACGTGCTGATGTGCATAAAGGACATATAAGTAACACAATCTCTCAAAGAGATCATACAGGTTCACAACTGAATCAGAAGATACGAGCTTATTCATGAGATATTGGGATAAACCAAATTCTAACATTAACCATCTTCTTTTCGAAACAAGATAGGATTTGAAGGTATGATATATGCTTTTGTAAAGCATATGATCGATACCAACTCCCAATGATCGAATGAGAAACCTACAAATAAAACCATGAAGGAGACAGTCCAAAATGGGATCAGAACTTCCACAGTCTTCCAGTATGCATGATGTACTGGTGTTATGGATACTTGAGGATGATGTGATTTAAACGATTATATACGATGACGCTTCCATTCCAATGTAGTTATGAAACATGTTTGGATTTCAGTGACTCCGTTCAGTGAACTAGTTATCTAGTTTTACTTCAAATGTTGGATATTGATCTAAATTGGATTTAGAGAAAATAAGAAGATTGGGTAATTTATCTGACATGATCATGCATCTTTGAGAGATCTTCTATATCTAGATATGAGATTAAATCTCATTATCCAAGTCAAGATACATGGATATACAATCGTCTTGACTATATCTCCAAGTATCCGTGGAGAAGACACAATTTCATCAAAGGAGTTTGAGGAATGTTCCTAAAGAGATAAATATAATAATTGGGATTGTTCAATGATGTTTGACAACTAGAGGAAGAAGAGAATATAGGATGATTAAATTTGATTTAGTTATTATGCATAACATTATCCTGGATAGTGTTACCGCGGTTATCCAAGAATAATTTAGACAATAATGACATTGGTTTTGGATATGTTCAGAGGGGATTTCGAGATGATTAAATTATATTTAATGATCTTGGATAAGATTAATGTGGATAGTGTTATCCACAATAATCATGGGCCCCACCATCATCCCCCTATACCTCATTTATTTTCCCTCTCTCTTTAAGAAGTAAGGAGTCCTAAAAGCTTCCCTTCATGGAATCGAGGGAGAAGACGAGAATGGACAAGGATTCAAGGTGGAAAATGATGGTCAGTGATGGGTTGTGGTAATGGTGGGAGGAGAGAGAGAGGAGTTGTGTAGGTGCATGTAGCTGTGGGAGGATGAAGAATAACGGGGAGAATAGGGTCACGCCACCTAGTGACCAAACCTAAAGAAGCCCTCATTAACCGAGGTCAAGGATGGGCATGAGGTGCATGTAGTGCGAGCTAAAGGCAATGGGAAGACACAAAATGGTGCGACTAACTTCAGGATTTCACCACCAAGTGGAAGCACTAGAAAAAATAGAAAATGATAAATAAATAAATAAAATATTCTAGATTCAAATGAAGAAAAAAAGATAAATTTGAAAGTTGTTAGATTTACAACTTTCGTGAAGACCTAAAAATGCAAAATATGTAATATACACAGTTATATAAGTTTAAAGGTAATTTGTAGGTATAAAATACCTATTTTGAGGTTTTATTTGTTTCTTGATTTCATCTTAATACTATATACATATCCTTTTTTGAATTATAAGAGTTGAGATTGATTTTGTATATATTATATAGTATATGATTGTAACGGAGAATGCTAGGATCTTTTAATGATTTCATGAACTTTTATGATGTTTTTAGTTTTGACTTTTTTTGTAGTTAGTTATGTTACAAAGTAAAGAAACAAAATCAACAAAAAGTGAAGTAGACAAAGTTGGTTATGTACGTAAAATAACGAGTATCTGATTAGACAATTTTACAATATACACAATATCTTGAAAATCCATGTTTCGTTTATGAACTCGATTACCTTGAATTGATCTTATTTCGATGATAAATAAAGTATATTGCTTTAAAAGTGAATACAATGTCACATGTAAATGTATGCATGAGATATTTAACATTTAATGCATGCAGACTATCCTCTCTTATCCTTCATCCAAATAAGACAATCACTAAAAAAAGAATATTGACCAAAAAAGGAGACACTTTTTTCCATTGTAGTCTTATATATTTTTATCAAATTTAATTCACAATTTTAACAACACAACATATTCTTTCAACATCAGTACACTTCCAAAACTTTGGGTAGGAACAACTTTTTTATGATCAGATTACGCATTTTTTATAGCAATTAAGTCATTTGTCATATTACAATGACATTTTGTTTTCCATCATACGTATATTATGTGAAAAATTCGTAGTAGAAAATAAGTTTCTCATTCTTAAACGTTATTGATAAATATAATAAAAAGATTAAAGACAAGTGTATTTGATGGATTTTTTAAAACAAGGGCATTGATCGCGGAGAGAATCTGTTTCTAACTAGTTGGATGGCTTACAACTACTAGCTACACGGATGGGTACGGTTAGGGATGAGCATGGGCCGGGTTGGGTCAGGCTTTGAAGGGCCCAAGCTCAAGCCCATTTAAAAAGTTCGGGCCTTGGGCCGGGTTTAGACCCGCAATTTTTGTTTGTTCCGCCCAAGCCCAGGCATGGCCCAATTCCTTTGGGTCGGGCCAACCCATTTCCACCAATTAGATATTATTAACTTTGAGTCTTTTGTTTCAACTCAACTCAAGTTAAACAAGTCAAAATTGTTTAAAACATGTACCATAATATTGGTAAAACAACTAAAATTCAATTCTACCAAATCCGAAGATTTCTCATTTTACACACGTACACTCAATGCTAGATACCATGAATGTCTCTCATGTATAGAAGTTGAAAGAGTGAAACAAACTTACCCAGTTAACAACAATAGGTGCAGCAGACCTTACATGTTAAAAATGGGCATAAGGCTCATATTGGGTAAAGGTACAATAATAGAAAATATTCTGATGGAAAAAATAAATACTAACAAATTCAAAAATAACCACATAATCTACCACGGACTAATTAAGGAAAATTAATTCTTAATTGTAATACAATGATCATCAACTCATGTCGCACACCTGACTTTCTTGATTTACAAACATTGTATGAAGACAGGATGCAAGAAGAGAGTGCACACGAAATAGGTGGGAGTTTCATGCATGTAGGATGTGGAAAAGGGTTCGAGCCCTTGGGTCGGGTAGGGCTGGGCCGAGCCAAGCCCGAGCCCGACCCAAAAAAATTTGGGCCTAAATATTGGACCCAAGCCCAACCCGACATTCATTTGGGCCTAGGTCGAGCTGGACTTTTTGGGGTGGGCTTCGGGCTGGACCGGACCGACCCATTCTAATGCTTATCCCTAAGTATGGTTGGAGTAATCTCCTTTTACAGGGGTAGTAAGATGGGTAATCCTTTGTAAATAATAAGTCGTTAAATGGTTAGAAATCTGAGAATGGCAAATGTGGTATTGTTTATATGTTATATTGATGTTTATGACTAGAATATATTTTTCAAGTAATTATCCAACTAATATCCAAGAGTATTGATTGCTTAGCCTTATGATCCAAGTTTTTAAAGATCTTTTTGAACCTTAGGCACATAATAACCTCATGAAAAACACATTTGCGAAACTAAAAATATCAGCACCTCCATGATGGTGCATCCACAACCACATGACAAGTAAAGAAGGATCCACAACCACATGGCTAGAATTGCGAATTTATGTGGAACTATAATTTAACTACCTGTTTAAACGAGGGGGGATCGGTAAAATGTCAGAATATATATTATTATAAATTGATGCCATTTTCGAAGATTCCCTTCCAGGGCATTAGCGGTCATCAAATAATCCAACAAAAAGGAAGAAGAGGTGAGGGATGGCTTCAGCAGACGGAAGGTGACCATATCCGGACGCAGAGGAGTGGAACAATGAGCAGAATGGGGTGACCACATACATACCATCCGATCTGCCCCAATTGGGAAGCCAACATCTTAGCAGAGTCATTGTTACTTATTTGGATTTTATCAGTTGTCTTCCTATGAGATATTGCAATATCGGTTATACTCTTCTTCTTTTTAGAATATCAGTTATGTTCCTACTTTTTTTTGTAAAATTCACAATTCTGCCTTTTTATTAAGGTAAAGTAAGGGCATAACTGATATTACAAAAGGACAAAATTGTAAATTTCACAAGAAATTAAGGGCACAACTGATATTCCAAAAAAGGAAGAGGCATAGATAATGTTGCAATATTTCGAAGGGGCACAACTGATAAAAGGCATACTTATTTTGCCTCTTTGATTGCAAAAATAAGGATGCAAGGAAATAATCTCCCTAGAAACTAGAAAGTCATAAGGTAAGAGTCATGCCTTGTTAGCATATAGTAGTAAAGAAAGACCTTTACAATTAGGATAAATTATTTGAAGTAGTCGACATGGCAATGATCAATTACCGGTTGAAGACAATAGAGTAGATTTGTCGTTCGATGACTGCTACTTCCATGCGATTTCAATGATATTTCTTCGCCTAAATCATTTCATTGTATTATTTTTCCCTCATTTATTCACTCTGCCAATTCACTTTAAAAATATGTAATCTCTTACCATAAGTGTGTGTATAAATAAGTATATTAGTCGATTATAAGATTCAACATAATGAAATATTTCTTCATGGCAAGGGGCTGGATGAAGCAGCCTCAAGACCTGATTGAAAGCAAATTGCTTATAATAAAATAACCATATGATTCTCTTAAACTCTTATCGTCTTCATTTATTTTAGATTTTTTTTAAAATATCATATATTACACGTGGATATCCAATTCACTATGAACTTTGAAATATATTACAACGGAACTGTTGGGAGAAGGACAACAAGCTGCGCCGACAATCCCTTTTAGAAACTTTGGCTGAGGTAGCTTTTTGTGCAACGTATCTCGCAATAAAATCACTTTTTATCGGTTGTCCATCTTCTCTTGTAAATCTTCTGTCAGTCCTCCATTTATTTTTAATAATAATAATAATTCATACATGACACTTTGCCTAGGACCAATAGCATGAGATGTTAGGCTATCTATCCAGCTCACTTATCATGATCTCCGATCCTTGGCAAATCAACACGTGATATATAAGATTTCCACTTGATGTATCCATTTAGAGGAGAAATAACATGATATGAAAGGAAAAACATTATTCATTATTATTCATCATATGTATGGCAATGTTCATGTTCCAACAAAAAAATGTATGACATGCATGCTTATAGGAAGTTAAAGCAAAATACTTTTGAAAGTATCCTATTAAAGTGTCTTTGAACAAGACATAAAATGTATACAAGAGAAAATATACTACTCAAAATTGTAATGTGTCATGTCTAGTACTCGAAGCGTTATCCAAGCTCTAGAAAGTTTTTCAACCAGTATTGTTAATATAACTGCTCGACTATTTGTATTGGATCCATGGAAAAGAGCAATGTCCAAAAAGTCGGTATGTGTTATTTGTTCGACCAACTTAATTTGACATTTTTATTTCCTTCATCAAGACTGTAAATTTTGATAATCTTAGTTGTTGAAATTGACCCTCCATAGGCTTGCGAGTGAAATTGGGGAGGTTAGAGCATAGGGCGATGGGGAATAAGCTGGAGAGATGTGATGGAGAGGTGAGCGACGACTAGGTTAGCATGTAACGATTGTTGTGAGAGGTGGAGAGAGCGCATGAGGGAGAATTGGACGGCGTGGGGTTACATATCCTACATATACACCGCATAAACCAGTTACAGCAGGCTACAATCGACCGCACATATTATTAGGTGGATTTTTTAAGCTATTATTTATTTATGAAAACTATTATACAATTCTAGATCCATTGCATATTTGCATGTGGCTAAGAGTCCACCATTGTATAGGACACAATTACCACACTTGAGGCCTGTTTGGTTACTGGGTTGGACTGGGTTGGGCTGGGTTGGGGTATCCTCCTGTGAATAGTAGCTGTTTGGAAGGTTGAGATGGTTAGAATGATAATTGTGATGCGATGTGACATTGATTATGTGTTATATTAACTTTTTTAGTGACTATAATATGTTTTTTATGTTAATAAATGTATTTGAACAAGGATAAAAATCATTATACTAAAGAAATTGTAAAGCCAATACAAGTAATCCCAACCCAGGAATGCAGGGTTGGAGTCAGGGATATGCCATGATACCTCGAGGTACCCTGGCAACCAAACAGGCACTTGGTGTAAAACCCGGGGCCTCCATTATAATGAAATGTCTATAAGCTTCCTAGTAACCACGTGTATAAGTTAATTTAGAAATTAAATAATATTCTTTAAAACTTAGTATAACATATAAAATATATGCATATTTGCTTCGTATTTTTTGAAATATTAAATTAATCTATAAATAGATACTAACTATTTGCTAGCAACTCTCTTTATGCGAAAAGATGATGCCAGAGATCCACCGTGAAAGACCTAGGGCGTGTTTGGTAATTGACTTGTGTTGGGTTGGAGTATATTCATGTGAATAGTAGTTGTTTGGATGGTTATGAGGGTTAGAGATAGTTGGAATGAAGAATGTGAAGTGATGTCACATTGATTTGTGATAGAAGTCCAACTAGGGATGCAAAGGGATGGATATGGATGCGGATATAGGTATTACCATATCCTTATCCACTTTTTAATACGAATATGAATGCGGATACGGATATTGACGGATATTAAAACTATCTTACCATATCCTTAAAAAACGGATATGGGTGTAAAACGGATACTAATCGCATACGAGTAATGTTAGAAATTCTCTATAGAATCGACTTAAATATATACGAATTGGATATAAAACACATGACATAAACTTGCTAAATGTGTTTGTATCATAATAATTATACAAATATGGTAAAAGAAAGTATAGAATTTTGTTATGTAGGGTTAGAAATAAATCTATAACTATATCTATATACGAAAACGGATATACGGATACGGATACATATGTATACGGATATCAAAACGATATCCATATCCGTATCCATTTTAAAACGGATGCAGATACGGATGTCAAAATCTGTATAAAACGGATACTCTAACAGATCGGATACGGATATATCTGTAACCGTTTGCATCCCTAATTCCATCCCATTAATTAATGCAAGAGGTATAACAGGTTACCCCGATAACTAAACGAGCTCCTAGTGCGCATGGACAGGAACGAAAGGCGGAAGAGATCAAGAAGTCTCCCGCTCCAAAAGAAGCCAAAGACGCACCATGAAAGACCAAGTGGCGGGATTTGTACCTTCTCCCTCTCTATTCAATTTGAATCAAAGATATTTTTAAGATCAAAACGATTATATATCGAGTTTGATGGGACTATAATATCTGCTTTTTCTCTTTTCTTAGATAAGTTAGAGTAAAGGTGAGTCTAGTTCGTTAAACATCAAATCAACTTTTTCCATTAATCTAGTCCTAACAAGGAGCCATATCCTTCCTTCTTAGGGAGAACTAGCAGGCAGCCCGTGCGCTGCACGGGAAATCGAGTTTTCTCCATACTACTATATATATATACGTATATATATGTATAGGGGGCCTTTCAAATAGGACGCAGTCCTTCCATCCCTACAGAAGGCCAACGATCTGGACCATCGGATTCAAATCCACCGGCACCTTCAATTTTGTTGTCCAAAGGGGCATTTTGGTCATCAATTTTTGCATTAATTATGCACGCTAATTAATATATCGAAATACTAAATTTAGCTTGTTTTATTTTTGGTATTTTTTGCAATACCATATTTAAAAAATATCCATTTTTTGCTGGACGATATTATCTGGGGCATATTTTTGTATCCTAACGCATTTTTTTGTAGAATTTAAGGTTCCTTTTGTAATGACTTCATGTTTTTTTGTAGAATCCGTTGTTTATTCAAAAAGTCGTCCGTTATATGCAAATTTTGTATGGTTCTTTGTAAAATACAATTCATATTAGTAATTACTTTGTGATTCTTTGTAACGATTGTAAGGTTCTTTGTATAATAAAATTTGTATAGTTTTTTGTAAAAATTTTGGTAGTCATTCATGTTTAATTGATGCGAATATACATACCAGATTTGTATAAAATACATCTAAAATGTATAATGCACATCCAAAATGTGTAATGCACATCAATATATACAAGATCTATAAAAAATATAATTTTCATTCGCAACCATTTGATTTGTAAAAATACATAACAAATTTGTGTAATACATATCAAAAGTGTATAATACAGACAAATATTGTATAATACACATCAATATTGTATCAAACTGCGAATCGTTCTTCATCTAGGACTGGTTGCAGTACCTTGTACATGTATCGTCATCCGATCTACGTGTTGTCGTCATCGTTTGCATGAAGGTTTTATCGAAGAGCCGCAACATCATTCCCTGGAAACTACACTTGCATGAAGGTCTTCTCAGTTCAGCATTTCGATTAGATCGAATCCTGACTGTTAAATTTCAATTTAAAAAAACCTGCATATTCACACATCGTAAGAGACATTTAATCAAATCACTCATCTGATATCCGACTGTTAAAACAATTCCGACGATTAAATTGCCATGAATTATTAACCGGAACATCCAAAACAACAAAGATGATCTTAAAGAACCCTAACAGAAGATCGAGCTAATTTTGCACGGTGACTGTACCAATTTTTCTGAAATCTCGTTTTTTTCCATTGAAATTTTGACGTGAAATTCACAGATTTTTGTCCTCCCGAATCATGTAGATACAACTTAATTCACATCATTTCCAAATAAATGGATCATTGGAGCAATTCTATGGTAAAAAATTCGCAAGAATCGTGAGTTTCCAGAATATTTTATTACCTAGCAACCTCAGCGCGACTCTCGGCCTGCTTGGCGATCTCCGAGAGCTCCCTCCAGCGCCACACGCAATCCATCCCTCCTCACTCGGGATCTCCCAATTCTGATATGTACGTGAATGGCAAATTAGGAGAGAGAGAGAGAGAGGCAACATTAATGGAAAATTAGGAGAGAGTAATTAATGGGGAGATATTTTGGATGGTTACATGCTATATTTAGATAATGAATAATGACCAAAACGGGTTTTTGATTAATTAAAAAATATTATTAACATACCATTTTTAATAACCGTCCGATTAATTACGAATGGATGAGATTATTGGCCTTCCATAGAGATGGAAGGACCACGTCCCATTTGAAAGTTATCCTATATGTATATATATGTATATGTATATATATACTAGTGTTGCATACCCGTGCTTTGCACGGGTAAAAGTACTTTATTGATTAAAAAAATATGTTTGGTATAATTCAATACATGTATTAAGGAATTTTACACTTATATCTTAGGTTTTAGAAGTCGAACCAGATGTTGAAGTGATCAGTCTTAAGTTTGGTCCAATGGGGTTGAACCGTCAGTCCAAATCGGTTGCTGCCACTCCACCTTCACTTGGATGAACGCCGTGGCCGACAACTACGACTGTTGCCGCATATATAGATGGAATGTACTGGGGTTTCGATGTTAATTGGCACGCGAGTGCTTGTTGGTGACCATGCGGGAGTTGGAGACTGGCAGGGGCTTCGCCTGTGGTGGCGGACCATTGGCGGGAAGGAGTCATTCGAGGGGCTACAAAAAGGCAGAGATCAAGGTCCTGGAAGTTGAGGCATGGGGAGCAGGCGGTGCTGCCAAGCGAGAAAGCGAGGAGGCAACACTCTGAAGAAGAGAACGCGGACAGAGGCTTAGATTCCTTTATCTAATCGTCGTTCCTTCCAAGAATGGGAGTTAGGTTCGTTCCCATATATGGAGCCCTAGCTCTGTTTTTGTAGCCGTTGTCGTCGACGTATCGACGAGGAGGGAAGAAGCTGGGGGGGGGGGGGGCTCGAAGGTGAGGAAGGTGGCGTTGATGTGGTCGAGTCATTGGTGTTAAGAAGAGGGGCGGCGTGGGGGAATTCCAACAAACTTCAAGGGTAAGATTGGAATTATGGGATGGACATGGGGGGGGCAAAAATGGAATGTACGAAAGAAAAATTAATTGATGGTCGGTGGCACTCGTGCTTAATAGATGTTATAGATATGTATATGTATATATATGTATATGTATGTATGTGTATATATATGTATATGTATATGTATATGAGGAAAGGGAGCCTACTTTGTGAAGTAGGTAACTTACCTACTTCACATTTCATTTTTACAATTTTTTTAATTTTTTTTCAAAAATGCCACCATGAGTTTTCATAATTATATCCCTCTAATATGTCATTCAAATTTCGTCAGAAACAGATACTCCTACGGCTTCCATCCATACGGTCATTTTTTAACGGTAACAGATTTGCTGTATTTTACATGTTCTGGATGAAGGCCGTAGGAGTCTCCGTTTCTGATGAAATTTGAATGACATATTAGAGGGATATAATTATGAAAATCCACGGTGGCATTTTTCAAAAAAAATAAAAAAATTGCAGAAATTGGATGTGAAGTAGGTAAGGTTACCTACTTCACAAAGTAGGCTCCCTTTCCTCTATGTATGTGTGTGTGTATGTATGTATGTATGTATGTATGTGTGTATATATAATATATATATATATATATATATATATATATATATATATATATATATATATATATGTGTGTGTGTGTGTGGGGGGGGGGGGGGGGGGGGTTAAATGGGGCTGCCCCCTTGGGGGAGCTAACTTGGCTCACCCCGCCCCCATTTCATCCGTTTTTTTTATTTTTTATTTTTTTGAAAATTTATTCCGTGGAATTTCATCACTATATCCCTATATTATATCATTAAAATTTCATACGAAACGGAAACTCCTACGACCTCCATCTAGATGGGATCATTTTTAGCAATTCTGTTACCGTTAGGGTCCAGAGTAACATGGACTTAGAGTTTTGGAGGGGGTGGTTGAAGGGGAGAGGGGAGGGATCAGTAGAGGAGACGTAGAGCTAGATGATCTAGACGTGGTTGGAGAGCTGGTCGAGAGGCAGATCCAAACGTCACCATTGATGGAATAATTACAGGGGGCTCCTACATGAAGATATCGGAGTGGTCCTTGACGACGAGGGCGGCATCATTGCAGCATGCAGTGGACGGTTAGGGGAAGCAGGGTTGACACGTTCATTGCGGATGTGGTTGACCAATTGTGTGCAATGAGATTAACCCTAATATGTACGAGTGATATTATAAACCCAAAGATCGTTTTGGAGGGTTGTTTTTTGTAGGGGTCGCATATCAATTGACCTCTAACCCTGCGAAAGGGATAGCATGATTGGTCTTTGGTCCAATTTGAGGACCTTATATGGCTTGCTTTTAGCTATGATGTGTGCGTGGCCCTTTTCCAAGAAGCTTGAAATCCTCATGTTTTCATGAACAAGGATAAAATTACTTTTTAAACTTAGAGTAAGTTGGAAGGTATCGCCAACCATCTTAAAGGATTGTCTACCTTCGAGGTCGGTCTCTAAGAGGGACTACTCCATATACCATGTAAGATCTCAAGAGACCTCTTCTTGGAAGTTCTAACTATTGTTCTGAGAGTATTTCTCGATCCTTGTTCTTCTTCCTAGACCCACATACACATACAACTAATGATCCAAGAGAATTGTCCTTGATTGTTTAACCTTAAGAACCAAGATTTTAGTCTTCTTGTTACCCTCAAGTGGAAAAGCATTTAATCTAACTCCACTCCCTACTTCACTCTGACTCTCAAGTACCTAAAAGGTTAGTAGAACAGTTCTCCTAGACGCACATCTCGATATCTAGTGAAGACAGCCTTCGCAGTTTCAGCCGAACCTATCCCCTCATGAGAATGATCAAAAAGAGCTTCCTGCCTGCTTCAACTCTAGACATAGCTTCCAACTTTCCAAGGCAAACCTCACACATGCAATCAGTTGGGATGAAATAACTACCATGGTGAGCTAAACCTTGCTAAACTTAAGGTAAAGAGAATATTACTTAAAAACTTACAAACTTAACTACTAAATTCTCAGATCTTTTACTGGTGCCACACCTATGGCCCGTCTTTTGGAGAGCAATAAATAACAATTCAACCAAATAATTAACCATGTGATATTGCAAGCTCTGGCAGAGGCAAATATAGTAGAACACATCAAAAGAATAAGGGCAACAAAATTTCTCCATAGCACAACCGAAACAATGAGTAACCCACAAGATAATGTCTCAAAGGCAAGGAAATATATGTATACGTATAACAAAAGAAACTTGATCACCTAAAAATAAGCCGATGAACCGATCAAACAAAATACAAGCACTAGAGAGACTAATTTTACGATAAAAATAAACATTAAGCATGAGAATATGAACAGACAACAAGAAAAATATTTTCTCATTTAAGAGCTCGTGTGTTCCAGAGCAGTACTCACAGCAACCAAAGGAAGACGAGGTTGTCGGTGAACACAAACTCTTGAGCCTGGCACCAATCATTCACCAGTAACACAAAATATCTTGAACAAGCAAGCAGCCTAGCCATTTGATCTATTCAGCTGTAGGCAACAGCCAGGTTCAAGACACTTTATACGACCCAACTCCTCCGACACATGGTATAGAAAGAAATGACACCCTGTGTATAGAGCGACAAGTCAACCAAATGAAGAAACAGATGCGGAAAGTTTAATTGTGCACCCAAAAAGAGATCTTGATAAATAACACCAATCCAAACACTACATATGGTTCCTATTTTCGACAACAAGCAAAGCTCAGATGAGAGAAGTTCAATCCTCTCTTAAGCTCCAATTTGTAATCAGAATAAACATCACATTAATCTCTCCATCCCTTTTAACCTCTACTATCTCAGTTCCCTGATTTAACTCATTTAACACATTCTCAAGACTATCTCTCCATTATGAGTTTCTCAGCTTCATTGAAAAAACTCAGAATTTTCGATCTATTACGTATACTAGACCACCATGTGTTACAGCAAGTAGTATATCCTACACTGAAACCATAGGACCTGCATGATGGAGCTTAGTTCACCGCTCAATTCTCATCAAAACCTGGAACACAAGGAAATCCACAGTAGGAACCGTCATAATTCCACTAATGCTAGATATCACAAAGAGGGCCAGTTTGGGCAAAATTACCAGCTTAATAAGTTAAATAATCATCAAATTAAGAACAAATGGGAAATAGAAACGGTCGACAGACCTTGTCCTACAGAAAGATAACTGTTATGGTCATACCCAGCTAGACCATAACACATTCTCGCACAACCTGATCTCTAATATAGCAGATAAAACTATCACTGTGCGGACGAACCAAACTCTGTCTTACTGCGAACAGTAAGCCTCCGTCGGGTTTCATATTCAATCTTGTCAAGATCTGATGCTATTGCAACAAAACCATACAAGATCCTCTTTTCTTCACCCTTCTCATCCAACTTTACAAGGAGTGGATTCCCATCACTGCCATGCGTAGACTGGGAAGCCTGCGCAAGGGACCAGCCTTCACGGCCATGGTTATTTTTTGAAAGAAACTCTCCAAGCCTCTCAGCCTCCTGCAGTCCAGCCTCGTTATCAGGAAATTTGACAAGAGTAACACCCAGGTGACCCTCTTTCCCAAATATTGACTTGCCCTTCCCAGAACCGAAACCAGCTTCTGGAAAAAAAAACAAATGAAAAATCATTCTTGGAGTTGCACATAGATCTAAATTTTAATATGGTAATATACTCTAGACCACATTGTAAGCACCAGTTTTGTTACCAGTGCCAATTAGGTGACAGGCTACCCAAGCAATCAGACAAAGCATAAACTCAGCACAAAACAGGATTATCTGATTAGGTAACATGTGAAAACCCCAACAATCATCCGCTTAAAAAAACGGAAAAATGCTCCTCAAAACATGCAACAGCACGTGGGATATCCATAGGCCAGTAGAGAACCTGACAGGCACTAGATAACAGATGGTATTGCAATCAAAGACAAACCACGTCAGATAGAGACACGGCTCTATTCCCAAATCTACATTACCATGACGGCCAGTTATCATTCTTGTCAAAATATAAAATCAACAAGCAAACCAGCCTAATAGATATCATATAAAGGAAGAAACAAGGACACAACACAGCAGAAAGAAGTTTTCACTCAACGGTGACATGAATATTGGGCCAACACCAGATGGCATCATAGAACACCATGAAAATAGAGTGACATGGCATTACTGATGTCATTTCTATATCAGATAGATTTAACAATTTTTGCAGAATAAGTCAAAAAAACCATTAAACGCGACAATTTTTGCAGAATAAGTCAACCTTTAAAAAGTAGCGCGGCAATCGGGCCAATCCAAATTGGTATGAGCTCAAATAACAAAGAAACTTTAAAAGATTAATCTAGCTGTGAAGGTCAAAAAAGACCTCCAAAAGAGAAATCTTACCGCTAATAACAGAACTAAAATAGAATACTCTCTTTGCAACAAATAGATAGCTTAGGGGATAACAATTATCAGCACGCAAATGGCATTGTCCAACCACCATTGACATCAACAAGAAGTTGGCCTCAAAAAAAAACATATGCATAAAACTACTAGACGTTTAAAACTATCTCACAGTTTAAGAAACATTTACAGGCATCATAGACGTTTAGATGGAAATTTTCAAGCAAGATGTTAATAAACATTTAGCATCATCCATAGACATTCAGATGGAAATTTTCAAACAAAATGTTGAGTAGCTACCATCATTGAGCAGAAGTGCATCGTGTTAACCAAACATATTATAACATGAAACGGAATTTTTAATAGCTTAACCAAGCGCTTAATGAAAACCATGTCTACTTTTACTTGAAGGACAAAATGCCTCACAGATTATGTATCACAAGTTACACAACAAACAACTGACGCCAAATATTGATATAAAATATGCACATTTTTTGTGCTGAAATTGTTTCCTTCATGCTAACCCAAAGAGAGAGTTAACCTACACAAGACATGTGATAGCCTAAATAAAACCGAAAAAGAAGACTAACAAGCCACTTTCGTTGAAGGTGGACCTTGTTTAGCTAAACAGTCCACGGATTGGATTGATATATCCTTAATGAAGAAAGGTCAGCTTATTGCCTAGGGTCATCAAAAAAATTAAATCTAAAAGTGGAACTAGAATCTGCATTAAGTGTCTAAATCCTAAGGACAATCATAATAAGAAACAAATTGAAGTGCATCTCGACATAAAGATTTGCCACTATAGACATTACATCAACCCTCTAGAACCAAAGTATCCAAATCACTATTAGAGGCTTACCACATTCGGAACTTCATCTATCAACAGCCCCGTTTCTAGTTCTATGTTATTTCCCAAAAGTGCACCAGAAGAACTCCCTTGAGTGCAGTGAAAGAAAATATGTTTCAAGCTCTCATACCTGATGAAGCATAAAAGTGAAGCATCAGCATTTACTGCCTCTTTTAGACAAAAAAATTACCATATACTAATCTGCTTGTTAAGCTACTTCCAAGGTGCCCCTGTCGATCTCCGCCTCTCCAAACTCTTCCTGCAACAAAGCATTGAACTTACATGTACATTCCACATCCAGCAGCTCATCTACAGTATGCACCTCCTCGTTTTCTACCATTTGCTCCTCTCTACCTCCCAGATTCACCTCATCTTCTGAAAAATCTTCACCAATCAATCCCCCCCTCTCCTGCAACAAAGCACTGAACTTATCTGTACATCCCACATCCGGCAACTAATTTACAGTATTCTCTCTTGTTTTCTACCATTTGCTCCTCTCTACCTCCCAGGTTCACCTCATCTTCTGAGACATTTCAACACCCCCCCCCCCCCAAAACCTTCCACTAAGGTTTTCCAAGCCTCATTTGTGACACTATTCTCTTCTTGTCCCAATCAAAATTGGTGATAGTGTGTATGGACGGACATCAATGAATGAGAGAATCCATGGACCTCAAGATGCACCGAAGACGCTTACCATTCTCCCATGACCTTCTCTGCGCCCACATGATACTTTCACCACACCTATTGTTGGGAAATAACACCGCAGTGTTTATATGTATAAAATCTCGATAAAGAAATATTACTGCAGGACTATACTGCCATCAGCTTTGCCTCATTAGCTCCCTAAGCATCTGTTAGCAAACCCGTAAAGGTACAAATGGCATCTACATCGCCATCTATACAACTAACCACCTTGTTGATTGGGATGCAGGTGACAAATAAGAAAATGATAGTGTTTAGAAGAAAATCCTAAAAACCTAAGCCTTCATTGAATTCACTCGATGGAATGGCTCTATCTCATAAAAGAACAATGTGAATTTCATCACAGCTGAGTAAGTTGGGACTTCATCAGAATTAATCTCAGAAGTTTACATCCTGTAATCTAAAATATTATTTGAACGCGGTAGAGATTGCACCCTCAGATATTGGAGTCCTAAATGAAAATAGATAGCATCAACCAGAAAATTAACAAGGTATTGTCCAACTGCATATCTTTTCCAATTAAAAGCTCGAACAACTTTTTTAAAGAAGCTAGCATGACTTCATACAATAATCAAAATCACTGACTAAATAGTAGCCCGCAAACAACACATTCTAAATGAAAAGTAGATAACATCAACCAGACAAGGATAGCAATGGCCTTGTGATAATATCGTGGAATGAAATACGTTGATATTTATTTGAGGAAATATGTTGATATATTTAACAGTGAGCGCTAAGCTTCCTTAGACAGAGAGGCTGAGAAGCTACGGTTAAAGTTAACTCAAAGGAAAGGAATGCAAATACGTAGCCCTGAGGAGGTAAAAGTAGAACTCAAACTCTAGCTTTCAACCATAAACAAATGAAACAAGTATTGGGTTTATTCTTGGATCATGCTGGTTACAATTCAAAAACTAGTAGCACTCTCTTCCACTTACTAAATCAGAGTCTGTCATTATCTGAGTAATAAACTTTCCCTAAAAGAATATCACCCTGAAAACAACTAAAAAGAATTACAACACCAAGACGACCATTAAAATACATACCACGCACTTCTCATGTACAAAGATAGTGCAATCATGTATATAGAATTACCAGATCAGACAAATCCCTAAAAGACTATCACCCTAAAAACAACTAAATAGAATTACAACACCAAGAAGGCTATTAAAAATACATTTCACGCACTTCTCAAGCACCAAGATATTGTGATCATGTATATAGAATTACCAGATCATACAAATCCCGATACCAAACAGCATGAAAGTGGTGAATTGATTATAAAAGATTCATGTAAGCACCTAACTTAGTTCATAACTCTAACAGCCCCACATAACATTTCTAACATGTCAATGGAAAAGCATGCCACAGAGAGTACCCTCAATGCAACCAGTCTAAAAAAAGCCGACCGTGAATATATATATATATATATATATAACTTGACCTTGAGAAAATCCAAATACCCATCTAACTTAATATAAAATTCTAACTATCTGACCTAACATTTATAGCTCGTCAATGAAAGAGAAAATGAACAAGCACAAGATCATTAAAGGGTAAACAAAAGTCACAGCTTCATGAAAATGAGCTCCCACATCAATACTAACACATGCCCTGTTGTGCAGTTATACGTAAGAACACGAAGTTTAAACTAACGACGCTAGAAGTGAATCCAAATGAAATCAAGTTCAGGCTGTAACAAGAAAGTTAAACAAATCAATCAAACACTACTGCAATATCATACGGCCTCTGAAGCTTGAAAAAATTCCAAGAAGACCGTAACATTAAATAAGAATTTAACTGAATGACCATTCAACAGAAAACAATCTAGCAAAGCCAAAATATGTTTGGCTACAACAATCGTAAAATCAAATCCTACAGACATAATATCCCAATGTCTAAATCAGTAGCAATTTACATTAACTTTGACCTCAGTGGGTCAAAATAAGAGTGAAAAAATACTCCAGTATAAGTTGGTCATCAATCCACATTAGAGCACATCCATAATTTCATTTAAGTTGCATCTTCTGACCAAATAATCTACAGAGAATCTCATATTTCAACCCAAAACCACTCATGGGACTCTTCCAGAATATCCATCAACTCGCAAAGGTCTTGCAAAACCAAACAAATTCCTTCCTTTCATGAATCAAATCTTCACATAGTGCATTGTATTCAGCTGCACTTGAAGCTCATGTCAAACGGTCAAGACTAAATAACTGACACCAAGTATTGCAAGTTATACCTATAAATAGCTACACATTTGGAAATATTTCCGATCAAAGAGGTTATCTATAACTACTAAAACAAAACCCAGCTCTTTCTAATATAGAGCGAATTCGGTAACATAGATAGTGCTACCCCGCATGCCCAATGGAGGTAATATCCTAATTTAAGAAAGTGAGATCTGATAAACATCTCCACTTTCAACATTTCTGTGGTCTTCCTCGATTTGGTGACTTGCATTCCAACAGCATGTTCCAAGCCTGGACAATGTAGAAGCTTGACACTAGGTAACAAAAACTGGTGTATAAGACCTTGCAAAACCAAACAAATTCCTTCCTTTCATAAATCATATCTTCACAAAATGCAATATATTCAGCTGCACTTGAACCTCATGTCAAACTGTCAAGTCTAAATAACTGACACAAGCATTGCAAGTTATACCTATAAATAGCCACATATTTGGAAATATTTCCGATCAAAAAGGTTATGCATGACTACTAAAACCAAACCCAGCTCTTTCTAATATTGAGCAAATTCAGCAACATAGATATTGCTATCACGCCAGCCCAATGGAGGTAATATCCTAATTTAAGCAAGTGAGATGGGATAAACATCTCCACTTTTCAACATTTCTTTTGGCCTTCCTCGATTTGGCGATTTGCATTCCAACTGCATGTTCCAAGTCTGGACAAGGTGGAAGCTTAACACTAGGTAAACAAAACTAGGGTATACCCATGTTAGGAAACAAGGATTAGTCCATATACGAACTTATATACCTAAAAAGCAACAGGAACAATAACCAAGTTTTCCATTTTATGTTAACAACAAAGATTTCTTATGTTAACTCCAAGATATCGCATCTTATTAGGATAATAACCGGAGTTATATGTAAAAAGATCGCAGTTTCTTGATGGTTTCATTTCACTATTTACATGGTCTTCTCATTCCCTCTTGCAGGGTTCTCGTGACATCTTACACCTTCCAAACGGAGCAATAAAGAACAAGCGATAAAAATCAGAAAAAATATAAAGATCAAACTTAACTTTAAACTTAACTTTTACTACTGAATAATTAAGTAGTAGCACATGTGATTCTAGTAGAAAATCAGATTTTCCTTCTGAAAGGTGGTCCGACAACTACCACTGCTTTCCTCTCAACAAAATCATAATATCTCCAACGTTAATGGGTTAGTCATGTGAATCCAACAAAAAAGAACTACAATATCTTTAAATAAATTTTAACCAACGACTAAAGAAGTGTGCCAAGGGCATACAGCATATTGGGAAATAAAGTAATGGACTTAAAACTCCAGGCCGGCTACAGGAAGAATAAAAGCCACAGAGGCAAGAACTTAAGTGCGTGTCAAATTCATGTAGCCTCTTCCAGATCAAAGTTTGAAGATGTTATGCAGCTCTTCTGAAACGTGATAAGGTCTAGTTTGGCACTTCTCATCCGAATGTTAAGGTCTGAGATTTGGCAATTAATACATATTTGCAGGTGGCAATGCAGTTGTTATTTAGAGTTTCATATTGTGGGGAAGATAGATATCTCAATCAAACTTTTGGTGTGGTTGATAAGAGCCGAAAAAAGACCGCAAAACTGGGCATGAGATACAACTTAGTGGAAAGGATAATTAGAATATTGATCATGTTTCTATGATTCACCAACAAAGCCAGCCATTTTGTGGTTAGATGGCTCCTCCTCATCTTTTTCAAGAGACTTCTGATTAGACAACTAATCCCTTTGGGTGTATTGGGTCATATTATATGAGTAAAATACACGCTTTTCAGCGGTGTTAGGTGCTCATTGAAAAATGTGGAAGTGCAGTACAATAATGAAAGTCTGTATGACTAGCGAATATTAAAATGAACTCTACAACATTCATACCTCTAAGCCAATTGTCCATCTCTTTGTTCCCCATGCCCTCAACACGGCCATCTTTTCCTCGCTTCCCAGTGGATGTATTGTACATAATTACATGAGGGGGCCACAGAATCAAGTCATCTCTGTTTGCCGCAGCATCTTTAGCAGACAACAACTGATACGCCTTCCCATCATCAGGCACTACTGTGTAGTTCCACCCCATAAGAACGCATAAAGCTTTGTGCAGTCCAAGATGATCAAGACGAGAATCAGGGCAAGTGTATGCATGCACAATAAGCCGGTGAACATCTGAGATATCCTTTGAAGGCCTGCACCATAATGGTGTTGTAAGATCCATCCAAAAGGATCCATCAAACGCAAAAAAAGGCAATGGCAAAGAACAAGCTATTAATCTACTGCATGCAAGATAGAATAATCGGAAAGCAAAATTATCAATAAGGTATTACTAGGGGGTTAATGCACTTCCTTTCGAGAAATTCAAATATAGTTCAAAAGATAAGTTGAAAATCTTAGGTTGGACGGCAATACTAGGCCAACAGGTCAAGAGATCAGATATCACTCCATCAACCAAGTAAAGCACTCAAAATAAAAGTTAACTAGAGAGAACTACAATTATACAAAGCTTCAGCACCAAATGTGAATGCTTATACTAGTCAAACAGTTGAGGAATAAAATTTCAAAAGAATAATTAGGTAGCAATGCACGCAAAGTGCAGCAGATGAAAATCAATGCTAAAACCATGTTATAGACACTTCAGGCTAAAAGATGATTTTTCCATCGAAGGTAAAAAAATTGTGACATAAATACCCTACCGAGTAGCAACTTTGCAGATCGCTACAAACAGCAATGGCATCATGTCCACTTAACTGTCCTACTTCCAGTTTATTTTAAACCAAGGGGATTGAACTTTTGTACATAATAAAACGGCCATGTGTAACAAACAATTGTCATGATTTAAATTGATACAAGTGCAAATCAGCAGAAAGGACTGAAATTGAACCAGACAGACAGCAAATAGTTGCTGTGCTAGCGACATGAGATTAGAGTAAATACATTCAAGTCTAAAAAACAGATGCAACAACTATCCCAAATAGACTTTTGTACAAATTACCAAACATATGTAATAGCAATAAGAATAGGCATGGAAATACTGATAATGTCTTCAACAAAAAATAAATAAAAAAACCCAACTCAAGCAAGAAAATCTAATATGACATGATGGTTATAGAAACATGCACAGGTGTATTGCAGATACAAAAGACAGCAACCTTGAAAAGAATCATCACTTAACTAAGATATCATGTACAAAACAGGCATCAAATTGGGTTATCATGTCCCAAAAATACAAATATCAGTTGCAATTTCCTGAAGGCAATGTCCATATTGCTTCCATCAAATACAGCAATTACAAAGTGTACTGCTAAAAGATCAGTTGTCCAGCACAAACATAGATAAGCTGCAAAATATGTAGCATATTGGGATATCGTGCCCCAATAATATAACAATCAGTTGCATTTTCTTGAAGACTATGTTCATATTGTTTTCCTCAAATACAACCAATACACTGCACCACTAGAAGATAAGTTGTCCAGCACAAAAATAGAAATCACAAACAAGTTCATTTGGAGCAGCGTAAAAAATCCAAGACTAAAATTCAGCTTAAAGAGATGCTACTTCTTAAAATATGCTGTTTGAAAGCATTGTGGCAGGAATTCCTAATTCTCACAAATAAACATTCCAAAAGACAAAGGACCTCAAATGAATCTGTGGTCTCTATAACATCAGCATTATACTATGTAAAATACTACTTTATATCAAGGTTTTAAATCTCGATTTCGATTTCGTTTCGAGATGGTGAAAAAACGAAATAATTTCGAAATTTCGTCGAAATTTCGATGAAAATTCGCCAATTTCGGCCAAAATCGGCCTAGATTTGTGAAGGAAGGGCATATATCGACATTTCGATTTCGGTAGTGTGTCGAAACCGAAATTTCGCCGAAATTTCGTCGAAATTTCACGAAATTTGAAACCATGCTTTATATCTAACTAGATACACTCTTGAGAAAATTCCCACCACTGGGATCTAATGCACTCAAGAGAACCTCAAAATTTCCTCAAAAAAAAATAACCTCAGATGCCAAATGGTTTAAAAAAAAGAACCCAGTAACTTGTAGAACAGAAGACACGCTAGGAGGATAACAAAAAAGCAAATCAGTCAAGATAAGTGAAAAGAACATTAATTTAAAAATTGTTTAGGATGCATCGGTAAATATCGTCTTTCTGACTATTCATATTACAAAAAATAACAGTGTTTATCGAGCATCAAATATATAGTATATAATGACCCATTAAGAGAAAAGGAGACCTGTCAACTATTTGATGGATCTTCAAATGATAGTAATAAACTAACTACAACACCATTATCAACAAACCTATCAGTGTCCTTTCTCAGAGAGAAACTGCAATGGTCGGACAATTCATCAAACCACGCTGACTTATATGATCAAACTAACTAATTGCAATTCAAGCTATGCTCCGAAAGAACACCAAAACAAGGTTCTTATCAAAAAAGAACATCACAGATTCACAGCAAGGTTGATATTTTATATACTCTCAATATTCAAACTTCTTCACATGCAAAACAAAATAATTCATCTAGAACCCTAAAATACAAAATAATTCCTCCACTAAAATTTGCTTTCAAAAAGCCCATCAACCAGGTTCCAGGGATTATTCAACATGAGTGTTATAGCTGTCCATCCCCGACATACGGGCAGCTACAAGGATCTCTTTCTCTCTCTACACATGTTCTTTTTTATCCTATCAACCTTGCATCTACACCCAGAAAATTAAAAAAACAAACACTTCCTATGGCAGTATCAACTTTGTGTCTACATCCATGACCTATCTTTTTGAACCTGCATCAATCCTGGACCATCTAATGCTCCTGTACCCCATCCCCCGGGTCTCCGCACAAAATATCACAATCCTCCCAGCAACCTCTTCTATTATTGGACATAACATTCATTCGGACAGATGAGTCCTCTCCGAACCGCAGGAGAAAGTTGCCTATCATACGTCTCACCAACTCCACTTACCTCTAAGGAGGGACTCCCGTCGGACAGGTTCTGATCACTTACAATACATGGCTCCTAAAGGGGGAGAGTTGGTTGTAATTTCAAAAAAAACTGTTTCTTAGGGAAATGTGAGTCCAATTAATCCATCCTCTGAACTGCGAGCTTGCTATTTTGTTTCTATCTCTACCCAGACTCAAGTTAACCTCCGTGTCAGAACAATGGGATAGGAATCCAGCATCTAGAGGTTGACCCATCTCATTGGGCTTGTAAATACATTCAAAACCCCAATTTCTTCAAAGCAACTTCTTTTCTTCCTTTCACAACTACTATATAATCCGATTCTGGTCTGAAAAAGGTGAATGGGTTATCTCTTCAAAAGATCTGAGGGCCTCTTATGGAAAGGAACTCATGTTGGGAAGCTAGACATGGTGTCACTTGATGAGCACCACTAAGCTGGCATGCTGCAGTTGATGGTTCAACACAACAGTTTGTGGCTCAGATAAGTTGAGTAAAGTCCCCCTCTGGAACACAGCCCCCCAATTTATTTGCAGCTTTTTTTATTTTTTGCCACAAATATATAATTAAGGGGGAGAACATATTCCAATATAGAATTTCAATTTCATTGACTAGCATTCCACATTCCCAAAACGGATCCCCAGAAATATTTAGCATCTTCGATGATCAGTTTTTATTTAGGTATTTAGGGAATCCTCCTTGATAGACGAAATATTCCTATAATATCAATGTCAATTTAATCACCGTTATTAGCGATTAATTCATACTTTTTGGTATTTTCCATTTCTTTAGATGGGAGGATGGGTCAATCATTTTCTTCATTAGTTCCAACAGTGGCAACTGCAGAATCTACTATTGGGTCAGCCATTTTTGCTATTACTTTCCGACTTTTTTAGAAGAAATCGGTGAAAACACCCTTGTCCATAACCTCGAAGGCATCAAAGAAGTAAAAACGGTGATATAAAAAGAATGGCCATTGCACTTAAATAGGGGGAAAACGCCAAACATAAGCCAAAAAGGTGCTGTCACCCATGGTTTGAAATTCCGCCAAAACTCGGCAATATTTCGCCAAATGCCGGTTTACCGACACAGCAAAATTCACCCCATAACTTAGGGCTCTTCAATGAAAATATTTTCCTCAACCATTTGCAAGAAAAACTCTTACATCAACCATTTACAAGCAAAACTCTTACGACTTCAATAATGAACAGATTGACAGGCATAGATGCTATAGATTTAAAATGTCATTTAGGATGGTGACAATAATTAGAATGCTTATAAATATACATGTTAAAGAAAAACATCACCAATGTACATGTGAAAGTCATTTGACTCGAATACTAGAATGCCGTTTTAAAAGAAAAAGGGGAGTGAATAGACAGATGAGCTTCCAAAAGAGACAGGAAGGAGAAACAAACAGATGTTCTAAGATTAAGCTAAAGAAATCAAAAATGTGTGTTAATGTCGCTCAGTCAACAGCCACATCTACAGAAGTGAACAAAATAAATAACTTTTTGAGCCAAATAAATAACCTTTTTAAAAGACAAAAATAAATAGATACACCCCAGCTAAACCCAGAAACCAATGCAAGAAAACGACATTGCAAATTTCCATGCAAATATTGCATCATCCCAAGGACCAACATGGTGAATTCCGGCAATGAAATGTAGTTGGACCCTCACATCGATCCGAATGAATCAGTCTTTCTAAAGAGGTCAATTTTTGCCAGCTAGCCAAGAGGATGGCGAGTTACAAATTCAGCCTCCCTAGAACATCGATTTCTACTAGTATTAAATTAATAAATGGTGGGGTTACCACTGTCCCTTTTTTGTAGTGACGAATCTTGTATGTGTTTCTAAGAAAAGAAATTTGTCCATTTTTAGAGGAAAAAAGGAGCAAGCCACTAACGCTCAACATACACTCTAGAACTTCAGATGCATAATCCCCATCCCCAATGGATCTGAATGCAATGAATCCACCAGTCAGTTTCTCCTCGATATGGTTCTTAAAAGGGTCTTTAACAATATCTAACTTTGTTTTAGGGCCACACAGGTCACATTGTTGGGATTAAACCTTCAATTGCTCATCAACTGGTCCATGTGCAGAACACAAAGATGACACCATTAGAGTTAGCACGTAAAGTCCAAATCAGACTTTACAAGAAGATAATTGTAGTTTCTCGTGCCTCTCCAAATAAGCCAATTGGTTTCAGCTGGCAGTGCCAGCGAGAATCTTTGAAGAGGAACATAGAGGGAGAAATCATAATTTAAACTTTGGAGCATATTTTAGTTTACAAACAAAGCTAAAAATGTGAATTACTGAAGTAGTTTCAGATATAAAAACAAGAATAAATCGTACCCCTAATATATTATTACAGAAGGATAAACTGACTGCATAGGAAAAAGAAAAAGATCATGACTGATAAAGTCCCAATCAGACTTTACAAGAAGATCATTGTAGTTTCTTGGCCTCTCCAAACAAGCCAATTGGTTTCAGCTGGCAGTGCCTAGTTTCAGATATAAAAACAAGAATAAATCGTACCCCTAATATATTATTACAGAAGGATAAACTGACTACATAGGAAAAAGAAAAAGATCATGACTGATAAAGTCCCAATCAGACTTTACAAGAAGATCATTGTAGTTTCTTGGCCTCTCCAAACAAGCCAATTGGTTTCAGCTGGCAGTGCCCGCAAGAATCTTTGAAGAGGAACATATAGGGAGAAATTGTTATTTAAACTTTGGAGCGTATTTTAGTTTACAAACAAAGCTAAAAATGTGAATTACTAAAGTAGTTTCAGATATAAAAACAAGAATAAATCATACCCCTAATATATTATTAGGGAAGGATAAACCGGCTGCGTAGGAAAAAGAAAAAGAGCATGACTGATAAATAAAGAACATAAATGATAGAAGATGATGACAAGGAGAGGAATATAGCCAATGGAAACAGATAAACAACTAACAACAAAAGAACATAAAAAAAAGATGTCAACTATCTCATCTATAATAAAGGCATCTATGCCTAAAGAAAGGGGCAGTTTTGTTGCAAGAGGGTTGAAAAACTCAAAAGCCAATAGATGACTATCATAGGTGGATAACAGAGAAGAGGAATAATATTTTATCATCGTGTCTAATACGGCAAAAGAAGATTGACATTTTCAAGGAGTACAATGAAAGGAGAAGCTGAAGCGTCAGTTCATGGAATTTTCGGAAAGACCACCCCAAAAAACCTCAGCTATATAACACCCCACCTCCATGAAGCAAGAAGCAGACTACACTCAAGATAATGAAGTCCTCGAAGAGAGAATTTTGGCAGAAAAACTCACCATATAGTTAAAAACAGAGTAAACCAGATGCACTAAACTCTTGTGTTTTCTTTAAATAGCATGCATATCCTCAGATAGTCCATGCCCCTCATAACACACAGCAACAACCTACAGATAAAGGCATGCTTCTTGACTCTAGGTAGTTCGGCACCAAATTAACATGCAAGTTTATGTCTTTCCTCCCTCGATTCCATCCCCATATGTTATGTCTGACATGTTGCTTCAATTCATTTTTGACACTGAAAAGGCCTTCTTTAGGGCTACTTTGGTTACTAGGTTGGGTCGGGTTGGGGTAACCTCCTGTGAATAGTAGGTGTTTGGATGGTTATGAGAGCTGGTAAAAGGTTGAAATAAGGAATTTGAAGTGATGTGCGATGGAGTTCCGACCCAGATTTGTAGGGTGGTTTACCAGGTTACCCCGAGGTAACCTTGGGCCAAGGTTCAAAAAAACGAAAGGCGGAACGAGGCGTTTTCCCTGGAAGCGAGGCGAGGCGTAGCCTCGAGGCGGTCGAGGCGTAAGCCTCAGTTTGTATAGAAAAATAATTATAAAATATATAATAAATATATTTATTGGTGAAATAATATAATCTGACAAACATATAGTATGTAACAATGTAATATATGATGATATTACGAAGATAAGAGCATGAAAAAAGAATATGTCAATGCCATAAACCTTTCTACTGAATTTCTACCCAATCAGAAGGAAATCATTGGTTGTAACTATTGCTAAAATTTTTATCTAAAGAGGATTGGCTATAGTTGTCAATATAGATATCCAAGTTGTTGATATGAATCATATGATTTGAATACTAACTATATGTTCTACTGCACTCAAATGAAGAATGATCTGATATCCTTCCTGTGCCACCATACCCTACCAGTACGGGGGTCTCGCTGCTCGGTCAGCGAGCCTGGGGGGCTAGGGGGGGCCCAGGTTGGCCCCCCTTGCGGGGGTGCAGGGGGCAGCGCCCCCGTCCCAAATTTTTTTCTTATATGAGTATTCAAATTCATATACAGTTTTTTATATGTTTAAGGATGTAATAGTAAGAGTTCACTGAAATAATTTGGCATGTTAATGGTAAATATGAATGTGAAAGAGGTCAAAGAGGTCAAATTTAAGCATTCATCTTGCATAAATATATACTCAACAACAAGACCTTTATAAACATATGAAAATATGAATAAGATTAATTTTTTCCTTTAAAAAAATACTTGAAAAAGCCCTCACGCCTCACCTAGCGCCTCGCCCCGCCTCAGCGCCTCGCCTCGCCTCGACCGCCTCAGGCATCTGAGGCGCACGCCTCAGCCAGGGGGTCTGAGGCGGTCGCCTCAGGGCGTTTTCTCAACGCCCTGTTTCGCCTCGACCGCCTCAGCGCCTCGAGGTGCGTTTTTTTAAACCATGCCTGGGGCACACCACCAACCAAACGAACCCTTAGATTGTTGGCTCACAAGGGCTTCACATTCCTCATCTTTTTATTCATTGAAGGCAATCTGACTTGTCTCTTGACCCTACGGCATGGTTATTAAGGCGGCAAGGCGACAAGGCGTTCATCCTGAGCGCCTGGGCGCGCCTAGGCGTCTAACAAAATGTGACCTATGTATCGCATTTGAGACATGCGACATATAATTATTTAAAGCAAATGGATGTCGCATGTCTCAAATGCGACATCATTTTTTATTTTTTTAAGCGCATGTCGCATTTTGGAGATGTGACATCAATTAATATATTTTTTTAAGAAAAATTACAGTAAGTATTGGATTTATTTTTCTGTCAAGACCTTTTGTATTTAAAAATACATAGTAACTAGAGTGTTAGAGTAATAAATATCATTTAACCAAACATTTGTGATTAATCACAAGAATGAAGAATCACAACACATAAAGGAATTACCAAGGAAGTTAATCAGACTTCGTTGTCGTTTATCAGTCCATGCATCACACATAATCGTGCATCCATATGTCCTCCAATGGCTTTCATGCTTCACCTGCAAATCTTTGGTCCTTGCATATTATCTTTCAAATAGGGGCTTTCGCAATTGGTGATAAGACGGAGGAATAAATCCTCTCCCAGCTTGGATAGCCTCCACTGCCACCTCAAAAGCTTCTCGTTGTGCAACATTAAAAGGGATGCCATCTGTATAGAATTGCTCAGCTATGGCATCATATGCCACCTATGTAGCATCCTTTTTTTAAAGCAAACTCAATTGTAGTTTGCTGTGCTTCACCACGAGCCCTTGCTGCCTTCCTTTGTGACACAACCTCCCATGGGCTAGCAGAACTAAACGAGTCCATAGGACCCTTGCCGTGTGGATCCTTCCGTACAGGTGGCCTATTTGCAGAACATGAACCAGAACCAGATTTAACGTTTTTACCTGTTGTAGCAGTAGGATGTGAGTCATCCAAGATGACTACATGTTCACCATGATCACCATCATCTGCATCTGGAATGTTTGAATCAGCTCCACTATATCTGTAATCAACTACTATCTTCCTCTTCTTGTTATGATTTTTGAAGTCAGTCATATCTTTCTTAATCTCCACAGTGGCTTTTGGACACATAGATACATCTCGATAACCACCAATCAAGTGTTCTTTCTGCCTTTTGATTCCACCATTAGTAATGTGACCGCACAATGCACATTGCACCTTATTCTTGTCTAGTGTAATCGGCCAAAAAGAGTACTTCCAACCGGGATCCTTCGACGCCGCTTTCAAGCATGGAGCATTCATCTTGTCAGTAAGGCAGGGATCAATTTCTCCAGGCCTTTGCACAATAGATGGGGTTGGTGTAGTAGTGGGATTAGGAATGGCATCCCCATCCAAGGATTCCATTGAAGTCATTCTACAATGGGAGAGCAAGAGAACGCAGGGAGGCTGCTGGAGGAGGAGGGAGGCCACTGGAGGAGGTAGGGAGGTCGTTGGAGGAGGAGGGAGGCTGTTGGAGGAGAAGGGAGGCCGCTGGAGGAGGTAGGGAGGCCGCTGGAGGATGAAGGAGGCCGCTGGAGGAAGAGGGCGTCCGTTGGAGAAGGTAGGGACTCAGGAGGACGTCAGAGGAGGATGGAGGTCGTCGGAGGAGAAGGAAGCCCGTTGGAGGAGGTAGGGAGGCGGCTGCGGAGGAGACAGGGACGATGCAAGGGGTTTCTCTGCTAAACAGGGTAATAAGGGTCGGGTCGAATGCAGTGGGGTAATACGGGGTCTAACGGGTATATCGCATTTCCAATATGCCGACATGTATATCGCAATTTAAAAATGTGTTATCTATATCGCAATTTGTAAATGCGTTATGAATATCGCATTTTGAAAATGTGATATATGTGTAATACGCATAAAAAAGCGCGCCTTGATGCCCAGGCGACCCAAGGCGTGCGCCATTTTTTTATGAAAGCAAGACGTGCTTTCTAGGCGCACGGCTTGGGGCGCTTGGGTGCCTAGGTGGCCGCCTAGGCGCACCTAGGCGTGCGCCTTAACAACTATATCCTACGGGCATTTGCCCCTTCAATCAATGCTTTGTCATTGCAATATAACAATTTTTTAATCCAGGCCAATCACATTCGGGAGGGGAAACTAAATTGTAACCTTGATTGTAACCCCCACATTATGTTGATTGATGAGGCTAGAGATGGAGTAAATGAGAAGTTTGAGATTTGTAGACATACATTGGAGACTAAAGGATTTCGTATAAGTAGGGCTAAGATTGAATATATGGAGTGTACTTTTGAAGGAAGCAATGATGAATGAATCGATGTAAAGATTGGTGATGATAACATTCAAAAGAGATATTCTTTTATATTTTTGGGATCTGTTTTACAACATGATGGAGAAATTGATGGAGATGTTACGAATAAAATAATGCAGGTTGCTAAAGTAAGTAACCAATCTATACTAAGAGCATGGTTTGCCAATACCGCAATCCAAAGATTGAGAAACAATCGTGTAAAAAGTGTAAGTTCTAAACAAACAACAACGAAATAGAATGAGACAAATGTATTAACCTTTCAATTACTATATCTGAAAACATGCATCTTGTTCTACTTGTATTAATCAAAATGCATCAATATAGCATCCATTCATCAAAATCCTTTTCGCAAAATATTCATGTTGACCCTCTGCTACTTTATGCAGACAAAAAGAATGTGTTTCGTGAGTATAAAGGACAGTAAGCATGTGCTGCCCCTGAATATGTTGATGACAAACAGGTGAGTGCCAGAACTTGTGTCCATGGCATACTGATCTAACAAAATATTACGTCGACTGTATACCAACCATTTTGGAGAAGGAATATGTACTGATTACAGCACTCCAGTCCATACATATGCTAAGTGCTAACCAATGGAAACTACACATTAAGCACACACATAAAAACGTGAGTTTGAAAAACAGGAAGGAGTTTCTACCATTGAACAGTACAAAGAATGCAAGTTTGCAATCATAAAATATATAAAATTGGGGTGGTGTATGATAACCAAGTTCATATGCTTAACATATAAATGGAAAGAAACATGGCATATTGAGGTAAAACATCGAATGGTTATATTTCTCTGGATGTAGAAGCTCCTACCATTATCACGCCTCCTAGACCCATTCAACCAAGAAACTCATACACTGAAAACGCAGTGATTAAGAGTGGATGATTTGGCAAAAATGAAATTTCCATGTGTGAACAGGCATTCACTAACATTAGAAAAAAAGACGTCCCATACACAGAGCTTCCACTGTGCCAGATTAAATCTATCCTACCTAAGAAGTCTTACCTCGCAATCAAAAATGAAGAATATCTTCAAGTCAGTGCATTTTCTTACAAAATGAGCCTCTGGAAAATCATTCTCCCAAAATTTTAAGAGAACTATATAAATCTAACCTAAAATATACAACCACAAAAAAAGCACCTCTACCAAATGATATTCACATAACTAAAATATTGCAAAGATGGAAACCTGCCACAGTCAAAACAAGACAAGCACATATTCCTCTCATCTTTCAAATAATTCTCTCTATGCCCAGGATTTATTTATCATCCTTACATTCTAAGGAAATGTTATAATCACTTGGTCATGATCGGCATCTGATAAAACTGGCCACAAGAGTTTAGGAAATACATAGAATTCACATTTGATAGAGCTGGACATGAGTTTAGGAAAAAACTTAGACTAGGGAGAGAGAAAGAGAACATGGCCCCTTTCAAAAGAAACATGGAAGCATCAAAAACTAAACACATGCTTAGAGTATGGTTCAGATGGGTGATTAAATTTCTCAAGATCCAATTATGCTGCTCCTTACTTTAATCTCAGATGCCCCATTTGTGGGAATCGTTGCATTAGTGAGGATGTATATAGAGTCGCGCTCATTGTAAGCATTGAGAAAATATACTAGAGTATCCAACACATAATGACTTTATCCCATGGTTTTATCCCGCTCACCATACAAAATCAAGGTTTTCGATATTGTTCTTGATTATGCATTCTGTTTTATATTTTCATATAGTCTCAAAACGACATGAGGTTTAATTTTCATTTCAATTATTAATCATGTTCTTCATAGTTCGAGATTGATTCATGTTAAGCATCGACAAAAGCAACGGCAACACAAAAACTGATGGCTTCCTTCTCGGAACTTTAGATCCATGATACACCCAAGTCGAAAGTGTCAATCGAAAAGGTTGTGGGCAATGGTGATACTATTGTGTCCCTCTCTACAAACCCTAACTACATTGGCAAAAGAATAAAGGAGTAGTGCACACAGGAAGACAAGTGCCCTACTAAAATGATCGTGCACATCACTCCCAATCCTTGGCCACCACAGTTCTCCTTTGGAGAAGAAAGGTCGTCTTCATTTTAGCGACACTCGTATGATGGGTTAATTGATAAGAATGCTCGGAAAAAGATGAGGAAGAAACCCTAATCCATAAGGAGGAATGCATGTAGTGTTTCTGTTAGAGGAGAGAACTTTTCTCCTTTGAAGAAGACCCATCTTCGTATCACATCCGTCATAAGATGGGTTCATTGATCGGTGATTCGATACCCTGCAAAGATGACAAGGAAGAAACCCTACTCAATGAGGAGAAAAGCATGTGTTGTTACTGTCAAAAGAAGGAACTTTGCACCTCCAATAGAGAATAGCCATCTTCATACTAGTGAACACCGTAGAATGGGTTCATTGATTGGAACCCTAAGAAGAAGATGATGAGGAAGGAGCCTTGCTCTGTAAGGAGGAATGCTGTAAGGAGGAATGCTTGTGTCATAAATCATAATCGATGGAGGAAGTAACTTGGTTCCTATTAAGTCAATTGGAGCCACCCTCTGAAATGTAATTGGTAAGGCGATGTCGATGAAGAAAATCCTCCTACATGCAGCACGAGAAGATTGCTTGCATCGACCAACTCTTTGAACCCTAGCTTTTGAAGGACACGATGTAGGGTTCCCTACTAGCAGATATAGAGTTTAAAACCTTGGAGAGGAGAAGGGGGAATAATACCCCATGGTCTCTATTGTTATGGCCAATTTGGCCTTAATTTATTTTTGCTTCGTATTTTTATATGGGCCCAACAAGGCAGCACATGTATTTGGATGAAAAAGAATGGAACCGCAGAGGAAAAAAGGGTAGTCAAAAAGAAGGGAAAATAGCAAAAAAGAAGGGACCTCTCAAGAAAAAATGGGTAAAACTGAAGAAAAATAGTCCAAGAAAAAAGGTGGGGCTATTAAAATTGATAAGAAGGTTGTTCTATTCAAGTCTATCAGGGATTCTAAAATCACATGTGAGGTTGTTCTACGAAATGAGAGAAATTGAAGATGTTGAAAAAAAGAGATTGAGCCCAAAAAAATGAACCACAACAAAAGGATGGCAATAGAAACAAACAAACTAAGGGAATATTTTTAAAATTATGAAAAAAAGATTAAGAATATTACTTTGTCCCACTTGTTCTCGCGGCTCAGTCAAATATCTTATTGGTTTTGTCAAGTATGGGAGAAATGAAAAGAAAAAGAGTAGCACACAATTTATTCTTTTACTTGAGATTGTGACCAACAAAATTTATCCGATAACCACCATCCATCCACTCCTTGTGGCTTCCAAAACGATATCTCCTTTTTTTGAGGTTCCTAAGTATGTGAACCCACGTTTAAGGTGTCTACATGAAAGATTCACTCTTTTAAGTCCATACATGAGAGAAGCGAGGGTGACTTCCGTGAGGGAGGGGCTCTTTCTTAGAATTTCCACACAGGAAGGCCCATTATCAATATCTTTTCATAAGAGAGGATCACTCTACTTTTGATGTGCAGCATCAACTACTTCAAATAGACTTTTAATATTGATTAAGTTCATCACAAACTATTGTTGGAAATCAATTGATTGCATGAAGATCAACACTCCAACCCATCAAATGGTTGCAAACACGGTTGTAAAAGTTCGGCCAACTAGGCCAACCAGTCAAGCCGGGAGGTAGCTGACTCGACTAGGCTTAGTCGGCCAATAGTCAGTCAACTCGACTAATCGGTCCAACTAGTCGGTCAACTTTTACATAGAGATTTTTTTGTTTTTGATTTTTTTAATGCAAGCTTATTCTAATATGCTTATTGTTTTATGTAAATTCAATTACTTCTAGTATATCATTATGGTAGTATAGAAAGTGTACAAATCTATGTAAATATATAAGAACATATGTAAAAAATGATTTATATGTACTAAGCCTTTTCCCACTATAAGTAGAGTCGGCTACATGGATTCTTGCACAAACCCATGTTGATAGATTCGACTATTTTTTATGCTGGTTGTCGACTACCTAACGCAACCCCTGCGAGAGTGGGATTTGAACCCTGGTCTTTTGTATGATACACACACTGTACTACCACTCAATGTTGTAAAAGTCACCCGACTAGCCCGACTAGTAGGTCCGACTAGTCTAGTCAGTGGGGTGGCCGACCGAGTATCGACAAATTACGACTAGGTCGATTAGTCAACCAATTTTTGCTTGGAGATACCATATTTTTTAACTTTTTTTAAAAGCAAACTTATTCTAATACGCTTAATGTTTAATTTAAATTCAATTACTTCTTTTGATTCAATATGATAGTAAAAATAAATATAAATCTATGTAAATATGTAATAATATATGTATAAAAATGATTTATGTATTTAAAAATCAAATCCGATTAAAGCCCGACTAAATCCGATTAATCGCCCGACTACCGATTAATCCTTAGTCAGTAACCCGACCGACCGAGTACCGACTACTGACTTTTGCAACCTTGCTACCACTAGACCATTAAGTGGTATATAAAAATGATTTATATATTTAGAAAAATGTACTAAACCTTCTCCCACTATAAGTAGGGTCGGCTACATGGATTCTTGCTCAAATCCATGTTGAAAGATTCGACTATTTTTTACGCTGGTCGTCGACTACCTAACGCAACCTCTGCAAGAGTGGGATTTGAACCCTGGTCTTTTGTGTGGTAGACACAATGTACTATCACTAGACCATTAAGTAGGCACGATCTATATATTTAAAATAATTAAAAAAAATCAAACCGACTAAAGGCCGCTTAAATCCGATTAGTCATCCGACTACTGATAATCCTTAATCAATGACTCCACCACTCGAGTACCGACCGTCGATTTCTGCAACCTTGCCTACAAGTTATCTTCACCAAGCATCACCAACTCCAGGCCGGAGTGTCCTCCCCTTGCTATCTCCTCTACATATTTCTCCTCCCAGCAACAACTATTTCGAACCGCTGTCCGCCCATCCCCTTGGAAGATGTGTCGAAGGAAGATGAGTTATGTATTTTCTTTTGTAATAAACTGCAGCATTTTTAGCTCCAGCTTGAAAGGAATGTCAAAGTATGGTTTCACACTACTCTTTGCTTTAGTCCAATATTGCCCATCAATGGGACTTTGTAGCATTAGTATGCAATATACAGAAGCACACGCCCATTGTAAATATTGAGAAAACAAAATAAAGTATCTAGCACTTAATAGCTTTCTCTTGTGATATGATCTGACTCCTTATTGAGCGGGTTTCACGGTAAATTCAAATTTTCTATATTGTTCTTGATTCCAGATTTAACTTCATATTTTCATATTATCAAGGTTGCATGTTATAACAACCCTAAAGAAAACATAAGGATCTTGAGAGAAACTACTCACAAAAAGAGTTCAAAATCATGAACTTTTACCTTGCTCGACAAATACCCTTAACAACTATCCAAACATGTTAGTTCCAACTACAGGAGGGTGAGTTGTGGAGGTTAAGAACCACCCCCCCTACCGCATAGCAAACAAATTAGCTAAAAGACTAAAACGTGGCCCAACCTTCGATTAATAGAAGCTCCTATCCTAATCCAAATATCTCTTTTTTAGATAAAAGATGCGCACCAGAGCTTTCCATACCTAAACTGGCCGAAAGATTAAATCATGAACCGTACATACACTGGTTAAGAGATTAAAACACGGTCTAAAGAGATTGATAATTGTATCATCCAAGTAACAAAAGATCGTATCGTTTACATACCTTTTTTGATGTAGAAGAGGGTACCTTCCATGAGCATTCACTTACAAAACCATAAAATAGTATATTGTAATGACCTTAGAAGCGACTAATTTCATATTAACTCCAGTGCATCCAGTCAAAACCTAGTCTAGGGACTAATATAGATTCTTAACAAGAAAGTAAAGGCAGGGGATGCAGAACAATCGTTTGGAAGTCTTCTGTGTACTAAAGCTGATATTTAAAGCGGTGAACCAACGTAACGATGGGTTCTCTGTTTGCTAGGAAATTCGACAAACTCTGAACAAAAGAGAGCATTCAAAGATATCAAATACGAATAAACCTCCAAGCGAACACACGGATCTTGAATAGAAAATATTGTCGCACAAGTTCCAAACTTTTCCAAACCTGCCGCAGACCGTGCAAGACAAGCGCCCGTTCCTGCCATCCTCCAGATAAGTCCTCTTCTGCCCAGGGTTCTCGTTGAGGATCTTAGAGTACTTAAGGAAAGCCTTCATCAACTCGTCTGGATCGATGTCCAGATCGGCGGGCGCCCCCTTCGCATCCCCGCCGTCCTTCCTTTGGGCCTCGTCGCCATACCCACTCCCTCCCACCTTGAGATTCTTCGCAGCCCTCTCCTCGTCGAAGCCGCCGCCGGCACCGCCTCCCCTGGAAAAGAAATCCTCTATCTCGGAGCGGGTGTTAGGGTTAGGATTAGTGTTAGGGTTGCCGTACTGCGCGACGTGCTGCCGGCGCCTGGCAAGCTCGTCCTCCTCGCCAAACTTCCTCTTTAGCGAGGAGGGGCCGTCGGGGCTGATGGGAGGGAAGTGGCGGTCGAAGGGTGGGCCGAGGGGGCGGTCACGGCCAGGGACGGGGCCACCGTAGGGAAAAAACCGGTCGGCGGAGGGGTCCATGGGGTAGTCCGGGGGGAGGGCGAAGTAGGAACGGACGCTGCCGTCGGCCAGGACGATGGTGCGGCGTTCGAGCATGTGGAAGCCATAGGCAGGGGGGAGGAGCGGAGGGGCGGCGCCGCCTCCGAGGTGGCGGAGGGGGGAGGAGGATGTGGGGGGAGGAGGAGACGAGGGGAGGGGGTCGGCGGCGGGCTTGGGGTCGGAGAGCGGAGGCTTGGGGTCGGAGGGCGGGGGCTTGGCTGCGGAGGAGGAGGGCTTGCCCTTGGGCTGTTGCCGCTGATTCTTCATTGAGATGGGGTTAGGTTTAGGGTTTCGGAAGGACGGGGGTGGCGAAGGGAGGGGGTACGAGGGTTTGATCTATAGATGGTGGGACTTACTGGAGTTTGCATGTTCCACCTCACAGCCAGCAATCAGCATATTCTTTGACAAATTTGCTAACACATGGTCTTTTATTTAATTTTTTAATAATAGACCCGGTAATTTCGGGTCCCGACTGAGATTTGAATCCGGATCCTATAAAGTGGAGGCACACTGCGCTACCACCAGATAAATTTACAAACATGTGGTCTTTTATTTCCAAAGCTAAAAACATTTGTTTGTTCTTAAAAAGGTGAAGAATATATATTTCATGGTTGTTTACATGGAAATAAAAATATGTGGGTTGTTTGTATGGTATTGTTTTCAGAGTTGACTGTATATTTAGGTATTAATGAGTGTCAGATTCATCTACTTTTTTATTATTATTATGCTAAAATCTCACAATATAATAATACTATATGAACTTAATAATATCACGCAAAATGAATAGAGAAAAGGAACCAAAGGATAGAAATGCATGGTGCATATGTATCATATGGAAAATAAAAGAACTAGAGCAAAAAATGGAAAATATTTTACATGTTCCATAAAAAAAGTTGGGACAATTTCTTTGCCAGAAATAAAAAGTAATTAAATTTGTGTGTGAAAAAAATTAAATATATGTAGAGAACATTCTAATATTTTTTATTTTTAGTCTCAACTCAAATTGGATTTATTCCTTCTGTGCCTTTGTAAAAATAAAGGACATGTAATGAAAAATATACTGTAAATTTCACCGACGATAACTGAGAAAATAAACGAAACCTTGGTTGGTATTTATACCAGCTTCTTAGCCTCGTTCTAATTCATGGGATGCTACATTTCAGCAGTGCTCGCTTTAAACTTTAAATAAAAATAGGAATTTTAATATAATAATACCTCAAAGATGCAATGCTTACAGCACAAGAGATGAGTTTTTATCTAAAATAAATTTCATTAGTTATTTTTTATTCTTTCAAAAAAAATAGTTATCTTTTAATCTTAATTTCAGATGAAGTTATTCTTTTTGTACCTTCCAAAATAAAATATGTGTCATACAATAAAAATATAACATAATTTTTAACTTGAATAAATAATATATAAATATAAAAGTTGAATTTCCAACTAGGACAATTTCACATACCCATATATTTTTATTGGGTTTAATGGAGCAGGCCCAAGAGGGAGCCAACTTGGATACCCTATCTTTTTTTAGTTTTTAAGGTGTTTTCTAAAAACACCTTGGTGATCTAATCCACTAGATGACAATATGATGCCATTCAAATTTCATGTAAAACATGCATTCCTAACATGTCCATCCATAACGGGTCAATTTCAGCAATTGTGAGATCGTTAAAATTTGACATGTTTGACAGATGGGATAGAAGTCTCAAATTGAGTCAATATTTGAATGAGAACGTGATGTCATATATTGATTTAAATAACCTCTGGTGTTTTTTTAAATACCTAGAGAAGTAAAAAAATAAAGGTAGGGTAACTAAGTTAGCTCCCCATAGGGGTAGCCCTATTAAACCCAAATTTATTTATAACTTTTATTGGGTTGAACTGACTAGTATACTTCATGTTTCGAACCTAACCGAGTAAAAATATTAAAAAAATGATGCAATCGAATTATAAAAATGTTGTGTTATAGATCTTATTATACAGTAGAAATGTTGTAGACACATCTTACTGTATATTATAGCTCGTGGACCTGCTACTGTTGCAAATTTACGCCCGCCAAATTCCATGGATCCTGCCTTCTCCATATTCCTTCTTATAGTTCTTTTCCTATTTGTTTACTATATATTAAAAAGCTTCTTGGGCAAGAAATTTCAAGGCGATTTTGTCCCTCTCGCCTTTACCATATTACTTCTTTGCCTTTTCCCCATTTGCATGGCTCGTTGACGTGTCGTCGTCGAATGCTTTAGTAACACATGCATCTGTTGCATCCGATTACACCCGAAGGTTCATCGCATCTTATTACTTTACTATTATCTTTTACCCGGTGGAGTAGGCATTGTTCATGGCACTATTCTACAGAGAATGTCTATCTTACCATCTTACTGTATCTCCACATATACCATGCCACTATTTTACCGTTCTTTATTTACTAAATAATGATATATTTGGATCGGACTGCTACGGATGTGTCCCCCATTCCCATGATGTCGTGTTGTATACGCCTCATTTATAAATACTCCTAACACCGGTGCCACGTGCTAACGGATATATCATTATTTATTAAATATCTGTAGAGAACATTCTAATATTTTTTATTTTTAGTCTCAACTCTAATTGGATTTATTCCTTCCGTGCCTTTGTAAAAATAAAGGACAAGTAATGAAAAATATACTGTAAATTTCACCGACGATAACTGGGAAAATAAACGAAACCTTGGTTGGTATTTATACCAGCTTCTTAGCCTCGTTCTAATTTATGGGATGCTACATTTCAGCAGTGCTCGCTTTAAACTTTAAATAAAAATAGAAATTTTCAATATAATAATACCTCAAAAATGCAATGCTTACAGCACAAGAGATGAGTTTTTATCTAAAATAAATTTCATTAATTATTTTTTATTCTTTCAAAAAAATAGTTATTTTAAATCTTAACTCCATATGAAGTTATTCTTTTTGTAGCTTCTAAAATAAAATATGTGTCATACAATAAAAATAGGGATTTTTACCCGGAGGACCCTGAAAACTTTTGCAATTACCGCCACGACCCTCAAAACATCGATATTCCTCTCACGACCTCTTAAACTTGCTAACCCTTATCGGGCAGACCCAGGGGTTTGCATCCGTCTCTTAGGGCAGTAACGACCGTTATGTGAGGAGTGAAGATACAATTATTACATGAATGTTTACATCAATATATATCATCAATATCTCCGATAACGTGAAAATTGTTCTTATCAATTGAATCATTCAGAACAATGCACGAACTCCAATTAACACATACAGATCCTATCGTACCAATAAATATCAATCACAAGACCCCATAAAGTCCACGGAAATATCATTAGAAAAATACAATTATACAAGTATCAGTATTAAACAACACCTTTGTGCAACGTAACAGAAAAAAGAACAGATTAATTTGAATGGACAAGTAAAAAAACAATAACGTTCTCTCCATCTCTAGAAATATTCAAAATCCAGATGCGAAGAATCGTTGCTGGTGCTACCCGCCTTACTCCTGCCACCACCCCCACCTCCTCCGCCTTTACTGCTGCCTCCGTTGCCTGCACCACTTGTGATCGGCGGCGGCGCCAGGACCAGCCTTCTTCTCCGCACCCACTCCATCCTTGTTCGCGTACTGCGTGAAGTCGACAGGGTCCGGAATGTGCGGGGGAGTAGCGCTGCGCACCAATGCCCAGTTGACCCCTTCGAAGAAGGGGTGTTGCTTGATCTCGGTGGCACCTCTCCGGTAAGCGATCCGCTTCTGCGGATCCTTAATCAGGAGCCCCCGGATGAGATCCCGTGCAACCACGCTTACGACCGGTGCGTCCGGGAACTTCAGCGGCTGGCCAACGACGTTGAACAACGTCGCGCGATTGCCAGCCCCTTTGAACGGCGTGGTACCATGCATGAGCTCGTAGAGGAAGATTCCAAAGGTCCACCAGTCGACCGCGCTGCCGTGGCCTTCACCTTTTATGATCTCTGGGGCTAGGTACTCGTGCGTGCCGACAAAGGACATCGATCGGGCATTGGTGGGCTCAGCCATGAAT
The DNA here is from genome assembly GCA_037367405.1 of Ottelia alismoides. Lineage (NCBI taxonomy): Eukaryota > Viridiplantae > Streptophyta > Magnoliopsida > Alismatales > Hydrocharitaceae > Ottelia > Ottelia alismoides. Next base: position 188,673 of record JAZKJV010010009.1, on the reverse strand, counting down.
TCAAGGAGAGTGGAGGAGGGGGAAGAATTGGCTGGCTGGCTGAAGTCGGACTTGGTCTTGCGGTTGCGCTTAGGGAGCATCATGCGGGGAAGGAAGTTGGAGGGCTGGATGCAGCCCTGGACGACATTATCAGAGCCAAGCATGGCTGAACCGCTGCCGTGGACGGAGGAGGACTTGACAAGCGTGGGGCTTACAGAGCACCGGAGGGAGAGATCGAAGTCGGAGAGCATGATGTGGCCCTCCTCGCGGACAAGCACATTCTCCGGCTTGAGGTCGCGGTAGACTACCCCCAGCATGTGCAGGTACTCCAGTGCCAGCAGCACCTCCGATGCATAAAACATGCGAGGTCGTGTTGCATTTTCTTATTAAACACATCCAGGTGTCGTACAAGGGTTACCATATAGACTCTGGTTAGGTTACAAAGGAGACGACACACAGACGGAGGGTTCGTGAGGTCAAACGGCGCAAGTTTAAGGGGTCGTGAGAGGAATATCGATGTTTTGAGGGTCGTGGCGGTAATTGCAAAAGATTTCAGGGTCTGCCGGGTAAAAATCCCATAAAAATATAACACAATTTTTAACTTGAATAAATAATATATAAATATAAAAGTTGAATTTCCAACTAGGACAATTTCACATACCCATATATTTTTATTGGATTTAAAGGAGCATGCCTAAGGGGGAGCCAACTTGGATACCCTACCTTTTTTTAGTTTTTACGGTGTTTTCTAAAAACACCTTGGGGATATAATCCACTAGATGACAATATGATGGCATTCAAATTTCATGTAAAACAGGCATTCCTAACATGTCCATCCATAACGGGTCAATTTCAGCAATTCTGAGATCGTTAAAATTTGACATGTTTGATGGATGGGGTAGAAGTCTCGAATTGAGTCAATATTTGAATGAGAACGCGATGTCATATAGTGATTTAAATAACCTCTGGTGTTTTTTTAAATACCTAGAGAAGTAAAAAAATAAAGGTAGAGTAACTAAGTTAGCTCCCCGTAGGGTAGCCCCATTAAATCCAAATTTATTTATAACTTTTATTGGGTTGAACTGGCTAGTATACTTCTTGTTTCGATCCTAATCGAGAAAAATATTGAAAACTGATGCAATCAAATTATAAAAAAGGTCGTGTTATAGATCTTATTGTACAGTAGAAATGTTGTAGACCGATCTTACTATATACTATAGCCCGTGGACCTGCTACCGTAGCAAATTTACGCCCGACAAATTCCATGGATCCCGCCTTCTCCATATTCCTTCTTATAGTTCTTTTCCTGCTTGTTTACTATATATTAAAAAGCTTCTTGGGCAAGAAATTTCCAGGCGATTTCGTCCTCTCGCCTTTACCATATTACTTCTTTGCCTTTTTCCCGTTTGCATGGCCCGTTGATGTGTCATCGTCGGATGCTTTAGTAACACATGCATCTATTGCATCCGATTGCACCCGAAGGTTCATTATATCTTATTACTTTACTATATCTTTTACCCGGTGGAGTAGGCATTGATCATGGCACTGTTCTACGGAGAATGTCCATCTTACCATCTTACTATATCTCCACATATACCATGCCACTATTTTACCGTTCTTCATTTACTAAATAATAATATATTTGGATCGAATTGCTACGGATGTGTCCCCCATTCCCATGTTGTCGTGTTGTATACGCCTCATTTATAAATACTCCTAACACCGGTGCCACGTGCTGGCGGATATATGCTTCCTTCATCACCATGTCATTAGCCACCGCCCTTCGATTCTTTCGTCTTAAACAAACACCAACCCCATCAGAGGAGCTCTGTTTGGAATGCTCATCCATTGAGCAATGCTCACGAGAAGCTTGAGTGGATGGCGGCATCGATGGAGAGTTGTGGCGGCTGCTACAGCTGATGGCGACCCCGACCAATGATGAAAATGGCGATAGAGGGTGAACTCGATCTTGCGGTCTTTTCTTCTTAGATAGGTGTCTTTTCTTTCTCCTTTTATTCTAGGATTTTTGGGTTTTCTTTATTATTGATAGTTGTTTTCTGATGCTCATGGGCAACATGTTCTATCATTTGCTTTGCAAAAAAAATCTGATTCTTTTATACGTATAATATAAGGCATCAATCACCACAAAATGCCATCAAGCACATGCACGGCTTCCATTTCGACATATAGGTCGTGTCCTCTATGCTTACTACAAGAACTATCATCCCCAACAAAACCATATGTGGGGCTCATGAGGAACGACAACGAAAATGGGTGCCTCATGACAAGGTAACGTGACTAACATCCCTACGATTCACACCTCCACTTTTAGTACCCATTATATGATTTCTTTGAAATTATTTATAATGATTTTTTATATTCTAGCATGTGTTCAAGAGAGCATATTATCATATTGGCATATGCCAATATGAGTTTGATAGAAATATTGTTATTCATATGTGAAATCATAATTCTGTTCAAGAAAAAAGGTTCAAATATGATTTTTATTGACATTTATAGCTTTGTCAGATTTGGTATTCGGATTGTTAGTGCATCAAATGATTTAGTGGAATTATTAGCAATGCTTTCTTCCGATTTTATTTGGTCATATCATAGAATTGCTGATAAGTTGGTGCAAATGATTATCGTCAGGGTTCAGAAATTCGGCTTAGGCGGCCGCATATGCGGAAGCGGAACATATAGCGCACCGCATATGTTCTGTGCGCTTGTTATGCGCTAAGAGCGCCAACTCGGTCCGCTTAATCCGCATATGCGGCCGCATATGTGATGGAACTTTTCCACCCGATTAAATTGACCAGAACCCGATAAGCCCAGAAACCCTCGCCAACCTCTTCGATCTTTTCGCATCGACTCCTCCTTTCCTCCCAGAAACCCTCGCGATCCTCGAACATCCCTAAACCCTCCGCCTCTCCGCCTCTGGCCTGCTGCGCGGCTGCGCCCCTCCGCCTCCGGTGTTCTCCAACTGCACAGTAGCTTCTCCACCACCCCCGCTTTCACCTCCGGTGCTCTCTAACAACAGCAGGTTCCGCCTCGTGCGTGCTCCTCCGCCTCCGATTTTCTCCGCCTCGTGCGTGCTCCTCCGCCTCCGATTTTCTCCGCCTCGTGTGTGCTCCTCCGCCTCCGGTTAGGCTCATCCTCATCTTGTGTTTTTTGTTGAACTTCCTGTCATTAAGTGGTCTATGCCCCGCATCACCTGTCGCAGTTGAAGCTTTCCATTTCATATCTTGCATCCTTTTGGAGTTGATACATTTGCCTTGCTCCGGAAACAGATGCGGCCACTCCTTTGTTACATACATGGGATCTATCAGTGCATTGGGATTTCTTGCAGCAGTCTGGTTTCTCATCTTCTTGTCACACAAGTTGTGTACCGCATTACGGCCTTCATTCACATACACACGTCAAGTTAAAGGGATGTCAATTGGATTTGTGGAGGTAGAGAATAGGTATCATTGCACATGGATGGATGGGGTGCATTTTTCCAATCTCCATGTGACTATGGGGACGGCTGTCCATGTTTTTTCCCTTCATTTGTCTTGAATATACGCCTCTTGTTTCATTGTTTCTGGTTTTCCTTTTCGATAGATAAGACATAAATATAATATGCATTCATATTTGTTTGTGTTTAGCTGCATTGCATCATACATAAACATTTATTTCCACACTACTAATTAATCGTAACGGATAAATATAAACTTTCCATGAGAAAAGAATGCTTCTGATCTCTGTAGATTTTTCTGAAGGGTAAGTACCTTTATCCTAAAGCCAACTTTGTTTAGTAGATTTTCTCAAATATCCAAAATCTTAATAAAAACTTTTATTTTGTATAGGTTTTTTAATATTTTTTCATGTGTTTAGGTTATCATGGATTCGGAACCAACACATGTTGAGGAACATGTGCTTTTTACTCCACATGGGTCTACCGATCCGGGATGGAAATATGCTTATCTTGTGGAGAAGAACGATCCGAATTCTGTGACATGTCGCTTGTGTGGCAAGGTCTTGAAAGGAGGAATTAATCGAATGAAACAACACCTTGGACACATCAAGGAGAATTGCAAAGCATGTCCAAAGGCTAACGATGAAGTGAAGAAGGAGATACATGATTACATTGAGGGAATCGTGAAGAAGAAAAACGAGAAAGCTGTCACTTTGAAAGAAATGAGAGAGGAGGTGGCGATTAGAGCTACAGGCTCTTCCACAACACCTTGTGACGGAACATGTCTTGGAAAAAGACCACGATCATCTGATGATGATATTGCGTCATTGGGCGCAATGCCAATGCGCCAAACTATTATAAAGGAAACACTAGCAAAGGAAGAACGCGCACGTGTCAACAAATATGTGGCCAAATTCTTCTATGACTGTGATATTCCTTTCAATGTGGCGACAAAGAGCTCCTTCATACGCATGTGTCAAGCAATTGGCCAATACGGAAGTGGGTACAAGTCCCCATCTTATTATGAAATTGCAGAACCTTTGTTAAAAGATGAAGTGGAAGAAACAAAGGAGTTTTTGAAAAGTCACAAGGATGCATGGAAAAAAGTGGATGTTCCATCATGACAGATGCATGGACCGACATGAGGGGAAGAAGCATCGTGAATTTGTGCGTTAACAGTAGCTTGGGCACATGTTTTCTGAAGTCCGTGGACGCATCAGCTGATGCACATACCGCTGAATATATATCTGCTTTGGTGGAGGATTGCATCAAGGAAGTTGGCGTAGATAATGTTTTGCAAGTCGTGACTGATAATGCATCTGCTAACATGGCAGCTGGGAGGCTCCTCAAGACCAAATATCCAAAGATATTTTGGTCATCTTGCGCTGCTCACTGCATAGATCTCATACTTGAAGAATTTGGCAAAGAGCCGAAGGTTAAAAATTGCATAGCAAAGGCCAGAACACTCACTATTTTCATCTATAGCCATGCAAAGACACTCAGCTTGATGCGGCATTTTACCCAAAAGGGAGAGATAGTCAGACCAGGGCAAACAAGATTTGCCACGTGTTTTCTCACACTACAAAGTGTCTTCGAAAAGAAAGAAAAGCTGAGATTGATGTTTTCTTCTGATGAATGGAGACAATGCAAGTGGTCCAAGACAAGGAAAGGTGAAGTGGTTGGATCAATTGTTCTTAGTACATCTTTTCGGAGCCAAGTTTCCTTGACCTTGAAGGTCTTTTCCCCACTCGTCCGTCTCTTACGTATTGTTGATGGGGATCAGAGACCATCATTGAGCTTCGTTTATGGAGGGCTTGAAGATGCGAAGAAGGAGATAAAGAGTCTTTTAAAGACAATGAGCATTCATATAAGCCCTACATAGATGCCATTGATTCCAAGTCAAAAGGGAGATTAGATAGTTCTCTTCACCTTGCAGCTTACTATCTCAACCCCTATTATTTTTACAGGGATGATAAAGCCATCTCAGAAGATAGCTTTGTCATAGATGGTTTTTTGTACTGCTTGGAGATATTTTACCCTGATTTGGATGTTCAAGATGTCATCACAACAAAAGAAATGGTTCTGTATACAAATGGAGATGGTCCATACGGAAAATCATTAGCAATCAAGCAGAGATCCGTCGAGGATGCGTTCGATCCAGGTAGTTACATTATATACACATTTTAAGAATGTAAGGACTAAGAAGTTGACTTCCTAAGTTTTCTTGTAGCTAATTGGTGGTCGTTATATGGTGGTGAGACACCATACATTAAGGCAATGGCGTTGAAGATATTCTAACATCCTCTTCTTCTGGATGTGAGAGGAATTGGAGCTCTTTCGCAACGGTACACCCACATTTGTGATTTATGATTATTGATTACCAAAATTGAATGACTGACATTTTGAGTAAATACTTTCGTTGTAGATCCACACTAAACAGAGGAATAAACTTGAAACCAAGAGATCGAATGACTTGGTTTTTATGAAATTCAACTCAAAGCTGAAAGAGCGACAGTCGCAACAAGGAAGAGACCCATTTATTTCCAAGGATAGGGCACATGTGGACGAGTGGATCGGACCAGAGGAAGGTGAAGAGGAGGTGTTCCAAGGCTCAGGATTAACTTGGAGTTTGGCGGCCGAGGCAAGTGGAGCAGATGAATTGGTGCAGCATAGGAGGAGCCAAAGGAACATGGATGCATTACCGAGTGTGACAGAGGAAGAAGATTTTATCACGGATTCAGACACTGACAGCGATGATGAAATTCCTCCTGTTGTTTTTGACGATTTAGATTAGGAGTTTGATTATTTTTGTATGAACTATGAACCTCTTTTGAGCTGTTATGAACCTTTTTTGAGCTGTCATTCATAGATATTTTGTTGTGAATCTTATGATCCACTTTTAAATCAAAATAGACAACTTTGGAAATGCTTTCGACCTTGGGTTGAAAATCTTCACATTAAAATACTTACATTTTATTTATTTTAAATATAAATTATCTACTATTTGAATTTATTGTTATATTGTTAATTATTTTTAATTTAAATAATAGAAACGGCATAGTCCGCATATACTTCTGCATATACTTCCGCCTGCCCGCTTACTCGCTTCAGACCGCCTGACCGAACGAATACCGCATACCGACTTTCTGAACCTTGATTATTGCTGGTGATCTCTCTATCCAAGAAAAATCAATAGTATAGTCATCTTACCCACTCACAATCACAGGTACTACCAATATGTCATGGCGTGTCCAGACAACAGATATAATGGTAGAGAGTTTTGATCTACTTGGTTTTATGTCGGTTGTTCATTATTTTAGTATATTGCACAGATGCCACAAAAGGTGTGAGAACAAAGATCATTGATGTTGTAGCGATGGCCTCAAGCTTCGGTTGTTTCCATCTTGAGTTTAATGCCATTTAGTAGGATGAAAGGTCTTTTGTGTAATTTCCGCGTGGTTTTTTAATTAATCACTTTAGATATCTTTATTCATATTTTCATGTTGTAATTTAATATGCGTATTCATATACATAAAGATGTTAAATGTTGTTTAAACAGTTTAATAAGCAACCATCTCATGTTGAACAATTTATTTCGGACAAAGATAACAATGATTCCATTAGTGTGTTTCTATATCACAGTTAGCCTTTATTAAAAGGTTACACAATATTCATGACATTATAGCAATAAGAAATTTTTATTTTTAGTGTCTAATTGCGTGATGGTCATTAGTCTTTTTGTGGATATATTGGTGAAAACATTAATGCAGATAACACAACTCATGATATTTTCAAACAAGTTGATGGGTTCTTTGACGTTAGGGATGCATTATAATTTTACTTCATCATTGATACTCATCGTAATTTAAAATCATGCATGTAAGGATAATGTTTATCCCAAAATAAAGGAGAACAAATAAGTTTGTCGGGTGGTGATATTATTAGCTAGCAATATATTTAACAATGTCAAATTAAACAATGGGTCCTCGTTCTCTACCTCAGCAATGATGATGAACATTTTTGAGATTGTGTGGATTGATCAACCCAATAATGGCTTTCATTGCTACCTATATTATCTCTACTACATTTTTTATTGGTGCTTTGCTTTAGAGTTACAGTTACTACTTCTTTCTTTGCCAGGAAAGCTCACCTTCATCAGGATGTATTCTAGTTATGTCTCCTCGTAGATATTTTTACAATTTCTTTTTCCTGAACAATGTGGTTTGATATATCGACAACATGTTTTTTTTTAAGTAAATCAATTTTTAATTATTTTATAATAATATTTTCTATCCATCAATCATATTATATCTGCATTAGATGCCTTCTTACGAAGAGTACTCTGATGACCATGCCTAACTTTCTGCAAGATTGGCAATGCGTACAATGTCTATTTCTCATAAATGATCAACAGATTTGCTTTCTCGCTTGCCATCATCTTTGTAGGCGATAGATTGGGGGCATGAAGGTATTGGTGTCTCGTCTACTCAATGAGGTGTCATCTATAGGAAGGATAAATTTAGTGAGGTTGCAATTATATAAATAATGATTATGTGAAGTTATAATGTTATATTTATATTCTTCATTTTAAAGCGTGCTTTCATACAAATCTTAACAATAAAAGTTAATGTTCAACATTTTTCATTTTTAGCATTTCCTACTTATTGATGTTATTTTCATGTTTTTAGATTTTGTGTTTTTTTGTTGAACATAACTTTACTTTTGGTCATTGTCGTTGTTTATGAGTTACTCTAAGAATTAGTAATCAAATACCAATTTTGCAAAATCCATCTTGGACAAAATTCCTATTGTACGGATTAGTCCATGAATGGCATTCTATTTCTTGAATTTCTGAATAAGATTTTACTTGCACGTAAAAATTGCAACATTTAAATCGTTCCACTCATGTATGGTATTTTCCTCTTATTAATTTTAGATATTATAAAACTCATTTTTTCCTATGTTATATATTGGAATTTGAATTAGACAAAATGAACACTACGAAGAGCCCTTTTTTCTGGATGGAGTATATTTTGATTAATAAACCCCTTTGTGACACTCGGAGATTCTTCGATTATAATGTAATAAGTATTTCTTAGGTGACTTTAAATTTTACTGCAATTTATTTTTTCTTTTAGATGAGTGTACTTTTTTATATTTTGAACTTAACAACATTTGCAATCCATCTTCGAGCTTTTTGCTATTCGTCTATGAGCTTTCTTTCGTCTACTTTACATAAACTTTCTATTTCTCTGCATATACACATGTATGTGTATGTATGTTTCTTAATTTTTTGATGTGTTGCACGTAAATGGTTAAAGATTAGGGGAATAGTATAAAGTCAAGAAATGGACACGATCACATTTGGTAATTCGAGTGGGATGGTAATGAGGGTTCTTGCTCATTCCGCATAATTTATGTGTTTCGTATATACGATTTATTTGGAGAAAAAATATTGGGATTGTGTAGAATATGCTTTCCCGTGTAAAGCACGGGGCTATGCACTAGCATCTATTTATATGTAACTTCGAATAACTTTTAGACTTTTTAAAGTTATCCATTAACGTGAACTTCAATACAAATTCTAAAAAAATTACAAAAGCGAAAAATGCAAAAGTTGATTTTTGGCTCATTTTACATAACTAATGCTACAAAATCAAGCTTTTGAAATCATATCTTATACATTCGAATAAAAATGTCATCTTCTCGAATAAAATAAATAACATATACTTGGTAAGTGATAAAATAATACAAAAAATTGATTCACGTCATAATTAAATACAAATAAAGATTCTAAGCATCATATCTCTCATTCTATGACTAAAGATACTCAAGGACTCATGCTCAAAAGTTTCTTTCTATCTTGTTGTGTCAAAGTTGAACTATTTCATGTAAATCTTGTTGTATTATTTGTATTGTAATGACAAGTATTGGGATAGGAGCTTTCCTTATCAAGAACAACTCGAAGAACATGTTCAATCAACCAACCTTTACAACCTGATCGATCGACCAACCTTTAAAAAACAATCGACCAGCATTGACAACATGATCAACCAACACTAGATGATCGCCAACCCTTGGAACTTTATTGATCAAATTGCATTTTTGAAAATTAGTTGACTATTTGACTTTTGTTTGATCAACAATTATTTGAATTCAAGCTCTCAGCGGATATTTAACAGCTAAATCAGTATTTACTGATCAGAATTGTATTAATATCTTTGAATCAAGGAACTGACGAACTTACTTTTTACTGATTGCTTAAATTAAATTAGACATCTAATACATAAAAATTACTTAGGAGATGGAATCTTACAAGACTCTTAAGAGAGATTTGTTAGACACGTGAGTCCACAACAAGTCATTATGCAATGAAAGATATTGCAGATCATTCCTTAATCTATAATGAATAATAACATAATTGCATAATAGGCCCCTTAGTACAATTAAGGTTATGTACTATAGGCCATCTTGATATCATACAATTCACTACAAACTGGACAGCCTTTGGGGACGGTTATTGGGGACGGTCACTAAGCAACCGTCCCCTATACAAATTTAGGGGACGGTTGTTTGCTGCCCGTCCCCTCTGTAAAGTTTTAGCGATGGTCAATTATGACCGCCCCCTTTTACATGACAATTAGGGACGGTTACATGATCGTCCCCGGCACCGGCCTTTAAGGACGGTCAAAACCGTCCCCGTTACTTCACTGTGGCCGTCGCATATAATGGAAAGTATAGGGGACGGTTACAACCGTCCCATATAGTTAATTTTATGGGACGGTTGCATAAACGTCCCTAAAACCTCTATCAATGGCGCGTTGGGGAAAATTTCTGTAACCATAGGGGACGGTCTCCTCCCAACCGTCCCTGATTATTAATATAAGGGACGGTTGTAACCATCCCTTATAATAATAATCGGGGACGGTTTACTAATCGTCCCTAAAAACAACCAGAGGGGACGGTCCACTTATAACCGTCACCGATTATTAGTAAAAGGGACGATCGAACGACCGTCCCCGATGGTAATATACCCATCCCCGGCGAACCCATCTTCCTCATTCCTCCATTCGAGCCCCATCTCCCTCAAATCGCCTCCGGCCTCCTCATCCTCACTCCGGCCTCCTCCACCGCCCTCCGGCCTCCTCCTCCACCCTCCGGTGTCCATCCTCTCGCCCCTTGCCCTCCGGACTCCGCCTCCACCCTCCGGCGTCCGCCTTCTCGCCCTTTGCCCTCCGGCGTCTGACCTCCGGCCTCCACCTCCTCCTCCGCCCTCCGGCCTCCTCCTCGGCCCTCCAGCCTCCGCCCTCCGGCCCCGGCCTCCACGTCCTCATTTGGATGTAAGTTTTTTTTTAAACTTTTTGGTAATTTATTAATATATTATGCTTGCTTTAATTTCATAATCTTATTTTGGATGTATAGTTTTGTAAAAGCATTGTTTATTGTTTATAGTTAACACGAATGTATTATATTTTAATAAAAATAAAGGTGTATAGATGTTATGATGGATTGCTTATGATGTGAATATGAAGACATTTTAAGGTGCATAGATGTAAATGTAAGTATAACATATGAAAGTGCATGCATATGATGTGAATGTAAAGTTGTTGGGAATGATGGTGTATAGATGTGAATGTGATGATAGTATGTGAAGGTGTACAGATTTGAGTTTGAGGGTAGTATGTATAGATGCGGTGGTATGATGGATAAACCATGTTCATTGTTATACAAACACCAAAAGGTATAGATGTATGATGTGAATGAGAAGTTGTATGCTCTGAATGTGTAGAGGTATGATGTCAATGTGAAGGTTTATGACGTGAACGTGTAGAGGTATGATGCGAGTGTAAAGGTGTATGATGTATATTTATTCATTAAGTAGATGTATATGTGAGGGTTGCAAATGTGAGATATTTGTGTATAGCTTATTCATTTTCCTTCGAGCCTACGTGCCGTAGCCTGCCCTGCCAAGCGTTGCTCCTGAACCCGATTTGTCGGAAGGAGGAGGGGTAGACCGAGACCGGACTCTCTAAATCGAAGGCCAAGCGTACCACATAATATTTAGTAGAATATTTGTTCATTAAGTAGAATATTTGTGTATAGCTGATTCATTTTCCTTCGAGCCTACGTGCCGCAGCCTGTCCTGTCAAGCGCTGCTCCTGAACCCGATTTGTCGGGAGGATGAGGGGAAGACCGAGACCGGACTCTCTGGATCGAAGGTCAAGTGTGCCACATAATATTTATTAGAATATTTGTTCATTAAGTAGAATATTTGTGTATAGCTGATTCATTTTCCTTCGAGCCTACGTGCCGCAGCCTGCCCTGCCAAGCGCTGTTCCTGAACCCGATTTGTCGGGAGGAGGAGGGGTAGACCGAGACCGGACTCTCTGGATCGAAGGCCAAGTTTGCCACATAATATTTAGTTAGATTGTAAAACCTGTTAGCTACCCTAGTTAATAATGATGTCATGTTGTTGTTATGAACATTACCAAACATTTTTGAAATTAACTTTGGATCTTACCTTTAGGCAATGGACAAAAGTTGGATGAATAAAAGATTCGATGACTATCGGACATATAATAAAGGAGTTATCGGATTCATAGACTGGGCTTTTCGATATGAATCACACTATCATATTGTAGGAGGTGAAGGAGATAAGATACATTGTCCTTGCATAAGATGCAAAAATACTTTGACCCAAAATCGAGGCACAGTTTACGAGCATTTGATATTAAATAGATTTTGGCTACATTATACGAATTGGATATATCATGGTGAAGGAGTTAATCTAGAAGAAGATAGTAATGTCCACGGTGATACTGAAAGAGATGTCTTAGAAATAGAAGACTGTGATGCTATATTTGAGATGGTAGATAACATTCGAGGACATGACACCGATGAAATGATGGATTCGCTTCCGGATACGTTCTTGAAAAAATACAAGATGCAGAGAAGTCATTATGCTCAGGAGTCAAAATGTCTCGATTACGTTTTCTTCTGGAGATGTTAAAGATAAAAGTAAGAATCGGTGTACAACGGTTACGATGACAGATGTCTTACTTTTGATTAGGACATTATTAAATAATCCAAAAAGCTTTCCAAAGGACTGGAAGGACGCTAAGTCTAGATTTCGTGCACTTGGACTGAACTACGAGAAAATTGACGCATTTCCGAACGACTGCATTTTATATTGTAAGGATTACTCAAAGTTCGATACATGTCCTGACTGCAAAAGTAGCAGATATAAGAATAATGATAATGATTCGAAGAGGAAAAAATCGGAGAAGATTTTACGGTTCTTTCCTTTGATTCCCCGATTACATCGATTGTATTCATACGAAAGAACAACTAAAATGATGATATGGCACAGTAATATCAAAAAGAAAGATGTAATCGGTGTTACGCGACATCCAGCAGATACAGAGGAGTGGAGCAAGTTTGATGAAATGTATCCATCGTTTTCTGAAGAAGTAAGAAACGCACGATTGGGTCTTGCTTCTGACGGCTTTAATCCATTCGGAAATATGAGTACGAGTTACTTTATTTGGCCTGTGATACTTGTTACATATAATCTGCCACCATGGATGTCAATGGCATCTTCCTTTATGATGATGTCTTTATTGATACCTGGTCCTAAGGGGCCAGGTAATGCGATAGATACATATATGCAACCTTTAATTGACGAACTAAAGATTCTGTAGAATTCTGAAGTGAGTACGTATGATGTGGTAAAGAAAGAGTTATTTACAATGTGTGCTTCTTTATTGTGGACAATTAATGATTTTCCAGCATATGCCAATTTATCAGGATGGAGTACGAAAGGTAAACTCGCATGTCCGATTTGTATGGATAAAACAGATTCGACATGGCTAAGTACGAGTATGAAACATTATTATTTGGGACATCGTCGTTTCTTACCGGTCAGTCATAGATGGTTAAGAAGTGAAAATATTTACAAGTTTGATGGACAGTCGTTTGGACGTCGTTTAAGTTTGAATCACCGACCAGGAAGAACAATGTGGATGGAACAAAAAAATTTTGGCAACTTCTCTCTAGGCCGATTATCTAAGAGGAAGAATACTGGTGGATGGCGAAAACAAAGTATATTGTTTCAGGAGCTACCCTACTGGCATACTTTACATGTCCGTCATAACTTAGACGTGATGCATATAGAAAAGAATGTTATGGAAAATATTCTTTCAATTTTGAATATCTCTAGTACTGCCAAAGACAGTTTGTGAGCCAGACGTGATCTAATATAATTGGGTATCCGACGTGAATTACATCCGATTGAGTCTGACAATTCTAAAGTAATAATTCCCGAAGCAGTGTATACTTTATCCAGTCCTGACAAAGATAAGATACTCAATTTTATTAAATCAATTAGAGTATCTGATGGATTCTCCTCTCAAATTAGCAGATGCATAAATATGACGGAAAGAAAGATATCGTCATTAAAAAGTCATGATTGTCATATACTTATGCAAGTTCATTTTCCTTTGTCAATCAGAGGAGTTGTACATCCTGATGTTTTGCAGCCACTAATTGAACTCAGTCAGTTTTTTAAAGCTTTGTGTTCGAAGACTTTAGACCCGGAAGTATTGTTCAGACTAGAGACAGATATAGTTATAACTTTATGCAAGCTGGAGCATCTCTTTCCACCTATATTTTTTGATATAATGGTTCATCTAATTAATTATCTTGCTAGCGAAGCCCAGATATGTGGTCCTGTGCAGTATCGATGGATGTATCCAATTAAAAGATATCTACGGAAATTAAAAAACATGGTATTTAACAAAGCAGCACCTGAAGGTTGTATTTCCGAGGGATATTTATGTGAAGAATGTATCACATTTTGTGACATGTATATGAGTGATGAAAAGAGTATTAGATTCGATAGGTTCGAACGAAATAATGATGGTGAGTTGTGGACAGAAGATCCAAATAAACTTTGGATATTTCAACAAAATGGCCGAGCTATCCTAAAGAGTACCCGTCGTAGTATTTCAGATAATGAAAGAGATCTTATTCATTATTATATTTTGATGCAAGTAAACGGGGTTGATTCTTTCTTCGAAGAGTTTCAGTCAACAACCACTAGCAAATCAGACTTTCTGAAATGGTTCGGGGATAAAATTGAATTATTAAAAGTTACCAAAGATGAACGGTGGAGCGCAAATCTCGATATAATTCACACGAGTCCATACTCATTAATAATATCACATTCTGCCTATATCGTTAACGGGTTTAGATTTCGAAAGAAATCAATTGATGAAAATAAATCGTCACAACTTTCAGGAGTAATAGTGAATGCTGATCTCAATGCTGAAATTGACGGATACTATGGCGAGATTATTGATATACTAGAAATTAGTTTTACACATTATGCAAAGTGTGTTCTATTTCATTGCATCTGCTTCGATGTGGGTCGAGTTGGAGTAGATTACAAGAAGGATAGAAATGTGGTTCTTTCTTTAAAGCAAATAGGTCGGTTACAACAAATGAACCGTATACGCTTGCCAGTCAAGTCGAATAGGTCTTTTATGTTCAAGATAACTCAGTTAGTGGATGGATAATACCAATTAGAACAACACCGAGAGATTTCTTTGACGTAAATGAAGAGGCAGATGCACTAGACAATGATTTGCATATCAAAATAACTCCAATGATTTCTCTATGAGGTATTAGACAACGATGTTGGAACTTGGAACTAGCAATTTCATGTAATGTTTTTTTATTTTCAAATTCTATTAATTGAAATTATTGTCATCTATCGAAATGTATATTTTTGAAATAACTCTGTAAATTGCAGACATGGCTCCTAGACTTAGACGTATTCGGGAGGTCCCTGAACCTCCCCAGCAGCCACAGGGCGGTTCTTCTGATGCAGGTAGTGGAGCTACACAGAGACGGCGTGGACCGTCTCAATATAGATTCTTAGACCGTCTTCCACCAGGGCAGACGTTACCTGTACGCATTGTTGGCGGAGATGCGGTAGGAGAGAACTCCACGGAGTTCCAGAGCTACCTTGGCCAGGTTGCCCGTGCGCGTCCCTATCACCACCCACGACTTCCGACAGCTTCCTTATGCTGTCAAGGCTGCCATACTTGCTGATCTTGAGGTATTCTAAAATCTTAAAACATTTTTTTAATTTTATGAGATAATCGTTATTATATTTATTGTATCAGGCTGTATTTACATGGGAACGGAATACCCATGTCGATTCTCAGATTTTATCCCATGCTGCTAAGTTGTTGCGTCGATACAAGGGACGCATAAAGGCTAAGGTAAAATTTTTATTATTATTTAATATCAAAAGATTTAGATATTGACGATCTTTATTTCTCTATTTGTATTACTTCAACCCCCAGATTCAATATAAGCAGCTTGTGCAGAATATCCCACCTGGTGTTACACCAAAGCAATGGAGGGAGCTGATTAATTTTTTGGTCCAGTAGGGATTTTGCAGTATGTATATAATTTTCTTAATTATTTGTTTTATTTTTATACTGACTTTGTGAAATTTCAGTCGATTTCTTCCAAGAATACGGCGAATCGTTCGAAAGGGTTTAGGTCGACGCATAAGATGGGAAGGAAGAACACCAACCAACTGAAGGACGACTTTGTAAGTATTTAAAAAATATTTACAACGATTAATTTTGAGTCTTAAAACAATTTTAAGAAGTTGTTTTACTTTTTATATTTGAGGGAAAATGAAAGAGAAATGACCCGCATAGAGGTTTTTGCTGGGTCAAAGAGCCGAGACTTAGGAGGAGAGGTGTAGTGGGTTGATGACGCCTACGCACCAATTCATGTAAGTATAAATGCAATTTTTACTTAAAGGATTACTTATGGTAATATATTGAAATTATTTTATATTTCTTATATGCAGGAAGAAATGATTAGGCTCTCTACCACCTCTTCGCTGGATAGCACGGGGACGAGTAATCACCCGTTGACGGTCGATGATGCCTTCTGTCAAGCCACTGGTCCAGAACACAGTGGACGCATCCGTTGCGGAGGACGGAGCGAAACGATCTGTACATGGTATGGAATGGGTGGTGCAGGTGGGTCGCAGTCTTCCTCGCAGGAAAGCCAGAGAGAAAGAGAGATGGAGAGGGAGCTGCGCGAAGTAAAGGCAAAGATGACTGCACAAGACGCAGAGATGGCCCAGATGCGTATGGACATGGCGAATGTCATGTCCTTAATAAGCCGTCTTCAAAGCCAAGCCACGTCCCCTTTACAACCTGCACATCTCGGCGACGATGAGGAGAGTGAGGAGGAGACCGATGAGAGTGACGGGAGTGGCGCATCTGAGTAGGTAGCATGGATGTAGTACATCTTAGTTTAATTTTGATCTTTTTATTGTAATATTTTTTATTAATGCCTAATATTATGTATAATTCTCACCGTTTCTTAATGTTGAGTTTATGACTGTAAGGATTCTTCATGTTGACTTTATGATTGTGTTTCTTCACAATGATATTCATGTTGTGTTGTTTGATTCTTAATATTGTGTTGTTGAATGTTGAATTTATGATATTCATAATGTTTGGATGTTGAATGTTGTGGTTAATTATTTTGCAGAGAAGAATGATGTCATGTTGTCATGTTGATATTAATAATGTTGTCATGTTGATGATATTCATAATGTTATCATGTTGATGATATTCAGGATGTTGGAGAGTTTATGATATGGTTCGTGTTGTCATGTTGAATGTTGAATGGTGTAGGGAAGAAACCAAGAATATATGAATTTTTTTTCTTGTCATGGTTTATTGGGGACGGTTGTAACCGTCCCCTATAGATCTACAGAAACGTCCCCCCAGCCAGAACAGTTCACGGAGACTTTTGAGGACGGTTATAACCGTTCCCATTACGGTAATGTTGGCGTCGCTAACGAAGCGCAGTTGGGACGGTTGAAACCGTCCCTTATACCCTTCTGTTGGCGTCGCTATAGACGCTCCTAGAAGAGGGGACGGTTACAACCGTCCCTAATAGTCTTTTGTTGGCGTCGCTATAGAATCTTCCAGGCTTTTATTGGCGTCGCAAAAGACTTACAGAGTAGAAGGGACGGTTACAACCATCCCTACATACAAATGTATGCGACGGTGATAACCGTCCCCAAAGGTTCAGCGCAGATGGGACGGTTAAAACCGTCCCTTATACCCTTTTGTTGGCGTCGCTATAGACGCTACTGGAAAAGGGGACGATTACAACCGTCCCTAATACTCTTCTGTTGGCGTCGCTATAGAATCTTACAGGCTTCTGTTGGCGTCGCAAAAGACCTGCAGAGTAGAAGGGATGGTTACAACCGTCCCTACATACAAACGTATGCGACGGGGATAACCGTCCCCAAAAGTTTTCTGGGCCCGTCTCAAAATGTTGATGACCATTAGGGATGGTTGTTAACCTCGCTAATACAAAAGGTTGTAGGTACGGTTGTACCCGTCCCTAATAGTAATCGTGTAAGGGACGGTTACAACCGTCCCCAATGGTTAATTAGATGAGACGGTTGTCAGAAGCGCCCCATTTAGTCAAATGAGACGGTGGCTGAAGGGACGGTTTATAAACCGTCCCCTTTGATCAAAGGGGACGGTTTTACAGACAAAGAGGAGGTCTTTGACCGTCCTCTTAGATCCACCCGCCTGTAGTGATTGTTGATCCATGTGTTGGATCATAAAGGCGGGAGTAGGGTTGATATTAATACAGTTGTTGATCCAGATGTTGGAAAGCATGTAATCGATACCAACTCTCAATGATCGAATGAGATACTTAACGATAAAATCCTGTAGGAGATAGTTCAAATAAGATCAGAACTTCAGGTTTATTCTAGATCTTCCAATATGCATGAATGTAAGGGTATCGAGAATACTTGAGGGTGTGATCTTAATCGATTGTTTAACCATGATACTTCAATTCCCCTATAGGATTGTGTGATGTCTGTTGTGAAATCAAGTTGCTTTTGGTCTTCGACCCCTTGTGCATTAGTTGTGTCGTGTGCTAGCTTTTGTTTCTATGCTTGTTTTGAGCATTGCTATGAATTTTTGAGCTTTTCTGTGGGTGTGTAGAGAAACTTAATAAATACACACCATGTACAACTAAATGTATGTGGTTATTGTTAATGTAACCAAAGGAACTGGAGATTCTCAAAATATTCTTATTCTTCCAAAGTGTGGCTTGGTTTGAAATTGGATGAAAATAAAGCAGTTGTAAAATATTTTGTAAATACTACTTTCGTGGCCAAGGATAAACAAGGATGATTGGTCATTGAATGGGCTTTTTCAATGTTAAGTTACAATTTACCTCTTATTCTAGAAAGATGTAAATTGGAGAAGGTGACCATGAAGTTATTTTGTGTTTGATAGGTGTAGGTTATTTATGTAAACGGATGGGTAAGAAGGAAAATGATTGTCTTTATTGAGGTAGTCAAGATTGGTAAAATAGTATTTGTTGTATTTCTAGCTTTCTTTAGATGGAAGTGATTCATTGCAATTGAGTTTCTAATAGATCAAAACATGTTGCATGCATGACTCAAACAATATTAGGCTCACAACTTAGTTTTTCTTGCGGACTCAATCTTGTCAATTTTTAGCTTTATGATACACAAAATTTACGGTGGATTTTCAAACATGAACGCAGACACTCCAATCTTATACTTTAATGAATTTATTGGTTTATGTACTATTCACAATTCAGGTAACTGTTGACGATGGTTATATATCTATTTAATAATTTTTTCATATTACATGTAGATATTTTTATAACATCGTTAATTTAAATATTTTATTTACATGTAGGAATGGATAATTTGTTATAGAAAAATCTCCATTTCCCTCCTCCCAAGTTCCGATAGCTGACATAGTTTCCTCAAATAAAGCAATCATGGTATCATTTACTATGGAATAATCAAGTACAAAGCGATGTTGTGTTGATGTGAACATCTCGAAGTTGCCTTTTGATTGTGGTTGTGCATTTCGATTTCAACTCATCATTTAATATTCAATATGATGTTCAAATAGCATACATGCAAATGCATATATATCAACAAATTAATCATGTGTTCCCATCTAAGGAATTTGAAAGAAAGAAATATTAAATTTTGCGTGGCTTTAAAGATGTCCTAATTGATTGGAATATAACATGGTAAAAGATGCAATTCTTTGTCAATATTATTATTTAATCAAGATAAATTACTAAGACCAAGGTCATAGTGATACATCTATTTCAATCTGATGGAAAAATTGAAAAAAATAAAAGTGAACTCAGTAAACATTTTAGAGATCCTAACTCTTAATAGTACTCGTAATTTGGCTCGTGAAAAATGTGAGAACCTAATGAAGCAAGTTTAATATATTGGGACAATATTATGTATGCATGATGGTCATACTCAAAGAATGCACCGAACACATCTTTTTGCAACCATAAATGCTATTCGAGTTTTATATCTCAAGAATTGGCTTTCATCGACGTGATGAATCTAAAGAGTCATTTAACATAGGTAAAACACTTATTTTTTTCCAAAAACTAGCCTTGATGTAAATAATATTGTACTTGAAAATACTTCTAAAAATAATAAGTTCATTTCTCCTTAGATACACAAAGATGTAATGAGGGCTTGTGCTATCGAAACAAAGAATGCCGTTCTTAGAGAACTTGGAGATTCTTCTCTCTCTCTCATTCACTTTCTCTCTTTGATAAATCGAGTTGAATCCAAGAAAGAGCAAATGATTATTGTTTTGAAATATGTGCATTCAAAGGATCAATTAATTGAGAGATTTATCAGGCTAGTACATCTTCATGAAGTATCGTGGCACTCAGAAAGGCATTCGGTGAAGTGTTTGCAAGATATAATTTAAGCATACTAAGACTTTGTGGTCGAGGTTATGTTGGTACAAGTAACATGCAAGATGGTTCTATTGTTTAAAAATACTTTTTAAAGGAGAATTGTTCAGCTTGTTATATCCATTGTTTTGCACATCAAATTCAATTGGGAATTGTTGTAGCAGTTAGAAATCGTGAATTTCTTGATATATTTTTCCTTGATGTATCAAGACTATCAAGTTTATTCCTCATTTAATTTAAGCAAACTGAATTACTTAAGAGAACATAAACTGTCTGATTTGCTGAAGGATTTGATTTGGGTGAACTTGAAACATGAATAGGAGTAAATCAATAGAAGGATTTATTATGCCATGGAGATACACGATGGGGTTCCCATTACAAATGATTAATAAATTTGATTGACTTATATCCATCCATGAAAATCGTATTGAGTTTTTTTAAGATAAAATAAGAAATTGGGTAAACATAGAGAAACTTGAATATTTACTAAGTGACAACGAAAATATATTTTCTGCTTGCATTTAATGGTTGATGCTTTGGGTGTTACATATGCACTTTCGCAATCACTTTAGAGAAAAGATCAAGATATTGTTAATGTAATATCATTGCGTCTATAGAAAAATAATGTTTGAGGGGATAGAGATCGTGGATGAACTTCATTATAGGAAAGAATTCCTCTATTTTGCAGGAAAAATAATATCGATGTCCCAAGCGAAGATAATTCATATATAGCTCAAGGATGACCAAGACATAAAGTTCATATAATTACATTTTCTCGTCATCATTGTATTCATGTTTTTATACTACCATCGAAATGCAAGCTCAAGAGTTGAATGATCGCTTCATTGAATCTAACATATAACTTCTTCTTTGTGTGACATGCTTAAGTCCAAAATATTCATTTGCAACAATTGACATTGATAAATTCATTTATCTTGTCCAACTATACTCGATGGATTTCTCCTTAATAGATTTATTGATTCTTTGCAATGAAATGCCGACATATATTAAGAATGCAAAGCAGAATATAAAGTTCTCAATGTTGACTTTTTGATGGAACTTTCAAATAAATTGATGAAAACACAAAAAAAGCCATATTAATCCACCAGTGTATTTACTAATTAAATTGAGATTGACTCTACCAAATGCAATGATAAGTGTTGAAAGAGCATTTTGAGTAACGTCAATTGTCAAGAATCGATAATTCAATCGAATGTGAGATAAATGGATGAATGATGTTTTAGTCATATATATTGAAAGAGAAATATTTGATTCAATTGTCATGACGATATTATGAAATGTTTCATAATATGAAAATTAGACGCGATCAACTTTAAGTATATGTGTGATTTTTTCATATTTGTTTAATAAATGTAACTTTTCTTTATATATCTCCATGTATATAGATGTTTATAATGATTTAATTTTTTAAAATATTATAATCTTATTTATTATTATTTTTATCATCGATGTACCTTGCCTAGTTTGTAATCCTTGTAAGGGCATGTGATTTCTTTTTTATTAAAAGAAAGAAGATAATGGAAATGCTAGTCATCTACTGCCATGTAATTTCTTTGTTTTCTAGCCCTACTAGTCGTAACGAATCGGTCATTTCATTTCAGTCCATTTCCTAATAGTGATCCCATCACCAAACTTATTTTGCTTCTTTCTTCTTGGAATCACATGTCTCTTGGAATCTTGAGTAGTCCAATGAAGAGTGATTTGAAGTGGTCTTGCATAGACAATTGCGATGATGATCTTTGTGAAGTTTGGATGCTACAACTATATCAACACATGTAGGGCTCGATAGATTCTGCGCTTGGTGGATGCAGGGATGTCAATTTGTGTGCATCTGTTAGGTACCCGACTCGAATCTACTCTATTTAATGACCCGAAACCCGTCCCATTTATCATGGGATGAGTTTGGGTTTGAAACTTACTAGTCACGCGAGAATGGATTTGGGTTCCGAACTACCTTATGGGTACCCAAACCCAAACCTATCCCAAATCCGAATGCATATAAATACATATATACATATACATACATGCACACATGTACATACACACACGTGTTTATGTGTTTCACAGTATTTAATCTAGTTAATCCTAACTTATGTATATTCTTCTTCAACTCACCCATATAAAAAGCCTAGATATATCCCCCTTTATTTTTCATTGATTCAGATTCAATTGTCTTTTTATGAGTCTAATAGACTTAAATGATTCATCTAAACAGAGACAGACTACCCCGTTAATGTAGGTTCATGACATTCCTCGCACATATATTCTATATATTTGATGTACCCATATCGACTTCACACATTATTTGTCATCCACAAACTAAAGTCAACATGTTATGCATCCTCAATGTTTCGCTTCAATATATATTCTCCAACATCATCAACTAATTTATGTCTTTGATTTATTTATAATTGATTCTATATTTGACATGTTTGTGAAGTTTCTTTAAAACTTACTTTTACTATCTTTTTTTGAGGATATATTATATGAATGATTAGTTTATGATTAGATTTTATATTGGATATGTGGATATTCATTGGGTACATGGATACATGATCAGTAGATGAGCATTCGCTTAGAACTGCATATTTAATAGATGGGTTGATTTAGGTAGAGATTTTACAAATGGGTGTGTGTCGGGAATATTAATATCCGCTTCAGATCCTAGCCGTTGACATCCCTAGATGGATGAGTTCGGAGCTCCAAAGCGTAACCGAGCTCTGTCCAAAGTGAAATCGGGCTCGATAACAAGTGAGCCAAACCTGACCCGACATTAAGGTCTATTTGGTTATTGGGATGGGTTGGAATGGGGTAATCTCCTGTGAATAGTAGCTGCTTGGTGTCACATCTAGCCGAGATATTGAAATACGAAATGTGATGTGGTGTCACATTGATTTGTGATGGATGCAGGGGGGTAAACCGTGTTACCCCTGTTGGACATGTGAGCCCACAACGAGCCATTATGAAATAAATGTTATTGCGTATATCATTCCCTGATCTGAAATGAAGAATAACTAATTTGCGTAATAGGTCCCTCTATACAATTAGGGTTATGTACCATGGCTATCTTAATGATCATACATATGTTGATTCAATTATTGAATCATAGAGGCTAGTGCTTGGATGGATATCTAAAGAGTTAGATTGGGGACTCATCAAGCACCGTCAAATGATTGTTAAGAGATGATCTCCAGCCTGAGTAGGAGATGGCAATCCTTTCTCACATAGGCTGATATCTGACCAACCTCTTGATGCAGGTCCTCTGTATAGGAACAGAGATTCGGAGGTGTCAGATTAGTTAGGTCAAAGAGTTGACTTAACGAGATCGAGATAACCTAAATCCTATGTTGAATGCTGTCACAGAATAGGCATGCATCCTCTTACCGGAGACAGATGTGTTACTATATGTCTGAGTATGTACATTTGGCAGACCAATAGGTTGATGACCTAATCAAGGTCTATACACCGACGCGCTAGTGTGCATATAAGGGCATATGAGTAATAAGATCTCTCAAAGGGATCATATAGGTTCACTACTGAACCGGAAGACATGAGCTCACTCATGAGATATTGGGAAGAATCAAATTCCATGTACGGTCGTCTCGCTTTGGAAGCTTGACTGAATTTGTAGGTTTGATATATATTTTTGGAAAGTATATAATCAAGACCTAGGTATGATATATGCTTTTGGAAAGTATATGATCGATACCAAATCCCAATGATCAAATGAGAAACTTAGTGATCAAACTCTGAAGAAGACAGTATGAAATTGATCTTGATCTTCAGGTTGACCATGGGTCTTCCAGTATGCAGGATGTACATGTATTGGGAATACCTGAGGGTGATGTGATCATAAACGATTGTATATCCATGACGCTTCCATTCCGAGGGAGTGATGAAACATGTCTGGATTTTAGTGACTCCTCTCAGTAGATAAGCAATCTGATCTTAGTCCAAGTGTTGGACATTGGTCTGAATGAGATTCAGATGCAATGAGAATATTAGATTTGCGGTCTTGTTTTAATCAAGCATTTGTGGGAGGTCCGTAAGATCTGGATTTGAGATAAGATCTCAATATCCAAGTCACTATGCGTGGAACAATACAATCGCCCTATCCTTATCTCCAAGTATCTGCGGAGAAAGCACATTATTCTTGAAGGAGTTCAAGAATAATTCATTTGATGAATTCTGTATCCAAGCATCGGGAAAATGGATAATTAAATATGATTTAGTTATCATGAATAATATGAATTTGAATCATATTATAAGAAGAGATATTTAAGATAATTAAATGTGATTTAATTATCAAATATATGAATAACGTGAATGTGATTCATGTTATTTGGGCATTGATAACGCTCCCGCACCCTATGTTAATTCGGTCAAATTAATGTCCAAATTAATGTTAATAATTCATTGCAGTCGGATACGAGATGTTGATCAAAAACCACTTATCGAACAATTTGAAGTTAATTTTAAGTGGCAATAATTTTTTTTACTTGGTGTAAGTCCAAGGTCGATCTCAGGGAGGCAACTGTCTCCTTAGGTGAATTACAACAATTTTTCAAGTGTTGATGTTCGAGGATCAATTTTTTTGGTCTTTTTACTTTTTATGCAGACTCATGCAGACAAGGCAAGCCAATTCACTGTGTAATTTAATTAATGCATCAAATCAAGTCCAAAAATCATGAAAATTGGCCAGATGGTTAATCAAGATGAAAATGACCTACACTAATTTTTTTGGAATTTTTCGACTCAAAATAAATTTACTGTGAATTAAACAAACAGATCAGATGATTTTCAGTACTTAATTTTTAATAAAAATCAAACCACAATTTTTCCAAGAACTAAAATTATCCTAGGTTACTCTAACGATGGCGGACCTAGGAAAATTAACAGAACTTAATTTCACTGTGAAATGAATTAATTAAAATTAATTTAAGAAAATCACTGATCAATTTATTTAGGCCTCAATATGCATGCAAATATTATGAAATTTTTATGATATGTTAAAAATGATGTCCTTAAGCTACTGTGAATTTTTGATAATTTTTGAAGGCACGGATAATTAATTAAAAATCAAAAGGCATCACTGGGCAAAATATGTCAACAATGAACCAATTAATTCATTAATAATTCAAATAAGCCTACAAAAATCAGACACGTGTACTAACAGATGGAGGACAAAATTTCCAACAACATGCAATTTTTAGAATCTCAAAATAATGAAAAATGCACTCTAGGGACACGTGCAAACACAGGGGTGTAAATGCAATACTGGAAATTAAAATTACAAAAAGCAAATATGCTGACAGGGACTAAAATGCAATTACCGATAATATGGTGGACTCTTATGCAATTTCTCCACGGAACACGTGCTCCTCACGTGGGGTCTGCTTCACAGGGACCTCTTTATAATTTCGGAAAGCTTCAGGGGCTTCTGTGCAATTAACCCTGGCCGCACGTGCTCCTCACGTGGGCGGCCTAGGTTCGGAGGTCGTCGGTGGCTCGGAGCGAGGCTTGGGCGCTCTGGAGGTCTGGAGTTAGGTTCGAGAGAGCCTCGGGTTGCCCGAGCCTAGGCTTGGAGGCCGAGGCTCGGACTCGTAGACGTGGCGGCCTGAAGGCCCTCGGATCAAGATGGATCCAAGGGTTGTCGATGAAGACGCATGGCAACTGGAGAGCCGTCAGATCTGAGGCGCGATTAACGGTCGAGGACGGGCGCGGTGATGGAACACGTGGCGGGACGAGGACCGTTCGATCGGTTGATCGAACGGTTGCTGCTGCTTCGTCTCGATCGGTCCTCCGCCACCTGCGGAGGAGAAGGCGGAGCTCCGGTGAAGCTGGCCTTGCTCCGCCTCGGTCGCTAGGCGTCGATGAAGAGCGTCGTCGGCTCCCGAGTACCTCGGAAGATGCGGGGGTGTACGACGAAGCTTCCGGTGGCCTCAGGAGCTGTGATGAGGGGCTGAGGCGTGATGGCGATAAGCTCGAAGGGAGCTCCGGTGAAGCTCCGGCCAATGAAGAAATGAGGACCTGCAAGGGGTTAGGTGTATAGCCGAGGCGTGCAAGTGTTCGTGGGGAAGTGTGGCGTGATCGGTGAGGCCTGACGTGGAGTGTGGTTGTCCGGCAAGCAAGCTCCGGCCAAACGGCGGAGCTGTTCATCGGAGTAGCGTGAAACGCGTCGATGAAGTGTGAAAATGGGTCAGCGAGGACGGGAGCTTCGACGCGAAGCTCGTCGAGGTGATTTGGAGGCGCGAGGGTGGCAAATGACGATGAATAAAATCGGAGAAAAAGCAAGAAAATAAAGAAGAAGATCGGAGGACGAATGGAGGGGGTTACCTGGGGAATGGGGCTCAGATTTGAGCTCCAGGTCTTCGCTCAAGGGATCGGTAGGGTCCCGAGCTCGGGCTGCTGCTCGAGGGAGGCTGCAGCACGGCGGTGGCGGCCGTGGATCTCGCCGGAGTTGGATCCCTGTCTTCGCTCGACAACTCACCAAATTGCTGTCACCAATGGGTAGCTTGGAGCTCGAGGAACCTTCCTGGAGTGGCAGATGGGGGTGAACGGCGCCGGTGGTGGCGTATTTATAAGGCGAAGGAGGTGGGTTGGCTGGTGGATTGGCAAGGTTGGTGGTCGTCGTGGGGCGAGTATGGTGGAGGTGGTGGAGCTTGAGGGAGCTGGCGAGGGAGAGGGATGAGTGGGTGACGTCGTGGGGGGGTCAGCGGCCGGAGGAGATGGCTGACGTGTGTCCAAAAAAGGAAAGGGGGCGCCCCTCCCGCAAGGCAAGGGACGTGGGGGAGAGGGGCGCTTGGAGGTGCCGTAGATGATGGGTTATGATGGCGCCACGTGGCGCGTTGTGGCGGCACGCGAGCGAGCGGTTTAGATGAGAGGGTGGAGTTGATCAGAAGGTCGAGATTCGCTGGCAGAGGGGCGGCTGGGATGGAGAGATCGGAGGTCTGATCAGGCGGCGCAGAAGCGGCCACGTGGAAGGTTCTGGTGGGCGCGGATGAGCGGCGTAGATCACAGCTAGGGAAGATCTGATGGTCCAGGCGAGGGGCGGCGTGGGCAGCGCTGGGCCGTTGGATCTAGAGCGAGATCCAACGGCTGAAGGCGCGGGCGGATGAGGCGATGGGAGGCGGGCCGCGTGGCGCAACCAGAGGGCGCCACGTGGCCTGCTGTGAGTGACTGGAGTAAGAGACACGTGTAGAGAGAAGAGGGAGCCGAATTTGGAAAAACTTAAAACATGAAAGTTGTAGATCTCGATGAGATCTACAAGTTTCTTGTTGACCAAAGACGGAGATGAGGTCAAATATGATACATAAATACAAGGATACATAAATATACATATGTAGTATACAAAGTGACCCAAAAACCCAAGTTTCTCATATGAGCTCCAAATTCAATGAAATTAGTCTCATTTTGAAGGTCTTTTAATGTGTAGTATTCTAAAAGTGAGTAGACCTAATTCGGGGTTTGTATGAGGGCTTTATGTGTGTTTTAATGTACAAGGGTTCTCAGGCTATTTTGGCTATTTTACAAGGGTGATTTTTGGCATTCTTCCCTATATTATTAAGAAATATATATATATATATATTATAGAGAAGAAGTTATTTTGGTGAAGAAGTATTTTACAAGGGATTTTTGGCTTCTTATTTAGATGCAAATGAGCTCCTAAACTACATGAGTTATGAATACATGCATGAATGCTATTTATGCAATATAAGGGGAAATATGCCTCTATTTTCTCGGGAACAAGGCTCTATTTTTGACTTTTGAAGTGATGAATCACAGATTCATCAACCCCCTATACTTAAACCTTGCTCGTCCCAGAGCAACTAAATGAAATGCGAGAGTGAAATGATTTTGGGTTCCAAACCAAGGTCATGAACAAAAGTTGAAAAATGGAGCCTGACTCGACCTTTGGATTAATTGTGTGGCAGAACCTTATTGGGACCTGGACTTAAGACTTAACAGACTTCAAGTTCCACAAGTCTTCTATTCAAGACGCCTCAATAGTCAAGTCAGAACAAATCCTCAAACGCAAATTTCTGATGACTATGATTCTTACTTGTACGGTGTAAGTGATTTGTAACTCTCCACATTAGAAATGGCTCGGAACCAGCCTCCTCTAACAAGGTAACTCAATAACCCGGTCTAGTAACTCTTTCCTCGAGGAGCGGGGTATTCCCTTCTAAGTTCAAGTGCGACCAACTCAAGAGGAGGGGGTAGAGAAGAGAATGGACGGTAGCCAGTGTAGCTACCTATCCCGGGATGCCTGACCAGTGTAGCCAAGTCATCCAGCTGCATTTTCTTTGCTAATATACATACTCCGACAGGTATTTTTTTTTCACTTGGACCTGTCTGATTTTTTTGGAGTTCTTGCATTTTTTTTTCTTTTTTTTTGGAACTATATACAAGGTGCAGCATGTACATCAGGAGTTTTTCCTCTTGAGCCAGTAGACTATCCCTCTTTTGAAGCATTATTGCAACCCACAGCATCCCGTCCTTAGACGTCAACACCACCAGACTAGGTTGAGATGCACTACCCTCCCTAGAGGAGGACGGATGTTTCCACCCGTGTGCTACTCCAAGCTAAAGGATTCTACCTCCTCACCACCTCATCACTGAAGAGCTACGTGCATAGTGCTTGTCCAAGTTAGGTCATTATCTAAAAGAATCATGCGTGTGCACGAGATATTCTACTTAGACTAATCAAGATGACATGTGAACATAGACTTGCGGACTCAAAGAATTAAGTCACTTGACCCGAGAAATCTTGACTCCAATTCCTGTAAGGTTCCTCTGAAATTAGGTTGATTAAGGTCAAATCAAGTCCATCCTCAATATCCATTCATAACTTGGTCCAGAACCCACTAGCTTTTCACTTTGCATAATGCAAAGATATGCAGATGAGATGAGATGTCATGCTATGAAAATGCAAGACTCTTTTTATTTTTCTATGCAGAGATGATATGCAAGAGTAAATAAGAAGCCTATTTTTATAGTTTTCATCATTTTTTTTTCAATTTTTACCCACCCGTTAGTATTGTAGAATATACAAAAATACGCGCAAGTACGAGCTATGGGTAAAGTATATACGTAATATATACACGCCCCATATACTTAGCGTGTGTTGTGTCCTCAGAGCACGAAGAGCGAGGAAAAAGACATAGCTCGTGCTAAGCGTAGGAGAGCCAAAAGGAACAGAAAAATATAGAAGTCGTCTCGCCCCCCTATACTTAGGCTATGACAGCCTAAGTGTAGACGAAGATCAGGAATGGGGCGGACGAGGGAAATATGAGAAATGATTGAGTATACAATGCGGGCATCGGTCCCCCCTATACTTAGGCTCTAGTCAGCCTAAGTATAGGACAGGAATGAGTGTGAGAACCGATGTGATTTGGAGAATGTACAGTGAACCGACTCGGGTCACCCCTCCCCCCTATACTTAGGATCTGGTCATCCTAAGTATAGTCCAAGATAATGGTTCGATGATGTGGGGATGGGTTACTAGAATCGTAGAGGTAAAGGATAGGATATACAGGAAGAATGATATATATACAGATGAGTCGGTTTGAATCTTTTGAAGATGCTGCTGATGGCTGGAGTTCATTGCTGCAAGGTCTCATACGCGGCTTGAGATGCATCTGCTGTATCTGTCTCGCGCATGAATACAATCTCCTCCACATGGACTAACTGTTCATTGGATTCGACGAAGTGCTTCAACAGCTGCCCATTTACTAGGAATGTCGGTGCGTCATCTGCGAGATCTGAGATCTCGACACATCCACTATCATGCACCGTACGGACAACAAATGGTCCCGTCCACTTAGACTTCAACTTGCCTTGGAAAATCTCCAGCCTAGCATTGAACAACCATACCTTCTGTCCAGGAACAAAGGTCTTTCGTCTGATATATCTATCATGCCAATGCTTCACCTTGTCCTTGTACACCAAACTGTTGTCGTATGCTCGGTTTCTGACTTCCACTAGCTCATTCAGATCCATGTCTCTCTGTCTCTGACCCAGGTGTGTGTTCCAGTTGACCTTCTTAATTACCCATTCTGATTTGTGCACTAACTCTGCGGGCAAATGGCACGGCTTTCCGAATACCATTCGGAATGGGGAGGTGCCTAACGGTGTCTTGTAAGCCGTCCTATACGCCCAGAGGACTTGATCCAAGATCTGAGACCAGTCCTTCCTGTCCGGGTGGACAAGCTTTTGCAATATGGTTTTCACCTCCCTATTGGACACCTCAGCCATACCATTAGTTTGTGGGTGGTAAGGACTCGCGACACGGTGTTCGATGCCGTAGTCCTTCAGGAGTTTCTTCACCTCCCGATTCACAAAGTGGCTACCCCTGTCTGATATCATCATTTTGGAGATTCCGAACCTAGAGATTATGTGCTCTCTGATAAATTTACAGACAGTCCTGCTGTCTGCGGTTCGGGTCGGGATAGCCTCCACCCATCTGGACAGATAGTCTACCGCAAGAAGGATGTATTCAAACCCGTGGCTGACAGGGAATGGGCCCATGAAATCGATGCCCCAGGCGTCAAAGACATCACAAATGATGTCCGGCTGCATTGGCATCTCATCCTTGGAACCAACGGTTCCTCCCATTCTCTGGCAAACTGGGCACGACTTCGCGAAGGCGGTGGCATCGCGAAACAGAGTCGGCCAGTAAAAGCCACACTGAAGTACCTTCCATGCGGTCCTCTTCCCGGAGTGGTGTCCTCCTGCCTCTAAGCTATGGCATAAAGAAAGGACACTCTGGTATTCCTCCTGAGGAATACAACGTCTCCAGACACAATCCGGTCCTTCAAAGAAAAGGATCGGATCCTCCCAGTGGTAGTGTCTAGCATCCGACTTTAGTCGGTCGATATGGCTCTTGGGCCAATCCTCGGGAACTTTCTTGGAGACAAGATAGTTCACGATATTGGCGTACCATGGGAGTGAGTCGATAACAAAAATCGACTCGTCAAGGAAGGAGTCTCGAATCGGGGAAACCTCGGAAGTATTAAGATCTTCGAGACGAGAGAGATGATCGGCCACTACGTTCTTCTTTCCAGGTTTATCACGGATGTCCAAATCAAACTCCTGGATAAGTAAAATCCAACGAAGAAGACGCGCCTTCGCGTCCTTCTTTGCCATCAAGTATCGTAGTGCCGTGTGGTCTGTGAACACAGTTACCTTGGATCCGATTAAGTGAGATCTGAATTTGTCCAAGGCAAACACTACTGCAAGCATTTCCTTTTCTGTAACCGTGTAGTTACGCTGAGCAGAATCAAGCACTTTGCTTGCATAGTGTATTGCAAACGGGACGCCATCTCTTCTTTGTCCCAATACAACCCCAACAACATAATCTGAGGCGTCCGTCATGATCTCAAAAGGTAGAGACCAATCTGGGGCTTGTAAGATGGGTGCGTCCATGATCATCCCTTGTAACAGCTTAAAGGCCTCAAGACATTTGTGATCTACTATAAACTCCGTGTCTTTGCCTAAAAGCTCAGTTAGCGGTCGGGCAATCTTAGAAAAATCCTTGATAAATCTTCGATAAAATCCGACATGCCCGAGGAACGACCGCAACTGCCTTATGTTGGTTGGTGGCTGGAGTCGTCTGATCACGTCCACCTTGGCAGGGTCAACCTCCATTCCTCTCTTGGAGATGACATGCCCCAACACTATGCCCTCCGTCACCATGAAGTGACTTTTCTCCCAGGAGAGCACCAGATTGACCTCACAACATCTTTGGAGGACTCGGTCCAGATTCCTAAGACAGGAATCAAAAGAGTCGCCGTGGACCGAGAAGTCATCCATGAAGACTTCCAGGAATTCGCCGACCATCTCGGCGAATACAACAATCATGCATCTTTGAAAAGTACCTGGAGCATTGCATAGCCCAAAAGGCATGCGCCTGAAAGCATAGGTACCAAAGGGGCATGTGAAGGTGGTCTTTTCCTGGTCCTCCGGAGCTATGGCTACTTGATTGTAGCTCGAGAACCCATCAAGGAAGCAGAAGAATTCTTTCCCCGCTAATCTTTCTAGGATCTGATCAATGAACGGTAGGGGGAAATGATCCTTCTTCGTCGCGGCATTCAGGCGTCTGTAATCCACACAGACGCGCCACGACGTGGGTACTCTCGTCACGATCTCCTCTCCGTCCTCGTTGGTGGTCGTCTGAATTCCCGACTTTTTCGGGACAACATGGATTGGGGCCACCCACTTAGAGTCGGAGATTGGATAAATAAAACCCGCGTCGCACCATTTTTCTATCTCTTTCTTCACTACCTCTCGTAAATTTGGATTCAACCGGCGTTGGAATTCACGAGAGGGTTTGGCTTCGTTCTCCAAGTAAATATGGTGCGAACACAGAGCGGGATTTATTCCGTGGAGATCGGAAATGCTCCAGCCTATTGCCTTGCGGTTCTTCTCCAGGATCTCTAGCAAGCGAGATTCCTGCTCCTCGGTCAATTGCGAACTGATAATGACCGGAAATTTCTTGTCTTGGCCCGCAAGGAAGGCATATTTCAGAGTTGTGGGTAAAGGTTTGAGCTCAGGAATAGTGTGATCGTCTAGAAAGTCTGGCTCAATCTGATCTGGTTCGGTGTTGGAAGTGGCCGGATCATGTTCTGTAATAGCTGCCACCAAACTGGGCTCTGGAGTCGGATCGTCAAAGGTCTCCATGCAATCGGCAAACGCCTCGTCCGACTCGTCATCCTCATCTTCCGATTGTCCTAAAGATGTAAGGACTGACAGGCCCAACTGGGCCTCTACGTCATCGAAGATGTAGGGCGATGCAGGCTCAGAGCTGTACTCGTTCCTGAGGATCTCACAGACTGACTCATGCACTGAATCATCTTCAAAGGAGATGGACACATCGATGCTGGCTGGGTTCTGTCTCCATGGCCCAACTACGTCTACATGCTCACAGTCTGTTCCGATAGAAGAGTACTCGGTGCTGGATTCGGAGTCCGGTCTCTGCCATCTTGTCTGCTTCATCTCAAGTTCCTCATCTCCGCCTGGAGTTTGGAACTGAATCTTCCCATTCTTTTTCATTGATTCAGATTCAATTGTCTTTTTATGAGTCTAATAGACTTAAATGATTCATCTAAACAGAGACAGACTACCCCGTTAATGTAGGTTCATGACATTCCTCGCACATATATTCTATATATTTGATGTACCCATATCGACTTCACACATTATTTGTCATCCACAAACTAAAGTCAACATGTTATGCATCCTCAATGTTTCGCTTCAATATATATTCTCCAACATCATCAACTAATTTATGTCTTTGATTTATTTATAATTGATTCTATATTTGACATGTTTGTGAAGTTTCTTTAAAACTTACTTTTACTATCTTTTTTTGAGGATATATTATATGAATGATTAGTTTATGATTAGATTTTATATTGGATATGTGGATATTCATTGGGTACATGGATACATGATCAGTAGTTGAGCATTCGCTTAGAACTGCATATTTAATAGATGGGTTGATTTAGGTAGAGATTTTACAAATGGGTGTGTGTCGGGAATATTAATATCCGCTTCAGATCCTAGCCGTTGACATCCCTAGATGGATGAGTTCGGAGCTCCAAAGCGTAACCGAGCTCTGTCCAAAGTGAAATCGGGCTCGATAACAAGTGAGCCAAACCTGACCCGACATTAAGGTCTATTTGGTTATTGGGATGGGTTGGAATGGGGTAATCTCCTGTGAATAGTAGCTGCTTGGTGTCACATCTAGCCGAGATATTGAAATACGAAATGTGATGTGGTGTCACATTGATTTGTGATGGATGCAGGGGGGTAAACCGTGTTACCCCTGTTG
Source organism: Ottelia alismoides (assembly GCA_037367405.1). Classification (NCBI taxonomy): domain Eukaryota; kingdom Viridiplantae; phylum Streptophyta; class Magnoliopsida; order Alismatales; family Hydrocharitaceae; genus Ottelia; species Ottelia alismoides. The sequence goes on along the minus strand of JAZKJV010010009.1, from coordinate 154,537 downwards.
GACATGTGAGCCCACAACGAGCCATTATGAAATAAATGTTATTGCGTATATCATTCCCTGATCTGAAATGAAGAATAACTAATTTGCGTAATAGGTCCCTCTATACAATTAGGGTTATGTACCATGGCTATCTTAATGATCATACATATGTTGATTCAATTATTGAATCATAGAGGCTAGTGCTTGGATGGATATCTAAAGAGTTAGATTGGGGACTCATCAAGCACCGTCAAATGATTGTTAAGAGATGATCTCCAGCCTGAGTAGGAGATGGCAATCCTTTCTCACATAGGCTGATATCTGACCAACCTCTTGATGCAGGTCCTCTGTATAGGAACAGAGATTCGGAGGTGTCAGATTAGTTAGGTCAAAGAGTTGACTTAACGAGATCGAGATAACCTAAATCCTATGTTGAATGCTGTCACAGAATAGGCATGCATCCTCTGACCGGAGACAGATGTGTTACTATATGTCTGAGTATGTACATTTGGCAGACCAATAGGTTGATGACCTAATCAAGGTCTATACACCGACGCGCTAGTGTGCATATAAGGGCATATGAGTAATAAGATCTCTCAAAGGGATCATATAGGTTCACTACTGAACCGGAAGACATGAGCTCACTCATGAGATATTGGGAAGAATCAAATTCCATGTACGGTCGTCTCGCTTTGGAAGCTTGACTGAATTTGTAGGTTTGATATATATTTTTGGAAAGTATATAATCAAGACCTAGGTATGATATATGCTTTTGGAAAGTATATGATCGATACCAAATCCCAATGATCAAATGAGAAACTTAGTGATCAAACTCTGAAGAAGACAGTATGAAATTGATCTTGATCTTCAGGTTGACCATGGGTCTTCCAGTATGCAGGATGTACATGTATTGGGAATACCTGAGGGTGATGTGATCATAAACGATTGTATATCCATGACGCTTCCATTCCGAGGGAGTGATGAAACATGTCTGGATTTTAGTGACTCCTCTCAGTAGATAAGCAATCTGATCTTAGTCCAAGTGTTGGACATTGGTCTGAATGAGATTCAGATGCAATGAGAATATTAGATTTGCGGTCTTGTTTTAATCAAGCATTTGTGGGAGGTCCGTAAGATCTGGATTTGAGATAAGATCTCAATATCCAAGTCACTATGCGTGGAACAATACAATCGCCCTATCCTTATCTCCAAGTATCTGCGGAGAAAGCACATTATTCTTGAAGGAGTTCAAGAATAATTCATTTGATGAATTCTGTATCCAAGCATCGGGAAAATGGATAATTAAATATGATTTAGTTATCATGAATAATATGAATTTGAATCATATTATAAGAAGAGATATTTAAGATAATTAAATGTGATTTAATTATCAAATATATGAATAACGTGAATGTGATTCATGTTATTTGGGCATTGATAACGCTCCCGCACCCTATGTTAATTCGGTCAAATTAATGTCCAAATTAATGTTAATAATTCATTGCAGTCGGATACGAGATGTTGATCAAAAACCACTTATCGAACAATTTGAAGTTAATTTTAAGTGGCAATAATTTTTTTTACTTGGTGTAAGTCCAAGGTCGATCTCAGGGAGGCAACTGTCTTCTTAGGTGAATTACAGCAATTTTTCAAGTGTTGATGTTCGAGGATCAATTTTTTTGGTCTTTTTACTTTTTATGCAGACTCATGCAGACAAGGCAAGCCAATTCACTGTGTAATTTAATTAATGCATCAAATCAAGTCCAAAAATCATGAAAATTGGCCAGATGGTTAATCAAGATGAAAATGACCTACACTAATTTTTTTGGAATTTTTCGACTCAAAATAAATTTACTGTGAATTAAACAAACAGATCAGATGATTTTCAGTACTTAATTTTTAATAAAAATCAAACCACAATTTTTCCAAGAACTAAAATTATCCTAGGTTACTCTAACGATGGCGGACCTAGGAAAATTAACAGAACTTAATTTCACTGTGAAATGAATTAATTAAAATTAATTTAAGAAAATCACTGATCAATTTATTTAGGCCTCAATATGCATGCAAATATTATGAAATTTTTATGATATGTTAAAAATGATGTCCTTAAGCTACTGTGAATTTTTGATAATTTTTGAAGGCACAGATAATTAATTAAAAATCAAAAGGCATCACTGGGCAAAATATGTCAACAATGAACCAATTAATTCATTAATAATTCAAATAAGCCTACAAAAATCAGACACGTGTACTAACAGATGGAGGACAAAATTTCCAACAACATGCAATTTTTAGAATCTCAAAATAATGAAAAATGCACTCTAGGGACACGTGCAAACACAGGGGTGTAAATGCAATACTGGAAATTAAAATTACAAAAAGAAAATATGCTGACAGGGACTAAAATGCAATTACCGATAATATGGTGGACTCTTGTGCAATTTCTCCACGGAACACGTGCTCCACACGTGGGGTCTGCTTCACAGGGACCTCTTTGTAATTTCGGAAAGCTTCAGGGGCTTCTGTGCAATTAACCCTGGCCGCACGTGCTCCTCACGTGGGCGGCCTAGGTTCGGAGGTCGTCGTTGGCTCGGAGCGAGGCTTGGGCGCTCTGGAGGTCTGGAGTTAGGTTCGAGAGAGCCTCGGGTTGCCCGAGCCTAGGCTTGGAGGCCGAGGCTCGGACTCGTAGACGTGGCGGCCTGAAGGCCCTCGGATCAAGATGGATCCAAGGGTTGTCGATGAAGACGCGTGGCAACTGGAGAGCCGTCAGATCTGAGGCGCGATTAACGGTCGAGGACGGGCGCGGTGATGGAACACGTGGCGGGACGAGGACCGTTCGATCGGTTGATCGAACGGTTGCTGCTGCTTCGTCTCGATCGGTCCTCCGCCACCTGCGGAGGAGAAGGCGGAGCTCCGGTGAAGCTGGCCTTGCTCCGCCTCGGTCGCTAGGCGTCGATGAAGAGCGTCGTCGGCTCCCGAGTACCTCGGAAGATGCGGGGGCGTACGGCGAAGCTTCCGGTGGCCTCAGGAGCTGTGACAAGGGGCTGAGGCGTGATGGAGATGAAGCTCGAAGGGAGCTCCGGTGAAGCTCCGGCCAATGAAGAAATGAGGACCTGCAAGGGGTTAGGTGTATAGCCGAGGCGTGCAAGTGTTCGTGGGGAAGTGTGGCGTGATCGGTGAGGCCTGACGTGGAGTGTGGTTGTCCGGCAAGCAAGCTCCGGCCAAACGGCGGAGCTGTTCGTCGGAGTAGCGTGAAACGCGTCGATGAAGTGTGAAAATGGGTCAGCGAGGACGGGAGCTTCGACGCGAAGCTCGTCGAGGTGATTTGGAGGTGCGAGGGTGGCAAATGACGATGAATAAAATCGGAGAAAAAGCAAGAAAATAAAGAAGAAGATCGGAGGACGAATGGAGGGGGTTACCTGGGGAATGGGGCTCAGATTTGAGCTCCAGGTCTTCGCTCAAGGGATCGGTAGGGTCCCGAGCTCGGGCAGCTGCTCGAGGGAGGCTGCAGCATGGCGGTGGCGGCCGTGGATCTCGCCGGAGTTGGATCCCTATCTTCGCTCGACAACTCACCAAATTGCTGTCACCAATGGGTAGCTTGGAGCTCGAGGAACCTTCCTGGAGTGGCGGATGGGGGTGAACGGCGCCGGTGGTGGCGTATTTATAAGGCGAAGGAGGTGGGTTGGCTGGTGGATTGGCAAGGTTGGTGGTCGTCGTGGGGCGAGTATGGTGGAGGTGGTGGAGCTTGAGGGAGCTGGCGAGGGAGAGGGATGAGTGGGTGACGTCGTGGGGGGGTCAGCGGCCGGAGGAGATGGCTGACGTGTGTCCAAAAAAGGAAAGGGGGCGCCCCTCCCGCAAGGCAAGGGACGTGGGGGAGAGGGGCGCCTGGAGGTAGGAGACGAGGTCTCCACCGTTGGATCTTGAGATCCAACGGTGGGGATCAAGGGGGATTTGGTCGGGTAGGATTAGATCTGGGTGCCGTAGATGATGGGTTATGATGGCGCCACGTGGCGCGTTGTGGCGACACGCGAGCGAGCGGTTTAGATGAGAGGGTGGAGTTGATCAGAAGGTCGAGATTCGCTGGCAGAGGGGCGGCTGGGATGGAGAGATCGGAGGTCTGATCAGGCGGCGCAGATGCGGCCACGTGGAAGGTTCTGGTGAAGGTGCGGATGAGCAGCGTAGATCACAGCTAGGGAAGATCTGATGGTCCAGGCGAGGGGCGACGTGGGCAGCGCTGGGCCGTTGGATCTAGAGCGAGATCCAACGGCTGAAGGCGCGGGCGGATGAGGCGATGGGAGGCGGGCCGCGTGGCGCAACCAGAGGGCGCCACGTGGCCTGCTGTGAGTGGCTGGAGTAAGATACACGTGTAGAGAGAAGAGGGAGCCGAATTTGGAAAAACTCAAAACATGAAAGTTGTAGATCTCGATGAGATCTACAAGTTTCATGTTGACCAAAGACGGAGATGAGGTCAAATATGATACATAAATACAAGGATACATAAATATACATATGTAGTATACAAAGTGACCCAAAAACCCAAGTTTCTCATATGAGCTCCAAATTCAATGAAATTAGTCTCATTTTGAAGGTCTTTTAATGTGTAGTATTCTAAGAGTGAGTAGACCTAATTCGGGGTTTGTATGAGGGCTTTATGTGTGTTTTAATGTACAAGGGTTCTCAGGCTATTTTGGCTATTTTACAAGGGTGATTTTTGGCATTCTTCCCTATATTATTAAGAAATATATATATATATATTATAGAGAAGAAGTTATTTTGGTGAAGAAGTATTTTACAAGGGATTTTTGGCTTCTTATTTAGATGCAAATGAGCTCCTAAACTACATGAGTTATGAATACATGCATGAATGCTATTTATGCAATATAAGGGGAAATATGCCTCTATTTTCTCGGGAACAAGGCTCTATTTTTGACTTTTGAAGTGATGGATCACAAATTCATCAGGCATATGAGAAAAGAGATCCAAGACGATTAAATGTGATTTAATTATCATGGATATGAATAATGTGGATAGCACTATCCATATTAATCATATATATTATAAATATGATTTGTAATATATTAGAGAGAAAGAAACTATGTAAATAGCATTTGTTAATTATTAATGTGAATTGGATTCACGTTAAGTAATTAATTGAAAATGCAATTTGCAAATTAGTTTGGGATGTGAATATGATTCACATAATTTTCAATGGCATGATTGAAATATTCACAAATTAATTTGGAATTAATTTGGTGGATATTTTTGTGATAATTATTATTACGAATTATTAAGAGAAAATGTGATATAATAAAAAGGAGATAAAAGCCACCGATTTAGAGGTGGCGTCACCCATGAAAAAGTCATGGGTGACGCCCCTTTTTAGGAGGCAATATTGTCTCCATTTTATTATATTGATTAATCTCTTAATTAATTTATTTATGTTAAATTAAAAATATGTTGATAATGTTGCAACATATATTTAATTTAATTATAAATAAATATTGTTGGTTTTAACCAACAATAATTATAGCCATTGATTATAACATAGACCAAGCATGGCCGTTGGATCTATGTGTCCCATGGATTGAGATCCATTGGATCCCAAACTAGTATAAAAGGAGGACTAGCCTAGCCTTCCAAGGCACATTATCGAGAGTTGTAGAAGCCTACCACTCTCTCTCTCTCATTCTCGCCCTCTCTCTTTCTCTTCTCCAAGAAGTGGCCGTCCACTTTGTGTTGAGGAGGAGAGCGTCTTGCCTTCACCTTCGATGACTCGAGGATCTCCTTCTTCTTTGGAGTTGCTTACTCTAAATGAAGACGACGGATTTCGTTTGACGAAATCAGGGGATCCAATGCTTGGATCTTCATCGAGGATTGCGGGAAGAATGCGGCTCATCATCGTACCCGCAAGTGCGTTCTTCGTGGATCAGACTTGAGACACGAGGATCTCTTGTTTGGGATCTCGCGATCACAACCACGCTTCAAGATGTATTCCTTATACTTTGTGATTTGATGAAACGATCTGAGAAGTGTTCTCGTGATCATGTGGTTTCATCTTTAGTTTTAAAAATTTTAATTTCCGCCGCATCTAGCGACTAGTGCGACCAGTCGCCCCGATTGCATACGATGTGATCGACACGCTTCCGTGATGCGCTTAAGGATTCTCAATATCCTTCAAGTGGTATCAGAGCCTTAGGTCGAATAAGGTTTTGGATATGATCCATAGCCCTAGGACGACTTGGGTTTTGAAAGGGTCGCAAAATTTTTGTCGCATTTGAATTTTCGTACCTTTGTCTAATTGATTTTTTCAGCACTGTTTAAATTATTTAAACACGAAATTTTCAATTGGATTTTGTTTCCATTAAACAAGGAAACCATATGATTTGAGTTTACTAAATTTGGATTTAATTTGCTCAAGATATGGTCTTTTGAATAAGCATGTATTCACTGTTACGAGAACATCGAAATTGAACGTGATTAATTTGTTAATTACGGTTTTGACATGCCTCGAAATGCGTAAATTATCACTTGGGTTCTGTTGTAAATCAAGTTGGCAATCTTAGGGCACTAATTTTACGAATTTTGGATTTAAATTGATCAAGATTAGTTAATTTTAGTGATTGAGGGTCACTGCTGGAAATTGACATCTTTTGATCATGAACCTTGTGATAAGTCATTCAAATATGATGATGAAAATTAATTGTTAATTTTCTGAAATTAGTTATTGATAAATATTTGTGAAATGTTTAAAGATAATAATCAATTCCTTGAATGACATCCCATTAACTATAATGATAAGATAGTTGATCTTGATCATTGGTTAATTTGAAATCATCAACAAACATCGTTTGCATACAAAACCCTAGGTCATCCTACAATAGTTGTAGGACAACTTTTACATGCAAAACCCTCTTGCTTGAATAGGATTGGGGATTTGTTTAGCAAATCTCCTTATAATATAATCAAAATTATTTTGATGTATATTATATGGTATAATTTCGGTTGAAAGACCGATGAGCATCTCAAAGTACATGATGATCTATCTGGCATTATCCTTTCCTGAGGTGGATATGGTGTCTAGTCAGAGATCGCTGGGGTAGCAGGTTGCAACCTATGTGGTTCGTCCCACTCTCGCCGGTACTGGCCATGACAGCGGGTAGGGACTGGATAATGCCGGAGAAATCAAAGTGTATTTTTTTCTAATTATTAAAATTCGAAATAATACGTACTTTGAGATTATACCTACTATTCAAGTAAAATTCAAAGTTTGTTGATTGTTAATAGGATTGATAGTTAATTTAATATGATTAAATTAATTATATCCTATTAAACACTCTATTATGAATAGGTGTGTATTTTCCTTGGAAGAATTAATTATGTGAATATGATTCACGATAATTAATTATTTCAATTTGAATAAGAGATGGAGGATCACATAAGTGACATCCATGGTCTCCCGTCAAGGCAAAGGATTTCGTCGCCAGTTGTTGTATATAGGAGACGCTTGTCCGAAGTGACAGATCCTATATATGATTTAATTAGATCGGGTTCTTTGCTTCTCGAAAGAGTAAGGCTGTATACGTAGTGACCCCAATATCGGCTCCTCATATTATTGGGACGATATTGGATTGCGTATAACGAGTATTAAGCCTGTTGACGGTTGGTTCAATTAACAACGGGTCAACATCATCTTAGGGGTGGTGGGCCTGGGTGTTAAAGACCGAATTGGGAAATGCAAGTTGGACTTGCAAGGTGGAATGTGTTCCCACTTCTTTTTATCGGAGTCGCAGGTTCTCATATTATTGGGATGTGACGAAGATAGGAAAGGAGATCCCAGATCTTGCTAGAGATATAATGGTAAGGATATCTCTTACATTGAAAGTGATTAAGGGAATGAACTTTCATTGTTGACAAGGCAAGACAACTTTGATATAAAAATTCCTAAATCAAAGTAAAATATGTGTATATATAATATATATATATATATACTTATGCAAATTTCTTATTTCAGATAATCCTTCATTAAACTCACTCAATGTTATACTCAATAATAACCAAAAATATCATGAATTGGACTCATGATCCAGATATGTACTTGCAATTGGACACATAATGTATGTGGTTGCAATGTGCAAGTTTCCTCAACATAATGAGGAGTGACAATTAAATAAGACAACGAGACATCACCTTAAGGTTTGTATGTATCTATAGTATTGATCTTTCATCGAGTGTACTTTGGAAGTGACATGTCGATGGTGATCGTAATTGTCGAATAATCCTTATAAAATAAAAGAAGATATTTTGGCATACATATGTGCTCTAGACATTTAATCATGAATGACATGGTTCTCTGCATTATGCAGAATGGTGGCTCGAAAGAGATGATGTATTCAAAATGTTTGAATACCTACCTGAACCTAAGTCTCTAAGAGTTGAGATGTATATAGATATGATGAGTGTCATCATTCTACTGTATATACTCAAGTCAGTCATGAAGCTTCATGATATTCATATTGTATGAATTTGATGAAGCATGTATAAATGTTGAAATGCTCTTACATTGAATTCTTTTGAATTTAACATAAGAGATCCTTAGTCTTAAGCAATGGTTGTTTATAGATGAATAGAGCACAGTGGAAGCATGGGTTGGACCCATGTGAGAAGGAAAGTCAAAGAGTTGATTGTACTTCTGTGACTTCCATATGACATCCAAAGAGTTGGATGAATGCCAATACTGCAATAAGTTGATGTGTTGATAGTATGACTATCAAATCTGTCTAAAATCCTTAGTGAAGGACTCAGATAGAGCATCGGAATAATCTACATATGATCATTGACTCTGACTTTCTTATTTCATAAGATAAAGTATGACAATTGTATCCCAATCTTTTAATGACATTTGCAATTGGTTGCATATATATATTAGAAGATTAGAAATTTGATCTTAAGGTTTAGTAGTCATCTACATAGATATTGCTGTAATTGTTGTAACAATCTCTGTTGGATAGATAGACTTTATATTCTCAGTGGAAGAGCCCTTAGTCTTGGAGAATGTCTCTATGACCTAGATAGTAGAGTACACTCATTGTTTCTTCCTAATTGTTGGAAATAAACATGAATTCTGAGATAGAACTATCATAAAGAGTTATGATGGATATATTTCAGATAGTAATCTAACATCTAGTGGACTCCACAAAATTAGAAAAATTAATGAATGGTTCATTAAGATTTCTAATACTGAAAATTAAAGCTTATAAGATCAATAGGAGGATAAAGATCATTTGACAATGATCTGGCATCAAGCCTTGGACATTTGTCTGTTGATTTGATCAATAGACTAGTAAGATATGAAACTTTAGAATGTCTAAAATTTCAAATCTTACATACTTGTGAATATTGCATTCAAAGTAAAATGTCCAATACACCCTTCTCTGGGAATGGTGTTGGATGTTGAGGTATTCAAGATCTCATACATATTGATGTATGTAGATCATCTATATCATAGTAAACATTATGGATATGTGATATCTATTGATGATTATGTATGATATGAGATTTCTTTTCTTCACCTGAGAAACCTTTGAAATGTTCAAAGATTTCAAAATTTTGGTTTAGAACTAAAGTTTGAAGAAAGATGAAATGAATTTGATCTAACCCGGGTAGATTGTACCTGTTAGATAAAATTCAAAGAATACCTTATGAAGATATGAATATCATTTTTATCTCAATCCTCCTAACACACTTAAACTCAATGGAGTTGTAGGAAGATACAATTGGATCACGTGTGACATGATTTGATCAATGATGAATTTTAGCATAGTTATCCCTTAGTTTCCAGGTATATATGTGTAGTAGAGACTACACTATATATATCCTTAATAAGATTCCATGCAAGTAAGTTGGAATTAAGCACTAGAGAGTGCTACTTCATTAGAAAAATAAAGGATGGTATTGGATACCTATTGTATGACCTTGAGATTCTTAAAAGATCTCATCTCTGAGAATGTGATTCTTGGAGGATTGAGACTCTTGAGAATCAAGAAGAAAATGAAGTAAAGGAACTCATTTAATCTTGAGAAGATAATGAGGCTCCTGAAATTGGAAACTAAAAGGATAATTAAAGATGAAACATTAATACCTCTTCAAATGAATTTGAGGATGTATTCCATGTGTCAGTCAAGTCTGATAATGATCAGACTTCATGTGATGAAGCTCATGAGGATTATGACATGGAAAGATGGATATTAGCAATAAATTCTAAAATAGACCATATACAAATGTTGTATATGGACCCTCGAGGATCCACCTATAAGGGTTAGACCCATTAAGGTGCAAATGGATCTTCAAGATAAAGAGGAAACCTGATGAGAAGGTAGAGACCTTCAAAGCACGGTTCGTAGCCATGAGCTACAAACCGGAAGAGAAGACATTACTTGCAATGAGACTTGCTCTTAGGAAACCATGCTTAAAATCATTAGAATATTGCTAACCTTAGCTACACAACTTGACTATTGCATCTTCAAGATGTAAGTCAAGATTGCATTCCTCTAAGAATACATCTCTGAGGATATTCACATGAAGTAGCTCCAGGGCTTCATGATTGAGGAAAACAAGGTGTGCAAGCTAAAGAAACTCCATCTATGGACTCAAATAAGCTTCTTGTAGTTGGAACATCAGATTTGATGAAATCATAAGTGTTATGATTTCAGATAGAATCTTGATGTACCATGTGAAGCTTAGTGGGGGTGCCATTGTGTTCATCGTGCTAAATGTAGATAATATCCTAATCATTTGAAATGATATAAGGATGATAATAAGTGTTTTATAGACTGACTATTCCATATCTTGAAATATGATTTCAAGGATACCTCTTGGATCTTAGTTCTGAAAGTATTCAGAAGCAAAGAAAAGAGAGTATTGGGACAGTCACATTTGTAGTACACCTTGGACACGTTCCATTTTTCTGGAAATTCCAAGAAAGGCTTTCTTACCTTAAGATTTGGTACCGACCTATCTAAAGGGATAGTACCTCAAAGAGTTGAGGAAGTAAATGCTAGAACTGATTGCACTTGTGCATCAGTTATGAGAAGCTGAGTGCGTGCTAGATGTGTACAAAAGCCAGATATCTGCCATGCAGTGGGAGTAGTAAAATGTTACTAATCCTACTATGGAGAAAGAACACTTGGTTGCAGTAATAACAATATCTTCAAAGATGACAAGGCTTTAGAGATAGTGATCTCTAAGTCTTATCTTCAAGAGCTTAAGACTTTATAGATAGAGATCTAAAAGGTCTTAACTGTAGATACCTTATGAGATAGTGATCTTCAGGAATAAGGGTATTCTGATAAGGATTATGAAAATACTGGTTATAATGATTATTGAGCAATAGTGTCAAGGACACTATAACTGCTTTGACAAGATTGAGTATTGGTTGCATTAGATGCAACATTCGCATTGGATGCGAGCACTGTTACTGGGGATATGCAAGTGCCGTAAAAGGACTTGGCATAGTCTTTTGGGAGCAGAGTGATTGATCAGCTTACCTAGCTATTTCTAAATAGCCTACGAGATGTCACATGAGTGTGGGTTTAAATGATTAGCCCATTAATGGCTCTTTGGGCTAGTGGGATATTGTTGGACATGTGAGCCCACGGCGAGCCATTATTGCGTAGATCATTCCCTGATCTGAAATGAAGAATAAATAATTTGCAGAATAGGTCCCTCTATACAATTAGGATTATGTACCATGGCTATCTTAATGATCATACAGCTGTTGATTCAATTATTGAATCATAGAGGCTGGTGCTTGGATGAATATCTAAAGAGTTAGATTGGGGACTCATCAAGCACCGTCAAATGATTGTTAAGAGATGATCTCCATCCTGAGTAGGAGATTGCAATCCTTTCTCACATAGGCTGATATCTGACCAACCTCTTGATGCATGTCCTCTGCATAGGAATAGAGATTCAGAGGTGTCAGATTAGTTAGGTCAAAGAGTTGACTTAATGAGATCAAGATAACCTAAGTCATATGTTGAATGCTGTCACAGCATAGGCACGCATCCTCTGACCGGAGACAGATGTGTTACTATATGTCTGAGTATGTACATTTGGCAGACCAATATGTTGATGACCTAATCAAGGTCTGTACACCGACGCGCTGGTGTGCATATAAGGGCATATGAGTAATACGATCTCTCAAAGGGATCATACATGTTCACTACTGAACCAGAAGACATGAGCTCACTCATGAGATATTGGGAAGAATCAAATTCCGTGAACGGTCGTCTCGCTTTGGAAGCTTGACTGAATTTGTAGGTTTGATATATACTTTTGGAAAGTATATAATCAAGACCTAGGTATGATATATGCTTTTGAAAAGTATATTATCGATACCAAATCCCAATGATCAAATGAGAAACTTAGTGATCAAACCCTGAAGAAGACAATATGAAATTGATCTTGATCTTCGGGTTGACCATGGGTCTTCCAGTATGCAGAATGTACAGGTATTGGGAATACCTGAGGGTGATGTGATCATAAACGATTGTATATCTATGACGCTTCCATTCCGAAGGAGTGATGAAACATGTCTGGATTTTAGTGACTCCTCTCAGTAGAGAAGCAATATGATCTTAGTCCAAGTGTTGGACATTGGTCTGAATGAGATTCAGATGCAATGAGAAGATTAGATTTGCGGTCTTGATTTAATCAAGCATCTGTGGAAGGTCCGTAAGATCTGGATTTGAGATAAGATCTCAATATCCAAGTCACTATACATGGAACAATACAATCGCCCTGTCCTTATCTCCAAGTATCTGCGGAGAAAGCACATTATTCTTGAAGGAGTTCAAGAATAATTCATTTGATGAATTCTGTATCCAAGCATCGGGAAAATGGACAATTAAATATGATTTAGTTATCATGAATAATATGAATTTGATTCATATTATAAGAAGAGATATCTAAGATAATTAAATGTAATTTAATTATCAAAGATATGAATAACGTGAATGTGATTCATGTTATTTGGGCATATGAGAAAAGAGATCCATGGTGATTAAATGTGATTTAGTGATCATGGATATGAATAATGTGGATAGAACTATCCATATTAATCATATATATTATAAATATGATTTATAATATATTAGAGAGAGAGAGAAACTATGTAAATAGCATTTGTTAATTATTAATGTGAATTGGATTCACATTAAGTAATTAATTGAAAATGCAATTTACAGATTAGTTTGGGATGTGAATATGATTCACATAATTTTCAATGGCATGATTGAAATATTCACAAATTAATTTGGTGGATATTTTTGTGATAATTATTATTACGAATTATTAAGAGAAAATGTGATATAATAAAAAGGAGATAAAAGCCACCAATTTAGAGGTGGCGTCACCCATGAAAAAGTCATGGGTGACGCCCCTTTTTTAGGAGGCAATATTATCTCCATTTTATTATATTGATTAATCTCTTAACTAATTTATTTATGTTAAATTAAAAATGTGTTGATAATGTTGCAACATATATTTAATTTAATTATAAATAAATGTTGTTGATTTTAACCAACAACAATTATAGCCATTGATTATAACATAGACCAAGCATGGCCGTTGGATCTATGTGTCCCATGGATTGAGATCCATTGGATCCCAAACTAGTATAAAAGGAGGGCTAGCCTAGCCTTCCAAGGCACATTATCAAGAGTTGTAGAAGCCTACTACTCTCTCTCTCTCTCATTCTCGCCCTCTCTCTTTTTCTTCTCAAAGAAGTGGCCGTCCACTTTGTGTTGAGGAGGAGAGCGTCTTGCCTTCGCCTTCGATGACTCGAGGATCTCCTTCTTCTTTGGAGTTGCTTTCTCTAAAGGAAGACGACGTATTTCGCTTGACGAAATCAGGGGATCCACTGCTTGGATCTTCATCGAGGATTGCGGGAGGAACGCGACTCATCATCGTGCCCGCAAGTATGTTCATCGTGGATCGGACTTGAGACATGAGGATCTCTTGTTTGGGATCTCGCGATCACAACCACACTTCAAGAGGTATTCCTTATACTTTGTGCTTTGATGAAACGATCCGAGAATTGTTCTCGTGATCATGTGGTTTCATCTTTAGTTTTAAAAATTTTAATTTCCGCCGCATCTAGCGACTAGTCGCCCCGATTGCATACGATGCGATCGACACGCTTCCGTGATGCGCTTAAGGATTCTCAATATCCTTCAACCCCGTAGTAACTCGATAACCAAATGGGGATCCGACAGTAAATGGGATCTAAATGAGCCGATCGACCAGAGGGTTGTCGCATTATACCAGATTAAAACATCCATATCATTCCCTATGTACATCCATAAAAAAATCATCAGAATTTATGCATATCCATCGCCTGTGCCTTTAGTGAATCATATTTCCAGCTGCTGAGCATAGAAATGTGCGATTACGACATCCTGAATAATTAAAAAAATGCAGATTGTTTTATTGAACATTTCCCAATCTCATCGCTGCCACATTCCAAACGAAGCAATAGATTATAAAATGGAAATCGAAACCGGAGTTTCTAATATTCGGCCTAAAATATTCGGCCTAATTGTAATTTTTCATGTTGGTTTTTAAATTAAATAACGTTCGTTTACGTTAATTTGCAGGTGTAGCTATTCAGTATACACGAAATAGAAACTGTAACAACAACACTTTAAATGAGATTACTACAATAAAACGAGCTTATATGTAGTACGTTGTTAAATAAATGATGGTGCTCTTATTCGTTAAGTAGTTATTTTTGTACTTGAAATTAATAACGAATTTTATATCCATTACTGAATTTTATATCCATTACTATGCCATTCGTGATGGACCATATGACAACGCTTATCCATTGTTATTTTTTTTTTCAAAATTTTAGTAATCACCATTAAAATTTTAATTCAAAAATTAGGGACAATTAATTAAAATGTGAAAACCGTAACGGATAAATATTTTTATATGGAGCGTTGTGAATGATATAGCAATGGATATGATGCTGGTTATAAATTTCTAATGTAAAAATTATTTCGCAACGAATAATCTCGTCATTATATTTTTTTATAGAAAAGGCGTTATTATAGGTCCATTCTTTTGTAGTGGATTTATCCAAGCTCATGACCAAATTGTTGAAAATACAACACATCACTTAGATAGAGGTGGAAACGAAGACTTCAAACTATAGCTTGCAGTCTATCGAGTTGGACGATGTGAGTCAATTTCAAGTCGAACTGAAGAAGAGAACTTCAACTCAAAGCTGACTTGACAAAAGTCGAACCCAAATATATGAATTTAAGCTCAAATCTACCCCAACTCGACCTCCAATGGAAGTAAAAAAATTCAAAAGTAACTAATACATTTCAAGTAAGAGAAAATATATAAATATGTAATTTGAGTTAGTGATGAGGAGAGTATATAAATCTATTTATATAAAATAAAAAATACAACGGACGATATAACAACAGCTTTTTTTAATAAAAGACGTTACTATAGGATCATTCTATTGTAGTGGATTTATCCAAACTCATGACCAAATTGTTGAAAATATAACACATCACTTTGGTAGAGGCGGAAACCAAGACTTTAAACTATAGCTAACAGTCTATCGAGTTGGAAGGTACGAGTCAATTTCAAGTCAAACTCGAGAAGAGAACTTCAACTCAAAGCTCAAACTTGATAAAAGTCGAGCCCAAATAAATGAACTTGAGCTCAACTCTGCCCCAACTCGAGCTCCATTGGAAGTAAAAAATAATTTCAAGAGTAACTCATATATTTCAAGTAAGCAAAAATATATAAATATGTAATTTGAGTGAGTGGTGAGGAGAGCATATAAATCTATTTGTATAAAATTCAAAAAAAATAATTTATCTTTATCTTTATTATATTTTTATCACCTTTGTTTTTATTTTTAATATCCTTTTCTTGTTTCTTATATATATAGATAAACAGATAAAACCAAGAGTGCTTGACTAGAACATTGAAAGTGATAAATCAAAATTAATCCAGTAATCAATTAGTCAAGTGGTCATTGGTCAAATTAATTAGAATTTCATTAGTGATAGATCAATCACTAAATAACAGTATAAAAGTGATCAATCAAGTAAGATGAGGTGATCGAATAGAAAAGTAAACATGGACAAAAAGTGATCCATCATGTTAGTAAGTCGTTGTTGATTGATCACATCAAAAGGATTGACCGATTGATTAGTCGCTAAATCACTACTCTAATTACGTTGTGGTGCAGCACGAGTGACCCAAGGATCAACAAAACTTTGCTAAAATAATCTCTACAAATAAATCAAGATGTAAATTTATACCTAGATTAGTTCAAGGTCGAACCCAAGGATACGAACTAATTGGACTATCTAATTCAGGTTTAAATACATAGGTTAATGATTCTAGTGAGATTTAGGTAAATCTATATGCATGCATGTTGTTTTGATCTTTTTATATGCAAGCTAATTAAAAACAAAATGATATGAATACAACACAATGAAGTAGAATACACATACAATCATACACACAATTACATACAAAAGCTCATGAATTTAATATTTTTGAATTTAAACTTGAATCAATAACTAAATTAATCTTAAATTAATCAATGTAATCTCCAATTTTACCTTATTGAGTTAATTCACTTATTTCATAAAAGCACCTATATTACTTAACAAACATTTAACAATTAGACATTTAATAATTAACCAGGTTATTAATGGTAATGAATCGATTAATTAGCCACCTAATTAAATTCTAAATAAAAGAAGAAAATTAAGGATCCAATTAATTCATGAAATGAAGCTAATATGAATTGATATCAATTAAATCAAGAAGAAGGTCATGAGCAGAAATGGAGGCATGGGATGGAGCTCTTGAGAAGGTACTGGACCTTCTGATCTCATCAGAGAAGGAGCCTTAGTCGTTGCTCAACTTCAATCTCTCTTTGTCACATGAGACAAGGTAGGGGCTTAGAGGGCACTTACACATGGGCGGATAGAGGTAGCGGTCATCCTTCGGTGGGTTTGTGAACCAGGATAGTGGATAGACAGCTGGTTTGAACCCCTGTTAGTTGGCACACGTGAAGAGGAGGTCAAAGATGAAAGAGTTGGCATGAGAGATGGAAGAATGGGCTCTAAGATGGTACCGGAAACATGGCGTGAAGCCATGTGGAGAGGCAAGGGAAAATGGAAGAAGTTGCTCCAGCGAAGATACACGTCTCTTGGGGCTTCGACCACAAGAGGAAGATGATGACCCTCAACTGTTTTGTCTTGTGATCAGACGGTGGAGATGGAGGCAGGAGTGGAGTGCCTAGGGTCGCTTGATCATTTGATCAAGTGGTCCCTGATGAGGCGATCATGGACTGAAGAGGACCGTCTGATCTTGAGATCAAACGATTGAGAGAGGAGGCATGGCGGAATCAAAGGCCGGCTACGTGTCTCAACAAGGAGAGGTCACGTGGTCCAATTAAAAATAGATAAATGAGAAAATGATGTTTAATAAAAATAAAATCGTTAATGAAGTAAAATAAAAAATGTTCTACATGAAAGTTGTATTTTTTTAAGATCTACAACTTTCATGTAGAATCCTAAACCAAAATGCATTATATTAACATAATATTATTTTTTATAAATAAAAGTATTTATTTTAATTGTTTTGTTTATTTTTTTAATAGGAATTATTATGTAATATATTATTTACAATATTACGCTAATTTCTAAGGATTTTTAAATATAAAAAACACATAAAATAAAGATGATAATAAACGCACATGTACCATAATTAGAGACTTTATTTATGTACGATAATTAACCTTAATTATTTATAATGTATATAAGACTAATTATATTTAGTTAGTTGTTTAATTAATTGAATATACAAAGATAGAGAGTTATATAATAAATATAATGTTAGTGAATATGAGATTCATCACCAATCAATGTGGATCAAATCGGATATAAGATAAAGAGCAAGGTCCCAATATGCATATATATTTGATATATATATATATCAATACTGTTTGCATGTGTTATTACAAATGTCTTCTTTTCACTTTTTTGAGTTTGTCAACTTATTCATTGAATTTGTTTTGCTATCCTTGTTAAAGCGTACGCTTGAACAATTGAATAACTCTTCTTTTATCCTTTTTTTCTCCATAATGTGCTCTTTGTGTTTCATACTTGGAGCGAAGTTGTCATGAAATATGTAATACTATTTGTACTCACTAAATTTGTTGTGATCAAAAAATAAAATAATTAGCATGCATTCAAGTTTCTAAAAATAAGATAAAAATTATTGCATTTATAAGAATCTACAAAAACATATTAATGATTAACATAAAAAATTAGCATCAACCAATCGATAATATTATCGAAAAATCTCCGAGTAAATTAAATCAACGTATCAATTACACTAGATGGATTGTTGATGAATCCACATTTCATCATCTTTATTCTATCATTTTGGCCTCAAAAACCCTAGTAAGTACGTGTAAATACCCTTAACTAGAGCATCTTAGCATTCATGCATGTGCATGTAAATAGTGTATAAATTACTGTAATTAAAGCCAAAATTATAGAATAAATAAAAGAAAAGAAAAAGAATAAAATATTGTAAATATTTTATGACCCGAAACCCCGAGACCTAGGCATCTTGATGAAAAGGTCGACAAGGAATAAAGTAGGGGGAGATAAGAGTCAAAATACAGTTAAATACCTATACTTTTTAATTCATTCTTTATTCATTTCGGGACCTATTTTTGGTTCCACTTTTTATACCTCAAATAAAGAAACTTTGTACATGAAAGTTGTAGATAATTTTATATAGAAAAATACAAAATTGATTTCACTTAAAAATAATGTACAGATAAAAAGTTATGGTCTGAATAAAAATCCAGAATCCCAACTTCCCAGACCTGTATCTCACAGATGAAAACTCCAAATGCAACAAACTCACCTTTAATTGTATATAGAATAAAATAAGCTATTTAATGGTGGTGGTTTCGCATTTGGCAGAGCTACGGTTTGAAAGTTGAGTTTTGGGACCACATTGTATACTTGTACAGATTAAAATATTCGATTTATTATTTATTTATTATTTTTTTAATTTTATATTTTTATAATTTTGAAAATTTTATTTATAATAATTGTGTACATTAAAATCAGAATAAAAAATAAAAGAAATACAAAATAAAATACATATATATTAATACATAGGTATTAGACCTATATATATATACCTATACACACAACACTTTTATTTTATTAAATAAACAAAATACATCAGAAAAATAAAATAAAAATATAAATAAGTGTATAAAAGTATTTTATAATTTTACAAAATAATAAATAAAAATAAAAAAAATAAAATCACAAAATAAAAATAAAATAATAAACTATATAGGTAATATACCTATATAGGCCTAAAATAGTAACTTGTAATTATAAACCTTATAAAAATAATTAAAATTCACCATAAAATAATCTATAAAATAATAAACATTTTTTATTTAATAATTAAAAATTAATAAAATTGTTATCTATTTTTAATTGAATTTAGAAACCTTTTTTCAAGGTTTTTTCTGGTTGGTCCACATGGACCAACCGGATTTCTCCCTTGGTTGACCTCGGTCAACTCTCTGACCGAGGTCTGAAGACTGTCAGAAATGGGTTTTGTCCCATCTTCTTGGATTTTTCCAGGCCTCGTCTTTCACCGTTTGAGGTCGATGTCTTCACGACTTTTGTAGCCCTACTACCAAGGATACACGCCCATGCATTGCTTTGGCGATTGAATCGAAGATTCGCCCGTGATCCTTTCTTGAATATCCAACCATCACCATTATTTCAAAATCGGCCCCAAACCTTAATTCGACTTTTGAACCCGTTTTTGCCCTAGCCAAACGTCTCCTTCTTGCAGGACCTGGATCGAGGAAGTGACAGTTCCTCTCCGGCCTCCTCGCGGAGGCGTTAGGCGAAGGAGATCGGTGCGTCCACCCCATCTCCGGCCAAGTGGCCGTGAGGTCCCATCTCGTTGGTGTTCCAGCCAACTTGATGTTGTATTGTGTTTATCTTTGTGTTGTGTAGTTAGCTGTTAGTTTTAGGTTCGAATTCGTGCATTTAGCTGATCATTCTATCGATTCAATAACCCCATTTTCTGGTCCTTCGTCCCCATTACACCCCGCCTTGACTCCCTGGAGGTGACAGCTCTAGTTTGGCTTCTTCGAGGCGACGGAGCGACGAGGATTTTGGGCGTTCCACCCCACCTCCGGTGACCTTCCCGTCGAGGTACTTTCAACCTCGGGTAACCCCCCTTGAGGTGTTTAGTTCTTTTAGTTTTCGTTCCCTTTTCATCCACGGTGGTCTTAGCTTCACTTAGGCATCTTAATCATTGAGTTCATCCATCGATTTGCTCAATCGATTCCCCTCGCCGGAGCAAGCTCCGGTGAGCATCTATAGCACCGTTCGCCCTCTTGTGAGACCCCACTAGAGGTCGAGGCATTTTGCCCTCGACCTCCTTAACACTCCTTGCAGGTCTTTGGAGCGTAGATATCACCTGGAGGCCATTTTGCCCCTCGTCGGAGGTTCCTGGAGGCCGCCGGCTTCTTCGACATCATCGGCGAGCTCCAGCCGTCGCTGGAGGGTTTTGAGGCCACCGGACGTTAGAAGGCACCTGCAGCAACCGCCTGGGACCATTTTGAAGCACGTCAGACCGCCGGAGAGGAGCGTAATCATCGGAGGAAGGTCGCCACGGCGGACCTTCTTCCCTGTTCTTCGTCGGGCCCTCTCCGCCGTCGGATCAAGGGAGTCCCCCAGATCTCATCCCCGCCGTCGGATCGCAGACTACCAACACCGTCAGATCTAGGGCCGAGATCTAATCTCAGCCCTCCGCGCGCGAACCGTCATCGGGCCATACGAGTGCGACACGTGGATAAGTGGCCCACGCCATGCCATCCGATCACGTCTTAGGTTGGGAATTTTGCAAGTTCTCCCCAGCCATTTTTGTTATTTATTTATTAGCATATAAACTTTCATCTGTCGTTATAAATTTTTTTGTAAAATTTGCAGTAAACCCCCCAGATTTTGTAATATTGCACTTAGGTCCTCGGTCACGTCACCTCACATGACCAGTTCACGTGAGGTGCGGGGCTTTTTTTTGCAGAGAGGCCCTCGGCCATTTGTGTATTTATTTTCAGTACCAGAATTTTTAAGTGAAGTGTAAACTTTTGGGGATATTTGAATGTGAGCCCTTAGAGTTTTGGATATTACGAACATGTCCCTCCCAAGCGCGTGCCAGTCACGCACCCTAGTGGGTTATTTGCATAGAAACCTTTGCGGGTTCGGTTATTGGTGATTGGTCCATTAATTCGCATATTTAAGTATAAATTTTGTGGGAAAATTGCAATGGTGCCCCTGGATGTTTTGATATTTGCATATATACCCCTGCTAGGCTATGTATTTTTGCTTGCTTGCTCTATTTATTTCACGCATCTTTTTAACCCCAAAAATTACCAAAAAAATGGCATAGACTCCTGCTGCATTGTAGTTTCATGACATATTTTTGCATTTAATTTTTATTGCATTTTCATATTTATTAAAAATCAAAGACATGCATTTTCAGTATTGTCTATCTTAGAAAATACCAAAAAAATTCCAAAAAAATTACCTACTGTTTATTTCATTGTATTTTAGTGTCAATCCAAAAATCACTAAAAAATTCAAAACAAAAACCTTAAAAATTAGAAAATACCTAAAAACTTCAAAAAAATCTATAAAATCGTAGAAAAATCAAAAAAATAGAAACTCAAGTCCTGTAGGTGCCCTATTTTATTTTCTTTATTTTAAAATTAATTTGGGAAAATTTTGATACTGTTTGATATTTTTCATTCCTATTTTATTTTCGGACAAAATTCTAATTCTCGGTTTCTTTATTTTGCCTTTTAAAAATACCAAAAATATTCTGAAAATCCCCAAAAATCACAAAAACAGTAAAAAATCATAAAAAGACCAAAAATATTTTATTCCCTAATTTTGACTAATTTTTTCCTATTTTTATAAATTTCCTAGCACCTCTTTTCTTATATTGTATATATTCCAATATTGAAAAAGAAAATAGAAAAAATATAAAATATAAAAAGAAAATACAAAATCAGAAAATTATAAAATCAAAATACAAAAATTAAAATTAAATTTAAAAAAACTAAAAATTAAAAACCCACAAAAACATTTGCATTGCATTTTGTAGACAATACATCACATTCACACACACAATTATTGATCTATCCTGCCTTGCTCCCTGTGTTCGAACTCTCTACATACTTGCACCTATACATCTTTTATGTAGAGTTAAAAATAAATTTTAACTCCACTTTATTTTTCATTTCTTGATATTTATATGGTGGGTTAATTGTTGACTTTAGTTGAGATTTTGCGTGGTCAACGTTTCGACTAAGTTCCCGCTTTGTGTGGAACTTAAGACCACCGAATTTCAGCTAAATCAATTGTCATTACTTACTAACTCTTTATCTTCGTTAACATAAAATAAACCTTTGGTATTGTTATAATTGATATAAGTCATTCATTAAGATCATTATCTGAAACAAGAAACGTGCTCAACCTAACTTGTAAGTATAAATGATTCATCTGTATGCAATCTTCCTAATTGCCTTAAACTGAAGAAACCATTTTTATTGTTTGTATCAAATTCCTTTATGACCAACACCAAACCAAATATATTGAAAAAGAACACATCTTATGTCATGTATAAAATTATCTTTTAAGACATCAATAATCTCTACACAATAGCCATCTACTCTAGAAGTAAGCTCGGCCAATACTGTTACACCTGACCATTCATGCCAGACCCTTCACGTCTTCTTTTTTATATTATTATGCCATATCATCTATTTTGCGATTTTTTTAGAAAGATTGAGACATTGTAACATTGGTAAAAGAGAATAGTCGTAATATATTTTAAAATTATTTTTTGATATATTATCCATAATTTTGTATCTACAATTATTATTTTCTGGACAATATTCTAGAGAAGATTTTCGTTCCAAAATAATATGTAATCGTTAAGATATGCGTCGATTTTCTTGCATTTCAGTCCTAATCTTTGACAACATTTTATTTTTTTTTTAAAGTTGTAAAGATCATTTAATATCTTTTTAAACGCTAATACAACATCTATTATCATTACAACTATATGAAAAGTCTTCACGTTCATATTAAACTCCTCTTGTAGAAATCTTACACAAGGCATTTTACCCAACTAGTTCGCAAGGATGATATGCATCAAAGCATTGTATTTCATCTAACAGTTCAAATGATTTATCATGATTATTAGTCCACATTAAATATATATCAGTATCAACTCCATGATTTCAAAAAGACGAATGTTATACATCTTCTCCATGATATATTCAAATCGTACAATGTAACTAAAATCCATTTAATATTAGATGCTCGTAAACTCCATTTCAGTCACTAGAATCAAGGGGGGGGGGGGGGGGGGCAAAAGTGGGCAATAATCACTCATGGATCACATGGATCTTTTATCTTAGAAGATAACCTACTCTAAACATCACTAGAGGAGGTTTAACATATGCAACAAAGAATTTTTTTCTCGTGTGAATTTCTCTTGGAAGTACGTTTATCCTTACCAAACCTTAAGTACACGTGAATCTACTCCAGTGACATAAAAATGGGGATTAATAAAGATCTTCTCAAATAATTAATCCTACATCTCCTTCTTTTAATTTGCTTTAGAGTTTTCTTAGAGAAGAGAGGCTTATTAGCTAGAGTTAGAAATGGGAGGTGTTAGTACAAGTGTACAAGCAGTGGTAGTAGGGTTGGAAGGGATATGCCAAATTATAGTTAGACTCCACTAAAAGCAATTATGATTACAACATGTAGAAATATATGGATCATAATACATAGTGGATTCATTCAGGGTAGTTCCCTAACCCAGTTGATATCCTTCTCAAATCATTCGCATTGTCAAAGTTGGGGATGTTAGACAAATGCGACCACAACTGTGGTCGCACGAGGTCGCTTTTTCCTGTGTGATCACGATACCAACAAGATATGACCGCATTCTTGAGCAGGTAAATTGGCTTCCTTCTTGAACTCGATGCAATTCAAACGTGTGATTGCATGTTGTGAGTTTATGGTTGCATTCGTAATAATGATCGCGAACCCACGACATGTGATCGCAATATTGTGCTAGTAAATGCGCACTCTTCTTGTAGTAAAAGAAATCGAAAGGCTTAAAGCAAAAATAAAAGCCATGATTTTCACTAATTATTAGTACTATGTAGCTCAAAAAAATCAGAAATAAAACAATAAAATGCCACACTATTTCACTCAGTAAGAATGATTATGAGATGATACTCTCTCGTGTCTCCCTTTTAGAGAATTAGAAGTCGTTATCCTCAACATATGTCAATTAGTAAGCAACATGCCCTCTTCTACTAAAGGGTGTTGATCTCAAGGAGAATACACTTTTGATTAAGTCAATTCAAAGTAACATTTCATTAATCATCTATAGGAGAACATGTTTTTCCTATATGATTAACTAACATAACAAAGAAATCCTAACATTATAATTCTATATTCCAAAACCTAACATATGGGGGTCTTTCCAAAACCTTTTTGGGGAGAATAACACATATATAGCTTCCATTCAACCTCTAAACACCCATCTCAAACAATAAAAATGACAATAGAGATAGAAGAGAGATAGTCAGTGTAGTTGGCGGAGAATGTCATGTGGCAGGTGGTGACAACCTTCTTCGATCAATTAGGCGGCGAACAACTATGATTGTTGACGGACGGACAAAAGGGCGAGGAAGAGGTTGGCAACTCAAGAGAGGGACCTGAAGGTGCCATGAATGAATGGATTAAGATTTAGTTGGTTAAGTTGAGTAGACCAGAGGGATGACCGTATGACCACCTCCTATTGTGATGATCAGACTAGAGGGGAGACCCGTGTGATTGTCCCCCTATTGTGATGATTGTGGATGCTTTCAACTAGGTTTCCCCCTTTAATCCATAAAGTTAGCTTACTTGACACCTTTGAAAACAGAGGGGACGAGCAAGACCACCCATCTCCTTTGATAAAGTATAGATAACGTGTAGAAAAATAGATTGTGGAAGTGGAATCGGAAATAAAGATAGAACAATAATAACAAAGATTTTAACGTGGAACCCTACTCCATAAGGAGCGGGATGAAACCGCGGGAGAAGCCCATGAATTGGACATTTCTTGTATTGAAGTTCTCAATGAGTACAGGGGGTGTGTGGCTCCTTTTATAGCCCCACGGACAGACCCAACAATGACCGCTCCCCCATGTGGTACTAAACACATGGGTGGGCTCTTTTCTTTTCCAACACTCCCCCTCAAGTTGGTAGCTGGGACAGCTGCAACTTGCAACAATAAAGAAAAATATACATCATTACATCTTCACTTGAAATCACCACAATAAACGCATGTATCCGCAACTGGTAGACAAACCCGCTTGCTGATGGGTATATCAGGTCACCGGAACGTATCTCTGTCGTACCTGGAAGGTCACCGGACTGTCTCTGTCGTGCCTGCATGGTCACCGGATCTCTGTCTCAGTCGTGCCTGCGGGTCACCGGACTTTGTCTCTGTCGTGCCTTGAAGAAAACAAATCCAGTGCGGAGTCGATGTCGAAGATAGAGACACCACGACGAAGATCGATGCACAGTGAAGATGGCTTGATATTCTGTGAAATCCGGAGTGTTTGGTCTGTCAATCAACGATGTAGGATGCATATGGCTTTTACTCCCCCTTTCTCCCAAACTTGTGAGAATAATGAAAATAATAGACAAGTTGGGAGAAGCAAACATGAATCACATTTTTTTATGCGTACGACTTTTTCCTTGTACGCGACTTTTTTTTTCTTTTTTTTTCGATTTTTTTGTTAGCATATGCGTACGGCTTTTTATTGTACGCGACTTTTTTTTTGCAAAACTTATTTTTTTACTCCTTTTTTTGAAATATTCCATTGGTCCCTTCTGGACCCAAACAAAAATAATCCTTCCTATTCTTTTGTTGCAGCCAAGGTACCCTCCCCCTCCTTTTTTTTAAAACGCAGGCCTCCCCCTTTCTTTTTTTTCTCTTTCTCAACCAGACACGGCCCACTTGCATGCAATATTGGCCGATTTTTTTTCAAATAACCCTGTACATGGGACTTAGGGCTCCCTCCGTGAGAACCCCTTTCTGAAAACATGAAGCCACCGCCTCCAGACTGGAGGAGCTCGGAGGTGCGAATGGGGGTGCCGAAGATGGAGGGGCGGCGACACCTGTTGAGCGCAGGCTAGAGGAGGGCACGCGGAGGGTGCAACTGCTGGAACCCCCACGGGAGGTGCGTGGGGAAGGGAGCGTGGGAGGGTGCCGCTGCTGCGGTGGGGAGGGTGCCGCTGCTGCGGTGGGGAGTGTCGTGCGCTGCCTGTGCGCGTGCGGCAGGGCCTTGAGCAGGGAAGGCCGGGGGGCGAGGTGCTGTTGTTGCACCGCACGTGGAGGCGTCGCTGCCTAGAAGTTGTGCGGCTGGAGATCGATAGAGCCGCCACCCCTGGGATCGAAGATAGAGTTGCAGGTGCGCGTTGTGCGCGTGAAGGTTTTACAGCCGCAACGAGATACGTCTAGGGCTGGATGGCAGATGCCTCCTGGGCCGATGCCGCGAGATGGGGCTCCGCCTGGTGAGCGTGAGCAGTGCGCGTAGGGAGTACCACGCTACCGCTTGGAGAAGAGGAATCACCAGGAGCTGGAGAAGAGGATTGGTGGCGCTTGCGTATTTGGGCGATCGCCTGGTGCCCGTGCATTGCTGCAGCGCCTGCGTGGTTGAGGAGATCTCGTTTGGCTGATTGCAGCGAGAGCATGAGCTATCAAAGCCCTAACTTTGAATCACGACGAGTCCAGAGGGTGCTCGCCTGCAATCTATTGCGGGAGTTTCCTGACGAAGAAGAAGCAATCTTTACCCGGGGATTCGGCTGCTGCCGCCAAATGGAAATCAGATCTAGGGTTCGAAAGAACCCTAAAAAATAAAAACTCTTGAACAGAATATAAACTTGAACAGTACAATAATCTTCATAAATACATCTTCAACATCAACCTCGACTCTCGAAAAATAAAGAACATAAAATCCCGAGAATCGAACCCGCTCTGATACCATGTAGAAAAACAGAATGCGGAAGCGTATCAGAGAATAAAGATAAAGAAAACATTAGGGGACATTGGGATTTAACGTGGAACCCTACTCCATAAGGAGCGGGATTAAACCACGGGAGAAGCCCATGAATTAGGCATTTCTTCTATTGAAGTTCTCAATGAGTACATGGGGTGTGGTGCTTATATAGCCCCACAGACAGACCCAACAATGACCGCTCCCCCATGTGGTACTAAACACATGAGTGGGCTCTTTTCTTTTCCAACATAACGTGTGTTAGATAATCATCGAGAGCGGTCAAAACCATCTTGCCATTTTCTCCATCGAGGCTATTGGTGGACATGAATGGGATAGAGGGGATAGTCGTACTGCCTTGTGGTCTCCTTCTATTTATATGTCACATGGACAGAAGGCCATTAAGGATGACCGAGACCCTCCCCTATGAGACCATCTCCCTCGAGGTCATCGATGGGCATGCATGGGATAAAGTAGACAATCATACCGATTGTCCTCTCTTATCTCCCTCTAAGGGCCTGTTTGGTTGCAGGGTTGGACATGGTTGGGTTGGGCAGGGATACCCCTGTGAATAGTAAACTGTGAGGAGGAGAACCCTGTTTGGTTGGAGGGGTAACCCGGGTTGGGCCAAGCCAACCCTGTCCAACCCTCCAACCAAACAAGCCCTAAGTATAGGAGACATGGGTTGGTCAATTATACCCCATGGGCCCCTATAATCCCTCGAGCCTGCTAGTAGCATTTATGGACAAGAGGGGATGATCCGTCGTACCGTCCCCTATGGTCTCCTTTAACTATAGACCATGAATACAAAAAGGCCATAGGGGAATAGAGATCGTCACGTATGAACCCCTTATCCCATTTGAGCATGCTAATAGGGATGAGCATCGGGTCGAGTCCCTTTCGAATAGGAGAAGTCCTAGTCCAAGTTTCATTTAATTTAATAGGTTGTGGGTCTGGAGTCTGGACCATAACCCACATTTTTTTAATATAGCCAGCCCACATCCTGAATCAATTAACATGGGCACATGTTTGGGTTGGGTCTATCAATTTTAAAAACATTAAGATGAAAGAACGAAGAATGAAAAAGGTAATTAAATTAGGTGCATATGATAGAGACGAAATAATGACGATGAACAAGCATCGCACGAATTATGGGTATATGAAGTAATAAATTGACATTAATAATACACAGATATAAAAAGTGACCTAGTAAATGATATTTAAAAAGAGGAGTGACAATCATCATATGATCACCATACAGTAATAAAAGGTGGCAAAACAATGAAGATGATGTGTAAATATTTATCAAAAGCTTATTGTAGGAGAAGAATGTAAACATTATGTATATAGAGTAAAGATTGATTGGAATATCTAAGAACTAAAATATTATCATGGGTTCATGGGTTATAGTCCACCTTTTGGGGCCCTCATTTGGGTCTTGAGGTGTTCGAGCCGGACTCGTCGGTCAAGTTGAGAGGTTGGATCAGGTCGGTCCAACTCAATGCTCATTCCTAACTACCAGTGGGTATGCATAAACTGTTGGGGATAGTCATTCGAACCACGGTCTCCCTTTAACAATAGGATATGAGTACATAAGGTCAGAAGGGATGGTCTCAACTATCCTATGAGCCCTTATCCCACTTGAGCTTGCTATCAGGAATGCATGCAGACTACTCCCTAAAATTTCCCTTTAACAATAGGGGACATGCGCAAAAGGCAACTAGGGAAAGTCAAGATCATCTCCTATGAGCCCCCTAACCCACTTGAGCATGTCAATGGTCATGAATGGATAAGAGGGTTTGTTGAAAATGGAATTACAATGGAATATAGCAAACTAAGGAATGGATTTTAAAAAAGAATGGAAATTTAAAGGGAGGCATTTTTTTCATTTTATTTTTAGTTCACATTGGTAATGGAACTTTAAATAAGGGACACACCTTTCTTGTGTTTGGTAAAAGGAAGCAAAGAAAAATTTTTTAACTTTTTTTTGATATGTTTGATAGTTTAGAATAAAATAATTATCTTTTGGGTTAATTTCTGTCATATGTTTGATATATTGTGTACAAGGTATCAATAGAAATCGATAATTTTGTTGTTGTATTATAATATAAAAAGTGAAAAATAATTTTTACAGCTTTAATCTAAAAATTCCTTATACCAACATTAAAATGCAAATGAATATCATATATCTGAATCCGATTGGCTACTTTATTTGTATCTATTTCTAAATGAATACTGACATCTCTCTCTCTCTGATGCCAATTAAAATCCATGTCCATATTTGTATATATTGTAATAAATTAATACCATTATATATTTTGTTTTATATGTATCCCTCTTATACCAACTTTAATCCACAAATAGATGCATATATATTTGTATAGAATTTACTTCCAACTCTCGTTTTTTAAATATACATCTTTATTCATTTTAAAATGGATATATATATATATATATGCGCATATCACTTTAATATCCGTACATTTATGTATCATATATATATATATATATATATATTTGTTTGTTTAAATATGCAAATATACTTAATAGGTTTATTTGGAAATATATGTGATAAAATATTGTTAACTTAATATATTTAGTATACTCGTTTAATATGAATATACATAATATCAACTTTAATTTATATACAGATATGGATGCATCTATATTTGATCCACTTCCCTTTTATACTTATTTTGACATATATATATATATATATATATATTAAAATAGATATAGATATAGATATTACATTGATATATGTAAATATATGTATCACTATATGTATATCTATTTTAATATGCAAATCTAATTATAAATTTATCAATAACCATATTTGATGTTATTAAATATGTGGAGAGTGATTGAGAATGAATTGCGTGTCTTATTCAGGAGGTCTAGGGTTTCCTATATAACGTGAAACTATAAAGAGCTAAAAAGAGAAAATTACATAAGGATCCTAAAGGAGTTACATGACTCAATAAATAGATGAAGAGAAATAATCAAATAACTAAATAACTCTAATACTCCCTCTCAGTTGAAGAATATCTATTGATTATGCCTAATTTGGAAATCAATAAGGAGATTCGTTCTTCGGTAGCTCCTTCATGAAAATATCTGCAAACTAAAGATTTGAGGAGATATGAGGAGTAGAGATATGTGGAACATATGGGTACGAGTCCCCGTCTAGGACCGTTACTTTGATACCATGTGGGACTAATTGAGAATGAATTGATTGTCTTATTCAAGAGGTCCAAGGCTTCTTATATGGCTTGAACCTCTATAAAACTAAAAGAGAAAAAAATTACATAAGGGCCTGTTTGGTTGCAGGGTTGGGCAGGGTTGGCCCAACCCTGGTTACTATTCACAAGGGTACTTCCTCCTCACCGATTACTATTCACCCACCCCAACCCAGCCCAACCCAACCCAGTCCAACCCAGAAACCAAACGGGCCCTTAAGGGTCTGTTTGGTTGCAGGGTTGGGCAGGGTTGGCCCAACCCTGGTTACTATTCACAAGGGTACTTCCTCCTCACAGATTACTATTCACCCACCCCAACCCAGCCCAACCCAACCCAGTCCAACCCAGCAACCAAACATGCCCTTAGATAAAGAGAACTAACTCAATAACTAAATAACTATAACGAAATAAAAATATTAATTATATTTGTTACATTTGGATATACGTTACACCAATTTTAATACGCAAGTGATTATGGATACATCGATAAAGATCAATGATTATATCCATATATATAGGCATCTGCATTCATATCTATTTTAAATAAATACATATATATACCACTTTGATATTCATAAATACTTGTAATGATAACTGATTTTTATGCAAATACAATTATAAAATAACGGGTAATCGTATTTGATATAACTTACATAAAACAAATAAATTTTGTACATTTGTTATATTTGGATATCTCTTATACCAACTTTATTAAGAATATATATCTCTATGCATGTCATGTGTGTGCATGCATGCTTGCACACACGCAATGCACATGTGTCTCCATTCTAAAATGCACATGAATGCTATTTATAAATATCAGTATCAATATTTATGTGTATGTTTTAATATGTAAAATGTTATAACAAATATAAATCATATCTAATATAACCATTGTTAAATAAATACATATAGTATATTTCTTTTATGAGTAAGTCATCCAATACACGTATACTAAACTTAAACTATAGATTATTTGTTATTCTTTTGATTCAACATGCATTCATTACATATATAATATATATGTATATAAATGTTTGTAAGGATAACCATCAAAACTCATATCTTTATATACACACACACATTTAAAAAAAAACCAAGTGTATGATAATACTCATATTTATCCAATCAATATTTGAGCATTTTAAATAAGTAGATGGATATGTTTGTAGCAATTATGGAGGAATTAACAAAGATTGAAGAAGAGTATATCATTAACAGAAATGAATAGAATGAGAATTTCCATGTACAATTCTATTGTAATAACCATTTCTATGTGATTATGTTGCAACAGACATAGGAATGGAAACAACAAAGGAACGATGACTCCAATTCCCCCCTCTATTCCTACGTAACAAACGAGGCCAAAGATCAAAGTCGAAGGAAATTTATAGTCAAAAGGATTTTTTTTCTCCCAGCTCCTTTGTTAAACTCATTTGTCAAGGTCGGCATGGGTGGATACATCCCAACAATTGTATTTATTTATTTATTTATTTATTTATTTATATCTCCAAGCCTAACTTCAACATTTGTATAATATACACCATGACAACACATAGGGAAACCCCATTTGAGAAAAAAAATGAATCCCAATCCATTAGTAAATGAATTGCTCCCAAAATAGGGTCCACATTCATGAGATGGAATTCCCCATTCACATATAATATTTGGGGCCCCTCTTTGCATTTAAGGTTCTAGAGAGGGAGGAAAGCTTTCCATGACTCCTAAAACGGCCAACACATCTGCTCTCCCTCTCCTCTTCCTGATTTTTGCATCAATGTGTTCTAAATGGTGTGGGTGTTGCTTCCAATCCGAGGTTTCTCCTCTTCCTCTCTCTCTCTCTCTCCATTTGCTTCAATCTTTCATTCATCTTGATTCTAACAATGTGTCGTGCTTGTCATGCTTATAGTTCCGGTTCGACAAGGTGGAGGAGGAGGTTCTTACTCAAAGGATTGCCCAAGATGTCACCGAGGTAAGAGTCGCTTTGTTCGGTCGATTCCATTGCCTTGTTCAAACATTTCATCTAAGTTCAGTTTCATGTACATTAGATGTCTGATGTATGAGACATACAAAGCTTAAGTATTTTGGGTGGTTGTAACTGATCGAATTGAATCAAATTCGCTATAGTTATCGATTCAATCGTACTTTCCATATGAATAAGATTAAGGTGTCTCCTTTCGAATCGCAAATATGGTCATGAACTATGGAGGAAGCGTGATAGAGAGAAGAACAATGGTTGTGTTTGTGATTCGAGCGTGTTCTTATGCAAACAACTCTAACATGGTTCGATACAAATGTGCTTAGTTGATAGGGAACACCCGAATGGTGTACCTGAACAAGGTCACCGACGGATGCCATGCTCGAATAGCTGCGAAGCTCGAGATGATGGAGCCCTGCTCCAGCGTGAAAGATCGGTATGAACATACAGAACCTAAATCGTTGATTTCTATTCTGTAAGACGTTAAATTGTTCGATATATATGCTTCATGCCAGCATTGGACTTAGTATGATCATCGATGCGGAGAAGAAGGGACTCATAACGCCTGGCCAGGTGAGCGCTCCCGTTCTTTCGAGCTTCATATCACGATGAAGCAATCATTTTGCAGTATCTGATATGATATTCCTTCTGTTGTATTGCTGATGGCAAATGAAGAGTGTCCTTATTGAACCAACCAGTGGAAACACTGGCATAGGACTGGCATTCATCGCGGCGGCGAAAGGCTACAAGCTCACACTGACGATGCCATCCGCCATGAGTCTCGAGAGGAGGACCATCTTGAAGGCCTTTGGGGCAGATCTGGTCCTGACTGATCCAGCTCTCGGTATGAAAGGCGCGGTTAAGAAAGCTGAGCAACTGGCAGCAAAGACCCCCAACTCTTACATCCTTCAGCAGTTTGAAAATCCCGCCAACCCGAAGGTATTGATCCTCCCCTTCTTTCTTACCAATGTCTGAAAGATGGGAAGCTTTTCATTCAGTACTTCTTTTGCTTGCTAGATTCATTACGAGACTACGGGGCCCGAGATTTGGAAGGCTTCCGAAGGCAAAGTCGATGCTTTTGTTGCGGGTATAGGCACGGGTGGCACGATCACGGGAGCTGGGAAGTATCTGAAAGAGAAAAACTCCAAGATTCAGGTTGGTCCTTGACCAATATTTGTCGATGTCCATTAAGTGCTACAGAAACTGTTCTTTTGATCAGTTCGACGAAATCCGTTCTTGGTGATTATGATGATTTATATGTTGTCTTTTTTTCTTGATTCCATTTGTTAAGCTGTATGGAGTGGAACCAAGTGAGAGCCCAGTTATATCTGGTGGAAAGCCAGGTAAATTACTGTATGACTATCTCAAACTTCTGCGATCTTTGCTGACGGTACATGCTGCGATCTTTGCTGACCGTTTCGACATCTCAGGTCCGCATAAGATACAAGGAATCGGCGCAGGCTTTATTCCTGGTGTTCTGGATGTTAAGCTCTTGAATGAAGTCATTCAGGTGGGTCTGGAAAAGATTTAACTGACCATTTTCCATTTCTGTAAGATTAGGCGGCGAAACTTCGAATACCACCCAGTTCTACAACAGTACATTATATACATTACATTCTGCGTTTCTTTGGCTCGCTTCTTACGACTAGTTCAAATTCCAGATACATGCAAAATACTTCCTAGTCTAACCTGGTGAAATTGGCAGTCTACCGCCAGTTCTTTCTTAACTTGTTACTTCTTATTATTGTGAAGATCTCGAGCGATGAGGCCATTGCAACTGCAAAAGACCTTGCTAAGAAAGAAGGCTTGCTGGTGAGCTTTCCATCTATTCTCCGGATTTCTTTCCTGCAGATCTGAAAGTTTAATGGTCTGATGATAGTGCGGTGTGTCTACTACCCAAAAGATTAGGATTCAAATCCCCTATTGTGAGGGTTGCGTTACGTAACCGACAACCAGTGTAAAAATAGTCAGATCTTTCAACATGTATTTGCTTAGAAGTGGGAGAATGCGCTGCCATTTTTTTACATCTGAAAGTTCACGCAGATTTCTACGAAGTCGAACTTTTTCTTAAGTACTGAATAGTTTAATGACTGCACTTGCCCAGAAAAGTCATGAACGCTTGGTTGGTTTCTTGCAGTGATTATTTAGCATAGGAAAATCGTCTACTGCTGATGCAAAATATGGTGGTTTTCAGGTTGGGATATCATCTGGAGCAGCTGCGGCTGCAGCCATCAAGATTGCAAAAAGGCCCAACATGGAAGGGAAACTCATAGTGGTGAGTTTATTATTAACTTCCTTAATGAAAAAGCGGCTCTAAGTAATGAAACTGAGGTGGAAGTTTTGATATTTTCATCGTAATTTCCAACTGATAGAAACTGAAACAGTTGCCAGTTTCATCAGTAATCATTCATACACTGCCTTTCTGAATCGTAGGTGGTGTTCCCGAGCTTTGGCGAGAGGTACCTCTCCTCCGTGCTGTTCGAGTCCATCAAAAAGGAAGCCGAGAACATGGTCTACGAACAATGACAAACGAGCACTGGTTTATCGATGTTTCTTGCTTTAATCATGCGTGATTGCAGCTACTGTTTTTGTTTTCCTTTGCTTTCCCAGAGGTTGGCTTTGATCTGAGATGGTGCATGATGCTTACAAAGGGTTGTATCTTCGAGAAATATATGTATACATGTTGCCTTGTACATGAAATTTGCAAGTTTGCTACGTTGTAGAGTTTTGCCTATGATGAAATCATGCAGCAATTTTTCAGTGGAGTTGATATAGCATTATTTGCGCAGGAGATTTGGTGAACCCTAGATGAGAATTTTGTGTTAATGACATCATTGTTCTACCACACAATTTGTAAAAACCCCAAACTCTTGGCAGATGCAACTTTCTATTGAACAGATGGAGATATAGGATTGAGTTTGATTGGAGGGTAATCAGCATATAGGGTTTGCCATTGTTTGGATAAACAACAGGGTGTCACATTCAGATGAAAGCAGACGAAAAGCTGCTCTTTAGACCAAAAAGCGAGGCAGGTTGCATCGCCCAACTCGCGTTATGTTGTTATCCATCATATATTCACCATGGACCCTTCTAAACCCTACAAAACAAATTTGCCAATATAAGCATGATGCCTTCATGCACACTATATCTGAAACTGATGTGCATCAGTCTTTACTAGGCAAATCCTACGGATCGACGACATAGTACCTTGACCGAAATATATTATGTTGGAACAGAGAAGGCCTTTTTTAAGCTTTTGGAGGAGCATGAAATGCAACTCTTTACACCTACTGACAGACAACATCATCTTCTATAAGAGAAATAAGGTTAAAACTCTCAATCAGTGATATAGAATAGAAGGTAAAAAGTAGATATCAATGTAATAATTAATTCAAAGCAGTCTTACAGCATAAAAGTTAACTGAAACATGATGTTTCAAACGTGAGTGACCTGATTAAACTTTACCCCATACTTGAGGGAAAAAGACAGTACTGTATCAAAGTAAACTAATGCTTTACATCTTATTAGAAAACCTCAAAGAATAATATACTTACACCAGTATTGCAGATTTCACAGAAACTAAATATAATCTTGGGAATAGAGTTTAAGAAATCTTCCTATCAAGCACATGCTATTAACACCAACGCCTGTGGAAGGGCTGATGCACAAAAATAGATGAAAACTAGAACAAATGTTTAGCAGATGAGAAGATACCCAATTTTGCTCTCTTTCAGCATGATTTGATATGCAAATCCATGCAGGCTCAACCCAACAGGAACTTGATCTAGGGAGCACATAAAGGCACAGGAAGAACATCCAAACCGAAATTAAAAGCCTGGTAATAGTCGTTTATTGAAACAGAAGATAAGAGGGCGGGAGGGAACAAAGCACGCCATCTAACAGAAACATGCCCGCAAGGCAGGGAACCATATATAATAGAGCACAGTGCAATGATACATTGCAATACAATTCACCAGGAGCAAGTTTGGACTGAACAGTAGAAACACAAGACTAAACACATGCTATAATGCTATAACACTAATCACAAGACGCCTTATTATGCTACAAAAGCAAACATACTCTAGACTTTACATGAGTAACTCACGGCCATTCCCATCGTGTTGTCTATGGCCATGTTGGCCCAGAAACTCCAAAAAGAAAAATAAGGTTGCTTAGGATGGATGTCCAAAAAAATGCATATCACTTTCCCTCAGCAGGCGAACGAATCAGCTGCAAGTCCCTGCTAAATCTTCTAAAAAAAATACAAAGCCCTGTTAAATTTGACAGTGAAGATACTGTCAGAAAAATTCACTTCTTGAAACCGGCAGATGTCAAGACTTTCTTCCCATATTGGCTGCTCCGAAGAAGGGACTGGTAGAACCCGATCGTTTGTACCAAGGCAGCACGAAGAGGTCCCTGTTCCAAAAAAGCATGTGTTAGCAATTGAAAGGCCAAACATTCAGATACCCATTATGAGGTTGTTTGAGAGGAATTCGTACTTGACATTCTCCAAGGGCCTTCTGTATTACGTAGTTGCCATATTGATCCTGCATGATCTCGGCCAACTGGGGATCGTTTAGCAGTTCACGAATGATGCAACCAAGCTGATTCTCATCAGCTGACGACATGCATTTCTCTACCACATGACTGCCACACTTCTGAACAGACAACATTCCGTAGCATCCCTGAAGTCGGTTCAATATCTCCGCCTTTGCTGGCATGGAAAACTCTCGAACAGCACATTGAACAACGTAGTTCCTGCACAATATTCCATGTTAATCTGAAACGGAAAGGTTGGGCTTTTTTCTTGGGAGATGCACAGCAAGGTGCTTCAAACCTACCCAAAAGCATCCGTCGACAAAACAAAGGCGTTCGAGACTATATTATAGAGCAAGATACGCCGTTGCATATCGTTGGCATGCTGAAGGCACTTCTGGAGGACGCAACATCCATGACGGTCTGTGGCTAGCTCTATGAAATAAGCAGAAGCAGCATTGTACACAAACTGTACAAATGCATTTTATAGAGAAATCAATGCCGTCAGCAAATAATTATATAATTCACACTCATAAGATCTAAAGAAGATAATCGAATACAACAAAATGGCATAAAATGCAGTTTGGACCCTTTCTTTTTCAGCAAATGGGAAAAATTAGACGTTGACCAAATACGAATTCTCACAGTAACGTTGCAGAAATGTGTGGAAAGTGGAGTGAAAGGTAGCAAGAAATATAAAATGAAAAGGGGCATATCTTTCCTTTAAACATATCGAAACTGACACAAGAAGAAACTTTTCGTGTTCTTGGAATTTTGTCTTAATATAAGAAATGTGTGGTTGCGTGATATTTTATGAACACAGTAACCTGAGAAAATAAAATGATGAAATAACTGGAATAGATTTTAAATACCCCTCATAAACGCCCGCGAAAAATGAGAGAGAGAGTTGTGATTTCATATTCAAGAAGGACAATGCAATAGTTACCCAATCAAGGATGTACGAACTTCTAAAGGCAGACTCCCGTCACTCTTTTCTAATTTATTCTCCAAATCTAGATCCTGAGCATCATCCAGATGCAAAGGAGGGATCGCAGATCAATAAGAGCATAGTTGCAGCGTCAAACATTTAATATATGAAATTGGTCTTTTATAGCTCTCACAAAACAATCAAACCATGCATATGGATTAGAAGTATCAAACTTAATTATAATCTATATCACATTTCTTATAGTATTTATGATTTGGAGAAGAACTTTGTATAAATATTTTGCTAGTATTATTCTTCAGTGGACAAATTTTAGAATCATCCCTAACATTTTCAATGTAAGAAAGATGGTGTATTTGCTTTCAAAAGTGGATGCAGTAAACACAATTTATAAAATATTGAAGAGTGATACAGTATAATTTGCCGTCTTTTAACCTTTCACGTTGAAGTAACGGAGAAATAAAAATAAATGAACATGGTGTTATAGCGCGGGCGAAAAAGGGAGCTGCTGAGAACCTCATGATCTGATCCCTGACCTTCCCAGCTAATGTGAAAGCAAAGAGCGGGATGTGAGAGGCTGAGATAACTGCTTTTTGACCTCTTCCCCGACATCCCGATCTTCTTATACAAGAAGAGGTCGGAAAGTAGGCCTACTAGCAGATATTAGTTGCTAGCTCTGCAAAATGTGTTGCTTATCAAAAGCATTAGAATTGCTTGAAATATGAAAGAAAATGTATAATTGAAGTGGATTCCCATTCAAACAGTATCGCATAGCGGCCTTTCAAAAGTTTTTAAAAACATCTATATTCGATGGGTCTAAAGCTAACTAACCATTCAAATGGATCTTCAAATAAAAACCATAAACTTCTATGTTAAGGGGATTTACAGATTTTTGACTTTTGGATATCAAATAAGATTGCATGATGAATACTAGTCCCATGCTCATCATCCCCACTAACTCGAAAAGTCAATTTCATCATTTTTTATTTCACAAATAACGGAAAACGATGTTTTTAGAAGTTAAAAATACGCGAAATAGACAACCAAACCCCATCTTTCAAAACACACACTGGCTTCAAAACACTATAGGAGTTCAGGACAATGGTATGTCCTATCACACAATAACGAATTCTCTACAAAAACTCGAATTCTAATCAAATCTGTTTACTTAAGAAGGCGAATGATCCTTCGGAAGGATCGATGGAGAAGGAATCAAAATACAATCTAGTTCCTAACGAAGCGGCCTATGCAAATTTCAACAGAAACACATCGACAAATTGGATAGAATGTATTCAGAAAGGTACTGTACTTACAGCGCTATATTCACGCAAAGAAAACTGCAAGCACCGCTGAGCCACGTGGTTGCCATTGACATCTTTCATCAACAAAACAATGACAGGGCTCAAGGCTGAAGCAATCCGAGCGAACTGCTCAGGAGTGCTGAGAGTCTCGATAACCTTCTGTACAGCGCGTGTTCTGAAGTTTGGGGGGAAAACGAATACAATTAGTCAGATACCATCATCGTGTATGTATCAATATGAGAAGCTCTTTAACGCACCCGTGCATATCACATGCTATTCTGACAAGTTCGTTCCTGTCGACCGTGATTGCGTCTACAATGATAGTTTTCTGATGATCGTTACAGTACTCAAGAAGCTTCTGAACAAGATAATTACCGAAAGGGTCCGTCATGAGCTCAACAATGTCACCGTCGATCTCTCTGAAAACCTTCTCAACATCTTCCTCACTACCTTCTTGAAATTTCTCTTGCAGGCGGCGGCATCCATCTTGGTCTTTAGCCAAAGAAGATATATGACCCGTAACCTCATCGAGAGACTTGAACATCAATGAGAGCGATTTCAAGCTTCGCCTGGAAACAAGATCGTCTGAGGAACGATTGGGTGTGGCATGTCTTCTCGTCGATACGGATTTGCCAACTGGCGATCGGTGGTTACGCAAACTGTTAGAAGGTGGCAACCTGCTGGAGTCAGTACTATCAAAAGCACCATCGACAACACTGGATCTCGCCATTCTTGGAGAATTAAGCCCTTGAGATCTACCCAAACTCCTTTCTAAAGAGTTCTCTCTCGCACCGTTTCGTGAAGAGTGATGCGAATATGCTACACCGTTTGCTGACATTTCTTTCCTACCATGTGAAAACGAGCATGCACTTCCTTTCGAGCAGAAACCTTGTGCATAGAATCGACAAGTGCCATTGCTCATCGCTTGATGACCATACTTACTAGATCCTGCGGATAAGTAACCATCGTTCCCGTTAAGACCATGTCTCTGATCAGACCGGTAAGACCCCGGTTCCACACTTCCAGATGGCCATGAGCATGCACTGTTTTGCTTCTTATAGATACCGTGATTCATTCGGTGATTAATATCCATAGAATAGAAAGGTTCTAGCTGTAGCCTTTGTCGCCACATCTCTTCTTCGTTACTTCTACACACCGTGCTATGCCGGACATCATAAGGCATCATATAAAATGGAGGAGTAGGATCAAATTGGTACGGTTGATAGGGCGGGGAGGCAGCACCCCATCCCGACAAACAGTAACCATTATTTCCTGAGTTCGCATTCAGTGCAGAGTATGGAAATCTTTGTGTTTGATCGTATGCATCAAATGGCAATCTTTCAGACTGCTTAGCCCTTCTTTCTAGATCCATAAACTTAGGACTGTGTCCATCCACTTCGCCACAACCCATACTTAACATTTCAGAGGGATTTTGATAAGCTGCACTGGGCAGAGTTGAAGGAGAGGGAATCCCGCTCGATTCGAATCCAAACAAGTCACTTGCATAGGGATTCTGTTGCCCAAGTCTCAGCACGCATTGGGGAAGAATCCTATCATACTTGGCCGCTTCACGAGCCATGCGTTCTCTCACTGCAATTTCGTTAAGGCCCATCTCTTCAAAAGCCAATGTCAAGTACTGATCATCCGGCAGACTAGACTCTTCTTTTCCTTTATCAACGACAGCACCTTCACGACCGATCAGAACTCCATGAGAATTCGTCTCGCCACCGATACTCGTGGCACGGGGAGATTGGTCACAGCTATAGGCAGGCGAACCGTTGGGCATCGATCCATCCTCCTTCTCCCTCATCGAATGAACTTCATTCACACGCAGGGGAATGCGGCTCCGAACAGTCTGCTCTTGCTGAGAAACCACCGAAGTTGCATTGGGTATCTCCTTGAGAAGCATCTCCAGCTCATGGTAATCGTGCTGTGCCACCGCATCACCTCCTTCCATCCAGAAACTATCCGAGGTGCCCAATTACCCGTGGAAGCAATCGAGGGAGACCTACGATACGCAATGCAAATCAATTTGCATATCAAATTCGACAACACTCATGATCAAACACGCCCAAGAACACGCGCTGATGACCATACAATCAAAAGGGAGAAGAACAAACAAAAAAACAGAGACACATCAAAAGCAGAAGAACCCACAAAAACCCTACTCTCAAACAACAGAACAGCAATAAAATCTTGTTCAATCTTGCAACAACAGTAAGAAAAACAAGAACAAGAGAAGCCAAACCCTTCCTCAGATTACCCACGCAAGGAGGAGCGTCCAGAGAGGGGGAACCCCACTAGACCGATCCCCTCCCTATAAGCCGATCGCAAAGCAACAAACTTTATCCGATCCGCAACAACCCAAATCCTCAAAACCCCCTAAAACCCCGAGAGAGATCAACCAACGGGATAATGTGCACCACTTATGACAACAACAAAAACAAAACGAACTCAACGAGATAAAAAAGCAGAGACCCACTTCAAGAACGGGGCTCCGCGAGAAAACGGGGGGATGCTGCAACAAGAACACCTCGAAAATCGAGACGTTAGGCGAGGATTTACCGGCCAAGATTGGATTTTTCTCGGTGAAATCCCGGAAATAGGAGATGGGTAATCACTAGGAAGCGATTCTCAAGGCCGGGATTATCGCCCGGGGTCGTTTCTACGAGGGGTTGATGGTGGAATGGGAAGTGGGTGGGGGGTGGGGGAGATTGGTCAGGTCATGAAGAGGAGGCGGCGTGTAAGTTAGAGATAGAGAGAGAGAGGCTGAGTAGAGAGAGAAAGGAGAGAAGAAGACCCTCTCTCTCTCTCTTGAAATCAAAGGACTCCTACCACTCTCTCTCCACTCTTTCCCTTTCCATGGGAGTAGAGCGTTTGTTGTGTGTGGGATGGTGGAGAAGAGAGAGGATGGACCCCATCTCTTTCCCATGCATGCATGCATGGACGGATGGATGGTGCTCTTCCCTTTCTCTCTCTATCTTTTCCTCCTCTCAACCTCTCTGTAAAATGATTCAAAATTAAGGAAATTTTATTTTATTTCCTTAGGCCCATGTTTGGTTGGAGAATAGGCCATAGAATAAGGGGTCAATTCTTCTCCCGACACGTTCTCAGAGGTACAACTATTCTCCATTATTCCATCTTATTTCACTCTTATTCCTATCTTTATCCCACCTTACCTACCTTTATTTCATCTTATTCTCCTTATTCTTATCATCCAGTCGAGCAAAGAATAGACCATTATTCTCCTTATTCCCCATCCTTATTCATGCTTATTCATGAACCGAACGCACCCTTAGAAGGAAAAAAAAGGA
Organism: Ottelia alismoides; assembly: GCA_037367405.1. Lineage (NCBI taxonomy): Eukaryota > Viridiplantae > Streptophyta > Magnoliopsida > Alismatales > Hydrocharitaceae > Ottelia > Ottelia alismoides. The sequence goes on along the minus strand of JAZKJV010010009.1, from coordinate 112,009 downwards.
ACTTGGGATTGGGGTTTTGGTTGTTGGGTTGTGGTTGGGACCTCCATAATTTTGGAATATTTGGATTGATCTTAACTTTGTGATGGTGATTGATGATTGCGTTTGTAGATGGAAAATAAATTTAATTTAATTTTTTGAATGTAATATAGAAATTCCTGCAACTATTACATGGCATGTAAGATAACAGCAGGGGGAGGAAAATGACATTCATAAATTTACAGGGTGTTTTAATACAAAATTGGGTAAATATTAGGTGTACTAATGAAATTTTCCACCACATGCTGAAAATAGAAGTTTTTGCGTAAAGTTTGAACGGGCTGAGGATGGTCGTTTCAAGGAGACCGGTATTATCATAAGCAATTAATAATTCGATTAAGGAAAAAAGGGATTTTTGCAGCAATAACCCCTATAATAATTACAGTTGCACCACGACTCCCGGTTTTGATTTTTTTGAATCACATATTGTTGAATCACATGTATCATGTTTTGATTGGATATATTACGATTACCATTAAGCTTAGGTGCTTGGATGGAAATAAATGAAGCCTTGCTAATATTAGAGATTGATACATTTCCCCACACAATGTCCATAGATAAATTAAAAATGTGGCACTCTTTCTATATATGTAAAAAAGGGTAACAACTTGTCAACATATACATTCGCAACCCCCAAACTTGCTGCACAAGCCACCACAACAATTGTCTTTTGGGATTTTTGCACTTGGTCCATATTATTTTTTGCAATTATATTTGTGTCCTTATATTCTTACAAAATTTACAATAGTACCATTTATTTTTAAACCTTTGCCATTATATTACACTAACGAAATGACAATACTGTAAATTTTGTAAGAATATTCATGGTGGTGGTGATGATGGAAATCACGAAGCTCTCTTCGCTCAGTTGCGAGGACATGTATGTAGGTTATCGTAAAGGGATTAAGCTCTCCTTTCATCTATCTAAAATCTGAGGTGAGTACAAAAGCTCTGGGTGATGAATCGACCTTAGGCGAACCTGCAAGGGGTAGAGCATAGTCATTAAGTGGACACAGATGTGGGTTTGCAAGTTAAACTAAAAATCAATTAGCTTAACTCCTCATTAAAATAGCAGACCATCACAACTATACTATATGTACCTGTGGATGGTGATGTTTTTCATGATAAATATACCAGGGTCATAGTTTGGCAAACATAAATCGGGAGAATCAATAATCATTCCTCTGATAGGTCGGAGCGAGGAACTCTATCTTGTATGATGCAAGGTTATATACAGCAGGGAAGAAGAAGATTGCATTAGAATGTATGGAGTGGAAATGAAAGTGTATGGGCCCAAAGTCGATTACAACTATATATTAGCCTAATCGATTGCTCTGGTATATAGTTTTGTCTAGCTGGGATGGTGGCTATGTTCAGAACAACAAGCTGACCACAGATTCTTTGTCTTACCTGCAAGAAGTCTCGTAGGGAAATTATCGACGGTCAATTCCAATGGCTAAATAAGAACTCAAAAAAGAAATTCAACCATAACGAAGCTATTCGCTTACTCGTCACAAAGTAATTGGAAAAAATTAAGGACATAAGTGTTATCGGAAAAATTCAGGCATGAGTGTAAAATCCCTTATCTTTTTACAACATATTCAACCAACAATTTCAAGAATTTGATTATTTATTTCTTGGTTTCCTAAAATCTCTCTTTTTACCAAGTGAAAACATAAGTATAAATAAAGGTATTCATATCATCCAATTTATAATGGATATACACCCTAACTAATAAAAAATGATGAATATAAAAGGATTTTCTTTATTTTCATTTATATAACTTCAGTTTTGAACATAGTGCATCTCAACTTCCTCCATCTTAATTTATCTATACAAACTTGTATACTCCACATAAATATTCCTATAAATAGTTTTTCATCTAAAATACTTCCAATTATCTGTTTTATAACTTATTCTCGATTCTTTGAATTATTAGTCATCATATCATAAATATGTTACCCTCTGGATCCATACGTTTCAAAATTAAATGCTTCATTAAAGTTGGCTATTTTGTTTGGACGGAGCATGAATCCAAGCATGGATGTATAGAATATGATAAATTTGTAGGGACTTTCATACAAATATCACAAATATTCACAAGGATATCTATGTAAAAGTCTCCTGAATTAAATTAAACCTCGGTATCTCCGATCGTATCCTTCAACGACACACGATTTTTTAAATTGCTTAAAAAATACTTTCGTTATAGTATATTTTACACTTGTGCCCTCTCAGATTCATTCAATTACAGTAAAGCCCCTACCTTTTTTGGCAATAATATTTGTGCTGTTATATTTGTACAAAATTTACAGTTCTGTCATTATATTATTAAAATTATGCCCCTATTTTACTTTAATAAGAATGACAGAATTATGGATTTTATAAGAATATAATGGTGAATTATTATTGCGAAAAACTTAAAGGCAAAACTGTAATTGTTGAATTTCAGAAGGACAAAAGTGTAAAAAAAGATCCAATAACCTACAAGATTGCAATTTGCGAACCCATCGAACTTACGTTTTTACGAAATTACTTCGGTAAATGACCGGATCATCTTAATTAGAATTAAAAAAGCATTAAATTGCGCATTTACGGAGATAATAGAATCTTAGCATTTACACAATAGTCCCTCAAATCTTGTCCAGTTACACCATAACCCATATAATCTTGTAAATACACCACGAAGTTTGTAATCTTACTAACTCTTTTCCTTGGACATGGGCATATGTGTTATATAGAGTAAGATTATAAGGTGTGTGGTGCAATTCCAATATGAGAGGGTTTGCGATGAATTAGACAAGATTTCGATGGTCATTGAGGTAAAATCCTAAGTTTATTTGTAGGATCTTTTACATTACGACCCTAATACACTCTACCCCACGACCTATGCAAACTTTTTTTAAGAAAAAAGGGTCCCACCTTATAGATGAGTGTCCAAAAACTTCACCATTGATCACCAATAAAATACACGCCTTTATACATGTTAGATACAAAAATGAAATTATAAGTTCCAACGCTCCGCTAACGCTCAAGCATGTACGACAATGTTCTCTTCGTAACATCGTTCCAAATGGAATATCACAATATTCCTGGCAAGCTAGATCGTCCAAGCCAAAGCGCCTGATCTCTCCATGTCCGTGCCAATCCAGTTCGCTCCAATGAACTCCCAGAAATCAAATACACAATCTACAGAAATGGCATGGTTCCCAAATAACTCCCATGCCTTTTTGAGCTCTCACACCCGAAGAAAAGGTGTTCTACATCTTCCACCTCACCCAAACACCGTCGACCAATGCAAACTTTTTTTTTGAAAGAAAAAAGGGCCTTCACCGTATAGATAAGTGCCCAAAAACTTCGCCATTAATCACCAGTAAAATACACACCTGTGAACATGTCAGATACATAAACAAGATTACAAGTTCCAATGCTCTGCTAAAGCACGAGCATGCATAACAATGTTCTCTTTGTAACAGCGTTCCTGCAAGAAATAATCCGGGGGTCAAGGCGTAAAGTTACTAAGTTTGCATGATTTTTGAGGTAAATACGAAGAATAGAGAGGGTGTCATGTAATTGTCAAAGTTTACAAGAGTTGTGCTAGGGTTTCACAGCTGTGATCCTCTTAGATTCTGTAATATCAATTATGCTCCTTTTTTTTGCAATATCAGGTACGAACATTGTATAAAAGTCCTTTGAGTTTATGGATAGGGTTTAGATTCTCCTCCAACATTGTTTTCTCTTTTTGATTTCAATAACTTGCTTCCTTTTTTAACTAGTTATTTTTTCCCATTCTCATGATTTTTAACTCAAAAAATACTAAATAAAAGAGATAAGGAATAATGTGGGAGAAGTGACAAGGGATCTCGTTCTTGTCTGGTTGATTTTAAATATAACGAACACGATAATATTGAAATCACAGTGTACCAACTAATCATGAAATAGATGAGTTTTTATCACTTGTATCCTTCTTAACTTCTGCAATATCATTTATGCTTCTCTTTTTGTAATATCGGTTGTGCCCTTGACTTCTGATAAAATTCACGCTTCTGCCCTTTTGTAATATTAGTTAACTGAATAGGAGAACTGTAAATTTAATAAGAAGTCAAATATTACCAAAAATGAAGGGTGTAGTTGATATTGCATAAGATAAACAATGGCAGAAGTGATAAAAACCTAAAATAAATTATCCTGAGACAAAATCCTTTTTACGCTGATGTCTGCATCGAAAGTGACCTTAATTGCATTATAACAACGATTTTTAATTTGATTGAGTAAACTATTTGATTTCAATTGATTGCGATCCTTTGACAGAAAGGTGCTGAAAAGGAAAATGGGCATTTTTGGCCCACTGACATGAGAATTTGATTGGGCATTAACAATGGATTTTTTACAGTTATGTCCCTCTTAGATTTTTCTATAAGAATTATGCTCCATACTTTTTTTTGCAATATCAGTCGTACCCTTATATTCTTAATATTTTTACAATCGTGCCTTTCAGTTAAGTTAAAGTGAAAACATAAGTGAAATTACAAAAAGTCCGAACTGTGAATGGGCAAAAGCCGCAAAACTGTGAAATTTGTAAGTATATCGGAATATAATTGATATAGCTAAAAAATAGGACGTAACTGATATTGTATAATCTAAGAGGGGCGTAATTGTAAATAACCCTTAACAATGATCAAAATTCATAGGAGCTTCTTCATTGAAAAATGTAAACATGTAATGCTTTTGTGTCAAGTGGTAACAACTTCGGCTTCTTTCAGATTTTTTTCCTTCTGAAAAATAATTATTGTGGTAAATGTAGGCATTTGATCGCATCTTCGATAAATATATAGAGGTTAATAATAATTCGTGTATGGTCTACTTAGCCAAAGCTTATTATATCTTCGATGTATATCGAGTCAAAACAAACTTGATTTGAGCTCTAGAGGATGTTTATCGAGTCGAACCAAACTTCGTTTGAGCTCAAGTTCACGAGGGCCTAACGAACTCTAGTTTGAACTTATTCAAGTTCAAAAAATGGGCTTATGATCTGACTCATCGAGCTCGGGCTGACTCACGAGCTGCTCAATGAACCAAAATCGAGTATGCTACTTAAGCGGGCGAGAGCGTAAGATATGTCTACTAGTCAAAAATCAAGTTATTTGTATGAATTTCTTGTTATAAAATAGTAGGAATATTCTTTCTATTTTCACTGAAAAAATATTATTAAAATGAGAAAAAATAAAAAAAGATTTCGAAATTAGTTTTTGAAAAAAAAATGACAAAGGAGATTTTATGTTTGGAAATTCCATTTACATGATATTCATTTTGTGTACTTAGCGAACAATCGAAGGTGTCTAATCCATATATATGTACGTATGTATGTATGTATGTATGGATGGATGGATGGATGCTATTACCCACAATTCTATCACCTGTTCCGTTCTAAAGATAGGACTAAGGAAAATAAGGTGAAATAAATGTATGTAAGGTGGAATAAAGATGTGAATATGTGTGGAATAAAGTGAAATAATGGGAATCACATCATATGGGAAATTAGCCCCTTATTACAATGCTTATTCTTCAAACAAATATGGCATAATGATACGATGGAAAGTCTGATTGAGCTTAAGCTCAACTTAGCCAAGTGATTTATTTATTTCTTACAAGTACGATTTAAATTCTCGAAATTTTTCACATCACGACTTCTTACAAGTTGGACGGATAACGTACTAAGGATACAAGTTTTTCACATCACTTCTGAATAAATCGATTTTCGTTACAAAATTATATTTGTAGGGTAAATTACAATTTGAGTCCCCATCTATGGGTCAGATCTCAGAATGGGTCCCCATCTTTAAATTGTAACGATTCAGGTCCCAGACCATTTAGGAAACATAAATTTTGGGACTCATGACGAAAATGCCTTTGTCGGGTAGGAGAGACGAAGGGAACAAGGGTTGGATTCCAACTTTTAAATAAGAGCATATTCATCATTAGCCCCGCCCCAAAAGTTCATTACGTTAACGGCTCGACGACCCGAATCATTACAATTTAAAGATGGAGGCCCATTATGGGATCTAGCCCATAGATGGGGACCTAAATTTGTATTTTGATATTAGCCACAACAAATGCTATTTACTTTATAGTGCAAGTAATAATCATTTTTCGTTACAAAATTATATTTTGTATGTTGATATTAACTACGATAAATGCTATTTACTTCATAGTGCAAGCAATATTCATTGGGATTTTCCTCCTAGGCTACGAAATAATAAGGATTTTTTCAGTTACGTACTTCTTAGATTCCGCAATATCAATTACATTGCTCTCTTTTTTGCAATATTAGTTGTGCAGCCTGTGCCTCTATATTCTTACAAAATTCACAATTCTACCCATTTACAAGGTAAGGGCATAAGTGAAATTACAAAAGCACAACTATGAATTTTGTAATAATACAGAGGCACAAGAGGCACAACTGATATTGCAAAAAAATGGAACATAACAGATATCGCAGAATCTAAGATGATCATGCAAATAAAACCCTAATAATAATGTGCAATCCTTGGACCTTTTTTTCTTCTTCATCTCCAAATTTTATTTTCTGTATTTTAGTGGACAAAAATAGAGCTTACAGCTTACCTTAAAACGGTAAACAGTAAAAGAGACATGCAAATGCCAATCACTTCCCAATGAAATATTGGAATTTTTTCACGAAGATCACGAACAGTGTAACAATCTTCATGTCTGCTTTACACACGAATCAAAAGAAGAAATTACACAAATACCTCTGTTTTAAAGAAATTGTTGTCAATCCTGAACTGTTCGCAAGATCGATCGCTCGACTTTCATATCTCGTAAAGTTCATCAGGTTTTCTTTCTTACCTCAGAATAGCATAATATGTTTTGAGGAAATGCTTTAATCTTGATCTTCTAGAGTAGCATTCTAACCGGAGATCTAACATATAGAAGGTGACTGATTAGCTGCAAACAGATCAAGCAATCCCTTGTACATGATGCATCCCGATTCGCCCAAGTTTAGACACGCCGATCAGGCAATCCCTCCAGACGTGGAGCAGCAAGCCTAACCTCGACTTGTTGACAGAAATGTCAGCTTCTTTCCTTGCACAGTGTGATCTATAAATATGATGTGCCTGGTATCTTTGCGACATCATGCATCAATCGTTACCCTGACATTCTTTGCAGTCTTTAAGTTTGGTCCGTAAATCTTCAACCTTCTTTCATCGTCGGAGAGGGTCAGACAGGTTTGAGAATCATGAGATTGCATGTTCTTTGATATGCAGATCTTCAGATGAAGCTTCAGTACCGGAAAGGAATTGACTCTGAGCAATGGACTCTGGGGTTGCAGGAAAGTACGAGGACGACATGGCTAAACCTGAATATGGTCTAAAGATAAAATTGATTCTAATTAGAATAGCAGTGCACCCTTAATTTGTTGTCACCGAGATGCTCAAATCTGTTATATCTGATGCAGAGTATCTACACGAGGAAAGAAACGCTTGAACTAAAAAATCGAACAGATGTTGCATATCCGAAAGAAGGAAAAAAGCATGAACTAAAAAAATTGCACATATGGTTCGTTCATTTTATGAGACCATGTAAACAGAAACTAACATTTCGAATCACAATATATGGCAATCTTGCTTACTCAAAATAACCCATGTGTTTGATTTAAATGCTTGCGATGCAACAGAGTACAGAGAACCACCCTACAACAGAAAGTGAAGCGGAAAACATTAAGAACAGCTAAGTCCAACTTACCAAAATCATCAAATGCCATCCATTCTAGCCTCAGATAAATAGGTCAAGATTACAGGAAAATAATGGGTCCAGATAATGAAATCTTGCAGGCTCATACCCCACATCTAACCATACAACAGAAGCAACTCAGGCAAGTACTGGCAGTATCCAAAGTTGAACTAAACGGAGAGGTGGACAGATGCATGATAGACTCTATATTATCAGTTGTCATTTAGTTAGAAGCTTAAATATTTTGATCTTTTATATATATGAGGCAACTAACGAACATATTTGGATGGCATGGGGAAAGTGATCGAAAAAGGGAAAACAAAATGATCCTCTTTTTAGTGTTATCCCCTTCCCCGGTAGATTTATAGTCTTGCCCTTTTTATCCTCCTCTGAGTCCTCTCCCATCATCATCCAATTTCTTCCTCTGCCTCACATGGATTGGCATCTAACCATACAACAGAAGCAACTCAGGCAAGTACTGGCAGTATCCAAAGTTGAACTAAACGGAGGTGGACAGATGCATGATAGACTCTATATTATCAGTTGTCATCTAGTTAGAAGCTTAAATATTTTGATCTTTTCTATATATGATTTTCTATATATGAGGCAACTAACAAACATATTTGGATGGCACGGGGAAAGTGATCAAAAAAGGGGAAATAAAATGATCCTCTTTTTAGTGTTTTTTTTTACGCTCACCTCTTTTTAGTGTTATCCCCTTCCCCGGTAGATTTATATTCTTGCCCTTTTTATCCTCCTCCGAGTCCTCTCCCATCATCATCCAATTTCTTCCTCTGCCTCACATGGATTGGCATCTGCAATACCCCCCAGCTCTGTGCATTCCCCATCGAAAGTCCCATACAACTAGCTTGTACTATTATCTTCCAATTCCATGCTTAATCAGCCATGGCCGGTCCCAAGCCCGGGTAAATGAGGAGGGTTGCGTTAGGTAGCCGACAGCCAGCGTAAAACAGTCAGATACAACTTCCTAAATAGTACTTTTTTTCTAAAAAAATACTATTTAAGAAGTTGCCTCATGACAGTCGGATCTTTTCAACATGGATTTAAGCAAACATACAGATTTCGTTGGGACGTTCCCTACTTGCGGCGTGTTGCATCGCCCGAATGCAATGAAAAATGAGCAAGGGCCGCTACATCGCAGCATGGATGTAGTTCAAAATTTGCAAGGGTTCCCCATGAGGAACGCATGCGGGTAATTAAGCTAGTTCCGTTGCATCACCGCCCGGATGCAGTTCAAAATTTACAAGGGTTCTCGCATAATAGACGCATGCGAGTAAAGAAGTTAGTCCAAAAGAGATTGTGATGCAAACTGGAATCTGGCTCTGATACCAATTGATGCGGATCGGATTTTCGCGGCGTCGATAAAATAATAATATTTTTGGGGTGGATTTTTGGTAGAAGAAGGAGAGTGGTTGAGAAGAGAAAATAGAGGGGTTGAGAAGAGAACTCGCCGGGAATACGAGAGGTTGAGGAGGAGAACCGCGGAGATCGCGTGGAGGGAGAAAGGAGAGAGAGGGAAAGAGGAGAGATAAGAGATAACAATCTCAATTTTTAATTCATCCTTGACTCCATAAAAATGCTGGACTACCCTCTCTTTATATAGGAGAGATGGGTTTACAAAAATAGTAAACTCATTTAAATTGACAACCGACTTGCCTAAACTGGCTCTAACTAATTAATTGACCCAAATTCAAATTAAAATCTACGAAATAAACGTTGAGATCACATGCGATCTCAATTATTTAATTAAACAATTTCGACAACCTAAAAATGTAAATAAAATTGACGATTAACTAATTAAATAAATGCGGCCCTATAATCTGGGGTCACGCTGCATCAGATTGCAACGGAAGTTTTTTTTTGACACTCAATTGCAACGGAAGTTGCGGATTGGTAGTTGGAATATTGGCACTTTAACTGGAAAGTTGATGGAGATAGTGGATACGATGGAAAGAAGGAAGATTCATATATTGTGTCTTCAAGAGACTAAATGGGTTGGAGAGAAAGCAAGGGAGATTAAGAAGACATGCTTTAAACTTTGGTATTCATGTAAATATAAGGGTAGAAACGGTGTTGGAGTAGTTGTTCATAAGGATTTGAAGGATTGTGTGGTTGAGGTGAAAAGATTCGGGGATCGAATTATTTTGCTAAAATTGGTGCTTGAAGAAGAAATTCTGAATATCATCTCAGTTTATGCACCGCAAATTGGTTTAGATGAAAGGACTAAACAAGTTTTTTGGGAGGATTTGGATAAGAGTCTACAAGGAATCCCACAAAGAGAGATGATTTGCATCGGTGGAGATTTTAATGGACATGTGAGAAAAGATGCTTCAGGGTATGCTAGTGTTCATGGAGGATATGGTTTTGGAGATAGAAATGAAGAGGGAAAAGCCATCCTGGATTTTGCAACGGCATATGATCATTTCATAGCAAACACTCTCTTCAAGAAGAGGGAGGAACATTTAATTACTTATAAGAGTGGGCCAACTAGAACACAGATAGATTACTTTGCGTTGAGGAGAAGAGATCGGTTGTATTGTAAAGACTGCAAAGTAATCCCAGGAGAGAGTTTGACAATCCAACATCGTTTGTTAGTCTTGGATGTACAAAATGAAAGGGCTGGTAAAGAAAAGGAGGGTTTCTAAGATAACTAGAACTAGATGGTGGAATTTTCCACCGAAGCAAACGAGCTTCAGGGAGAAGATTTTAGAAGACTTATCTTGGGATTGTAGCGGTAGTGCAAACGAGATGTGGGAGGCATAGCATCTTGTATCCAAAAGGTAGCCAAAGAGATGCTAGGTGAGTCAAAGGGAGGAGCTCCAGGTCAAAAGGAGGCTTGGTGGTGGAGTGAAGGGGTGCAAGAGAAGCTAAAAATAAAAAGAGCTTGCTTTAAAGCTATGTCTAAGGATAAAACAGAGGAAACTGTCACAAACTACAAAATAACGAAGAAGGAAGCAAAGAAGGCCGTAAGCGAAGCTAAGTCAAAAGCTTATGAAGTTTTGTATAAGAATCTTGACTCTAAGGAGGGACAGAAGGATATATTAAGGTTGGCCAAAGCAAGAGAAAGAAAGACCAAAGACCTTTCTCAAGTAAGATGCATTAAGGACGAGGAAGGTCATGTGCTTGTTACTCTGAAGGATATAAAGACTAGGTGGGAGCAGTATTTACATAAACTTTTCATTGGGGAAGGAAATAGAGAGATCACTTTGGGTGATCTAGCTTGTAGTGAAAGTTACTTGAATCGTGCAAGTTATAGAAGGATACAAAGAAAGGAAGTAGAGGAGGCATTGAAGGTTATGAGACCCGGGAAAGGTGTAGGACCGGATGACATCCCTGTAGAAGTATGGAGAGTTTTAGGTGAGCATGGTTTGACTTGGCTTACGAATCTATTCAATGTTATTTGGCGAAGCAAGAAAATGCCTGAAGATTAGAGGAGGAGTATCGTGGTGCCTCTTTATAAGAATAAAGGAGACATTCAAAATTGTTCAAATTATAGAGGTATCAAGATGATGAGTCACACTATGAAAATTTGGGAACGTGTGATCGAAAGAAGGTTGAGGCAAGTTTCCAACGTAAAAGAAAATCAACTCGGATTCATGCCAGGTCGCTCAACGATTGAAGCCATCCATTTGCTGAGGAGAACAATGGAGATTTATAGAGCTAAAAGGAAGAACCTCCACATGACCTTTATTGATTTGGAGAATGCTTATGATTCTGTCCCACGAGAGATATTGTAGAGAGTGTTGTAGAAGAGACAAGTACATGTCCTATACATTAACCTCATAAAGGACATGTATGATAGGACTTTATCTTATGTAAGGACCCCGTCTGGGAAGACTGGATATTTTGACATCAACATTGGTTTACATCAAGGTTCTGCTTTGAGTCCATTTCTTTTTTACTTTGATTATGGACGAGTGACAAGTCACATTCAGGATGAGTTACCTTGGTGTATGTTATTTGCTGATGATATTGTGTTAATTGACGAGACTAGAGATGGAGTAAATGAGAAGCTTGAGGTCTGGAGACATGAGTTGGAGACTAAAGGATTTCGTATAAGTAGGGCTAAGACGGAATATATGGAGTGCACCTTTGATGGAAGCAATAGTGAAGGAATCGAGGTGAAGATTGGTGACGATAACATTCAGAAGAGAGATTCCTTTAGATATCTGGGATCTATTCTGCAACATGATGGAGAAATTTATGGAGATGTTACTAATAGAATAAATGCCGGCTGGTTAAAGTGGAGAGGAGCCTCTGTTGTTCTCTGTGATAAGAAAATTCCTTTAAAAATTAAAGGAAAGTTTTACAAAGCAGCCCTGAGACCTGCTATGCTTTATGGATCCGAATGTTGGCATGTGAACCATAAACATGTGCAAAGAATGAATGTAGCAGAAATGAAAATGTTAAGGTGAATGTGTGGACACACACGTAAAGATCGGATTCGGAATGATGTAATCAGAAAGAAAGTTGGTGTAGTTCCGATCGAGGATAAGATGGGAGAAAATCGCTTAAGATGGTTTGGACATTTGCAAAGAAGATCAGCTGATGCACCAGTTAGGAGATGCGAGTGTTGGGATGTTGAACCGGCTAAGAGAGGGCGAGGACGGCCCAAAAAGTGTTGGAAAGAGACCATACGAAGGGATCTTAGTTTTGTGGATATAAGCTCGGGATTGACTCAAGATAGATCTGAATGGAGGAGAAGAATACATGTAGCCGACCCTACTTAATTGTGGGAAAAGGCTTTGTTGTTGTTGTCCATGCTTAATCACCTTAAGATAAGGACGTTGGTGTTGACTTACCATTTCTTCGCCTAACCTTAGGCTTAAAGAATGCAGTACCTGAAACAATGGTGAACATGTATGCAGGGTTCATCTCTGTAGCTTAACGGCCAGTTCCATTTAATCGCCAAAGACGATGAGTTTCTCTGTTTCCAGCAGCTGTAGAACCCCCACATTGCTAGGGAAAGACAAGTCCGTACAGGTCGGTTTAAGGATAATAGCAGCAGCAAACCTGTTGATAATCCATGTTCAGGAAATCGGTGACTCATTGGTAAAAGCAAAATAAAGAAGTATGTGCAGGTCGGTCAAGGATAATAGCAGCAAACCTGCTGATCCTATAATCAGTACTCAGGAAATCGGGTCGTGCCCATGACGCAACACACTCCTCAAGCACTGCATTATGCGGCCTGTGCGCATAAGGGGCCGCTTAAGAGCCATTGAGCGGTTATTAGGGTATATCGGATGCACTCAGAAATGGATCTTCAAGATCCGAATCCAACTGGCCCCCTTCCCCCTCCAGTAAACCCCTCTGCTCCAAATACCTATCTCACGAAACCCATCTCAAGAACACAGAAACACTTCTTCCCAAAACCCTTTCTCCGATCGCCGCGAAGCCAAACCGCCTCCGTTGAACTGTCATGAAGTTCCTTCGCCTTCAACCTCTTCTGTTAAGTAAAACCCCATCTTCCAAACCTAATATCCACCTCCAACCTCTATTGCAGAACTCCTCCGCCTCTACTCAATCGCCGTGGATTTCCTCCGCCTCCAAGCTTCTCCGTCGCCACGAAGCTCCTCCACTTTTGTAAAGATCCTCCGTCAAGTTTTTCTGCCTCCTCATTGTTGCTAGGTATACATTTTTTATTTTGTTGAACCAAGATACATTTTTTATTCATTTTGACAATGGATTGTGAGTGCATCTTATATTCACCTAGCATTTCTATGTTTTTACCATGTTGTGAAACTCGTATTGATCTTTAACATTAAATTCATTGCTTGTGTTACTAGTTTTTTTTTGAAGTCTAACGACTCGGGGGAGACACGGCGTGGTGCTCGTCCAAAAAATTTTATTAAATAAAGAAGAAAAGGGAAAAAGTAAATACAAGTGGAGAAACCAGATCCAAAAGATCCCACCCATAAAAGAAAGCGCCAGTTACAACATCGACCAGTCGCACGTTAGGCGGGCCGCGTGAGCCAACACGTTCTCCTTGTAAAATCTTTGGCCCCTAAAGATTGTTGCGTTGCGCCCGAGCCAAATTGCCCAAATGCAAGCAAAAAGACCCAAGAAATCCCTGCGCTCCCAGTCCTTGTTCGACCGAATAGACTCCCAGAAAACGACCGAGTCCGAAGTATTAATCCAAGACATCTGAGCCTCCTCCCAAATGCCAGAGGTGAAAGGGCAAGTGAAGAAGAGGTGACTTAAGGACTCCACGTCACAGCCACAGAGAGCACAATCCATCGAGGCCAAGCCACCGTAAAGTCTAGCGCAACGATCCCGCGTTAAAATCCTCTTCCTGCGAAAGAGCCAAATGAAGATAACAACCTTCTCCGGGAGCTTCAAATTCCAAAGGAAGGTGCAGTCGCGTGTGAAGGGATCCGATTGAATGAGCGGATGACTGGAAATCGCCCAGAAAGCCTTCCGTGTCGAGAAGACGCCCTCCCGCCAAGCCCAGTGGTCTCTTCCCCCCGCGGGTCTGGGCGCATTCTTAATAGTATCCAGAAGAGTGAGAAGCTCGTCGAACCTTTAATCAGAGAGGCATCCCAGAAGAATCGGAAACCAGCCGTCCCCCGATCAACAGGAGGCCACAGAAGCGTGCCCATCAGTCGCCAAGGCAAATAAACGCGGGAAAGAAACCCCCAAAGTGGCTCCCCCAGCCCAACTGTCCGTCCAGAACTTGAAGACCTGCCATCGCCGAGAACAGGAATAAAGAGATGCGAGTAGTGATGGCCCACCGACATCACCCCGCGCCAGAAGGGGGTACGCGAGCGGAGATCACCAATATCCCCCAGCAGCATCCCATTTAAGCCAAGAATCTCGCGCAACAGGGAAGAGCAGAAATTATCAGAGATACCCCATAACCTGTTGACCCATTTTAAAAGCAGAGCGTCATTGACCAAGTCGAGACGACGGATGCCAAGATCCCCATCACACTTCCTCCTCGTCGCATCCTCCCAATCCACGAGATGTGGACCACGCGAGGAAGGCCCCCTTCGCCCCCAAAGAAAATTCCGCATCAACTTCTCAATACGTTTCCGCACTCCCATCGGCAACTGCCAATTAGAGAGATAATGACAGGGATAGACGAAAGAACAGATTTGATGGGCACAAGGCGGCCACCCTTCGAGAACATGGCCGAACTCCAACCGGAGAGCCTCCGCTCCACCTTCTCAATAACTTTGTACCAGTCACGAATTCTAGCCCTCCCCGCCCCCAGGGGCAAACCCAAGTAGTCAATCGGAAGAGAAGAAGGGGGGAGCCCAGGGCCAGACCACAGTCAGAGGCCGTCTCCGAATTCAAACCAAAGGGAATTACCTTGGATTTGTTTAGATTGATGTGCAAACCCGAGAGCTCGCTGAATATTTCCAAAGTCGCAGCCATGCCCCGGACCTCCTCACGCCCCCCTCAATGAACACGATCACGCCCCTCCTCATACCGAAGGCTTGTGTTACTAGTTATTTGTGTTACTTGTGTATTTGTGTTACTGTATCATTATTGGAGTTTATGCTAAGTTTCCCGTGTACACAATTTAAGTGTAAGAAACCTAGCATAAAGTGAAGGAAACTTAATGTTCAAGTTGAATGGATTTGATGGACTTAAAATTCAGTTAATATCAAGTTAATGTAAGTTAAATTCAGTGAATGTCAAGTTAAATGTTGGACTTCAAGGATAGATTCGGCATGCCTCGGTCTATTTATTTTGACATTGGATTATCTGCGTATCTTTGATGCTTTCACAACATCTAAATGATCTTTAATAGTACATATTTATTTGAATCAAGGTTCCATATACTAGGTCTTGACATGGAATTGATATCGATATGGTGATATCCGCTCATTTTACGATCCTACCTTCACAAATGTGCGCCGATGTGGGCGAGTATATCGTCGAAATAACAAATCGACACTATACCGATATATTGGTGAAATCGATATTTAAAACCTTGATTTGAATGGTACCTATCTTTATTGTACTCATTTTTTAATATATTTATTTACTTTAAAAATTAAAAATTTTAAAAAATGTGTAGAACCGCATATACCTTGCATACGCACTCGCATATAGTTTAATCACACTATTCGGTGACATGTTCGAGCGCATACGCATACCACTTTCCGGAACCTTGCCTATAATGAGTAACATCTTTTAAAACATAAATGGACATGTATGGTCTGTCAGGGAAAGAATAGCCACGAATGTCAGCTAAATCACCATCCAAAGTTAAAAATTTACGTGGTTACTTGAGAATAGAGTCGTTGGGAACTCTTTTCCTAGCAAATAAACAACCATATGATACCAGATTTGCGTGATTTGAAGGAGAGACAGACAGTGAACTGTAGACCATCCAACTATTTTACGAAGAACTCTCATAATAAACATATTTGTTCTCCTAGCATAATGATGCAGCGTGACCCCAAATTATAGGGTCACATTTATCTAATTAAATAATAATCAATTTTATTTACGTTTTTAGCGGTCGTATTGGTCTAACTAAATAATTGAGATCGCTTGTGATCTCAACGTTTATTTCGTAGAGTTTAAATGTAATTTGGGTCAATTAAATAATTTAGGGTCCAATTAAGGTAGTTAGAGGCCAAATAGGATTAAATTAGTTGTTAATTTGATTTATTTACTATTTTTGTAAACCCTCTCTCCTATATAAAGAGAGGGTAGCCCATTGTTTTAGGCAGTCAGTTATGAATTAGAAATTGAGTTTATCTCATTTTATCCCTCTCTCTCCCTTCTCCCTCCACGCGATCTCCGCGGTTTTCTTCTCCAAACCCCTCGTTCCGACGAGTATTTCTATTCTCAATCCTCCATATTTCTCTTCTCAACCCATCTCGTTCTTCTACCAAATATCCACCCAAAAAAATATTATTATTTTTCATCTACGTTCGATTTTCTATCCGCATCAATTGGTATCAGAGCATGGATATCGAATCGTTCTCACGACTAACGGTCCTGTCGCATATTGGAGAATGAAGCTCGATCAAGCCACCCTATCACGAGGGTCACATGCGCATTCGCGTCAACAAAAATACAAGAAGCGCCTCCGGAAAGTATTAAGGTTCAACAATGGATCGACTCATGGTATGATGTTGATTTTTTTATGGTACAAGTTGACGACGAACAAAATAATACCGTCGACCATGATCGGTGCGCTGCTCAGATCTTGGTGGATGGAAAAAACGTCAACAACGATGATGTGCTCGCTGTCCACGAAGAATCCACTGCTGTCCAGAACGTTTTGGAAGAAAAAATCGAAGAAAGGGGCGAAACGCTTGCTGTTCAGAATATTTCAGATCAGTCCCCGTCATCAACGGCAGCCCCCATGGCAGTCCTCGCCCCTCCAGCGGCTCCCCAGGCCGCCCAGGTACTTCCCCACACCCCAGCCCCGTGCGCCCTCAGCCCCTCAGGCCCCGCCGCCATCACCCCAACCCCGCACCCCCATCTCCATCGCCTCCTGCGCCCC
Source organism: Ottelia alismoides (assembly GCA_037367405.1). Taxonomy (NCBI): domain Eukaryota; kingdom Viridiplantae; phylum Streptophyta; class Magnoliopsida; order Alismatales; family Hydrocharitaceae; genus Ottelia; species Ottelia alismoides. Next base: position 94,731 of record JAZKJV010010009.1, on the reverse strand, counting down.
ACTTCCCCACGCCCGCACCCGCACCCCCATCGCCTACTCCCCCCTCTTCCTCCCGCAGATCTCCCCAGCCCCCCCCCTCCTCCTCCTCCGACACTTCCTCACGCCCCCACCCCTGAACCCCCTCCCCCGTGCTTATCGCCCCGAACCCCCCGCGCGGTCCCAGCACCTCCCCTCCCCCGCTATCCTCCCCAGAAACCCCACCCTCCGCCCACCACCGCGCGGCCCTTCCCTCGCGACCGCTGGCGACCGCAGAAGCACCGCTGGCGACCGCCGCCTCTCCGCTGAGCCGCACTGACCCCACCAACAGCACCGCCCCACATCGCGCCCTCGAGGAGCCACCGCGCCGCCCTTGCGTGTCCACCGGCCCCCCGCGATTATAACGCCGCACGGGCCCCGTGCCCTAACAGATCGTCCGAAATTACGGGGGCTCAAATCCCTGGAAGAAAGGGATTGGAATTCAAGTGGGAAAAATTGCAAAAAAAAAATTTCCCAAATCGTCTATTTACCGAAAGGTCCATAAAAGTAGGGAAAGAAAGAAAGACAAAGGGGTACGAAAATTACACCCATACCCCTGGTGGTGAAAAATTTTAAAGGAAAGGGCTGAAAACCAGAATTATGGGGATCCTCCTTATCCAAATAGGACTAGGCCCTTGGGTTTTCCCTATTTAAGGGCCCCATGGCTTTATTCCCTAGCCACATCTTCTCTTCTCCTCTCCTTGTGCCATTGTTTCATAATGGAGTCTCCCAGAATCATAATCTCCATGCCGCATCTATTTTTCGAGCATCACAAGGAGAAGACGACGATCGAGACGATGCCACCGTGCGCACCGCATATGCTTTTCAACCACGGCAGCCACGCCTCTCCCACCCGCACATGGATTCCACCGTTCGCGCCCCACATGTTCTTCCAGAAGACAATTGACGCCGCCGAATCGTCCTCCAAGCTTGCAGTTCACGCAATTCGTCAGGAGCCGAATTTTTAAAGCGGTGGAGAGTTGATGCAGCGTGACCCCAAATTATAGGGTCACATTTATCTAATTAAATAATAATCAATTTTATTTACGTTTTTAGCGGTCGTATTGGTCTAATTAAATAATTGAGATCGCCTGTGATCTCAACGTTTATTTCGTAGAGTTTAAATGTAATTTGGGTCAATTAAATAATTTAGGGTCCAATTAAGGTAGTTAGAGGTCAAATAGGATTAAATTAGTTGTTAATTTGATTTATTTACTATTTTTGTAAACCCTCTCTCCTATATAAAGAGAGGGTAGCCCATTGTTTTAGGCAGTCAGTTATGAATTAGAAATTGAGTTTATCTCATTTTATCCCTCTCTCTCCCTTCTCTCTCCACGCGATCTCCGCGTTTTTCTTCTCCAAACCCCTCGTTCCGACGAGTATTTCTATTCTCAATCCTCCATATTTCTCTTCTCAACCCATCTCGTTCTTCTACCAAATATCCACCCAAAAAAATATTATTATTTTTCGTCTACGTTCGATTTTCTATCCGCATCACATAATATGGAAGCAGCAATCTTAAGACTTATAATAGTGGCTTGACATCTCACCAAAGAAATCCCCCTTAGACCCCCCATTTCCCAAGCTTCTTCTTCGTCTGGTGCAAATCCTCTACTGATGTTGCCATGCCCTAGAAGTCAGCAGTCTGACATGGTCCCTGGTCATCACCTCTCAGCAACACCACCAAGTCCATCGGGTGTTCCCATGCCTCTTAGGGGTCACCATAGCCTTCATTAGGGCTTCGACAATGTTAAGTGCATACAACATCATCTTCATTGCTGAAGATCACACGGGGATCTAAGTCCCGACTTTGAACCTCGTCATCATGCCTCCACGGTTTCCTGAAAAATCTGAACCTTATCATCAGCAAGGATTGGAGTCCTAGCACAATAGTGGTAGGGGAGGTCCCTTTTCTCCAAGTCACAAAAAATGTCTTCCAGCATCGCTGTACGTCCCTTTACTTGTGTCAATCCTGCGTGCTCACTGAACTAAGTATTCCCCGATGAGAAATATGTCCACGAGCAAGTGCCTTCATATTGCTATTGCCAACGTGAGACCAGAGTGGCCATCCCCATGGGAGAAGTATTCCAATATGAGGGGAGCTTTTGAGTGGTTGCACATCTATACCCTTGAACACACTTGTGATACTCAGATTCAGTTTTGGACACATACCATGGTTCATTAGCTTCTTGCAGCCTTGACCCTACACATAAGGGGACATGTTGTCAAATGATGACACATCCTAACTCCTAAGCTCCTGATTAGGAAGGGGGCATGCCATTGACTTGCTTGGATGTCTAGTTCTCATGCTGCCTCTTAGACTCAAAACAACATTACCATGGTCATTTCACATGGACATAAACGTAAATATGGACGTGGACCTAGAGGACATGATTCGGCCACTAGTGGTTGGTGATGCAACCTAAATGAGTAATGAACTAAATAGCGTTCCTAACAATTGAAACTAAGGACTAAATGACGAACACAAATAAGATGATATGCGATGTGCAAAAATCAGCAACAAATGAACGCAATGTCTCGAATTTTACCACTGGTTTCTTCCACAAGTTTAGGGCAAATCAATTAGTTAATGATTAGAGAAAACAAATAACGATGTTGCAGTCTTAGAACCTCAATAAATCACCAAACTAAACAGCAGTATAACAGCCCACAAAACTAACTTTATAAAGTGGAATAATATGCAGGGGATACGCTCATACCACAACCGGCAAGGGGGGGAGGAATTGCATGTTTCAGATCTGGTCGGCAGGGGGGCTTTGGCGGCTGGGTGCTCGCAGCAGTACGAGGTGACTGGTGCCACGCGGGAAAGGCGGATGACGGCACAGCGGAGCGTCGGGACGGCGGAATGAGTCGGCGGCGAGTGAAAACTGGGGCTGCGGTAGAGGAATGGGGCCGAACAGGTGCGTTGAGAGGCAGTAGCGCGAGGGGAGGGTGCTGCTCCGCGGGATTCGAAGGAAGGGCAAGGGCAGCGAGTGGAAAACGGGGCGAGGATAGGGCGGCGGAGATCGGGGGGTACGGGGGAGGTCTGGGCGAAGGCCACGACGGCCAAGGGGCTCGCTGGAAGGGGGGGGGGGGGGGGGGGAAGAGGCGGGTACGCGGGGGGAGGGCGCCTGTGTGCGGGGGAATGAGGAGGGGGGACTGGGTGGCGGAATCGGGAGGGGAATAGAAGTAGAGGGGGGCGCGGGCGAAGTCGGGAGGAGGGGAGTCGGGAAATGACGGCGCTGGGGTTAGAGTTCGGCAGGAAGAGGCGGCGAGAGTGGGAGAGAGGAGAGGGTAGGGAGGCGGCGGTAGGGGGAAGTAGGGCACGGGAGAGAAGAGAAGGGGCGGGGGTCGAGAACGTCGGGGGGGGGGGGGGGGGGGGGAGGAAAAGTGGGAAAATAATTCTTATTCCAAAACATAAAAATAACCCTAACTATTGGAGAGCCCTTATAGAGGCTAAACCCCCCAAAATAAGCAACAACCTTCCTAAAAAATAGGAAAAAAAAGAAAACAAAAAAATAAAGGATAATAAGGCCTTGTATAATGAGCCTTTTACATAATTAGATAAAAATTTAAAAATAAAAATGTTGACTAAAAGGTGTAATCATGCTGCATCAACTCCCCCCTGCTGAAAAGAATCTCGCTCCGTCGAGATGGCATCGTGGAAGTTCTAAAGTATATCGGGGCGGAGTTGTTGGAGTTCATCCTCGTCAATCCAGGTGCAATCTGTAAGAGGTCGTCCCTTCCATTTGACTAGGTATTGTCGGAAGAGACCACGTCTAGTCGTCATATCTCGGATGTCTGCAATATCTTCAATCTGATCGGCATCAGTCGCGGCTGGTGGTTGGCGCGTATCATCGGCGGGAACTGCTGGCGTAGTGGCATCTGTCTGCTCATCTCCATGATATAAGAAGAGATCTGATACATTAAAGACTGGCGATGTCTGGACGTCTGGTGGCAGGTCGAGTAAGTAAGCATTGGGCCCAATCTTCTTGAGGACTCGGAATGGACCAATCTTTCGTTCACTCAATTTTTGGTGGACTCTCAAAGGAAACCTCTCTTTTTTTAGGTGGACCATCACTAATTCTCCAACTCTGAACTCGCTCTCTCTTCGATGTAGGTTGTCTTGGCTTGGTATTTCTGGGTCATTGTTTGGAGTTTGGCTCGGATTTCAGTATGGATGTGGGTTAGGTGTTTGACCAGATCCTCAGCAGCTGCACTACTTCTCCCTTGCATGGTTGTGGGTTTTAGGTATAGAAATTGGGTAAGTGGAAAGCCGTACACACTCTCAAATGGCGATTTTCCGATGGACCTATTGGTGGAACTGTTATACGCGAATTCAGCTTGGGGAAGAATTAGATCCCATTTGGACGGAGAGTCCCATGCAAGACATCGCAATAAATTTCCTAATGATCTGTTAACTACTTCGATTTGCCCATCTGTTTGTGGATGATAAGCGGTGCTGTACTGCAAACGAGTACCAAGACGAGACCAAAGCGTGCGCCAAAAATGACTCAAAAACCCGGTATCACGATCCGAAGTAAAAGAGCGAGGAACACCATGCAATCGAACGACATCACGAAAAAACAAATCAGCAACATTAGATGCATCTGAGGTTTTTCTACATGCAATGAAATGTGCCATTTTAGAAAATCTGTCTACAACCACAAATATAGAGTCAACTTTTCATACCGTGAGGGGTAAGCCTAGCACAAAATCCATAGTGATGTCTTCCCAGGGTCGTAGAGGAATCGGCAGAGGTGTATACAACCCGGTGTTCTGCCTATTTGAATCTTTGACATGTTTGGCATTTTTGTACGAACTTTGTGACATCCTTTCGCATTTGCGGCCAATAAAATCGCTCTTGGAGAAGGGTCAAGGTCTTGTCCCTTCCAAAGTGTCCAGCTAAGCCACCGTTATGTAGTTCTGAAATTAAGTTCTCACGAAGGGAGGTGGCAGGGATGCACAGTCGGTGGCCTTTGAACAGGAACCCCTCATGAAGAACATAAGTGGTTGTCGGATCCTGCCCAATATCAGCACATTCTGCATAAACTTGTCCGAAGTTAGGATCAGTGGGGTAGAGGTCCTTGAGAGTGTCAAATCCCGTTGTGCTGACGGTCATTGTGGTCAGGGCGTGTGCTCGTATGCTTAACGCGTCGGCCATGCGATTCAGGGTTCCATCTTTGTGCTTGAGATGGAAGGTGTATTCTTGGAGGAAACTAACCCACTTGGCATAGTGCTTATTAAGAGTTTTCTGCGAATTCAGATATCTTAAGACTTCATGATCAGAGTTAAGGACAAATTCACATTGGATCAGGTAATGCCTCCAATGTTTGAGAGCTTGCACCACGGCATAGAATTCGACATCATAAGTGGAGTACCGTGACCGAGTGTCATTCAATTTCTCATTGTAGAATGCTACAGGTCATCCTTCTTGACTTAGGACGGCATCAATTCCGACATGTGAGGCGTCGCAATCGACTACAAAAACCTTGGTGAAGTCAGGAAGTGCCAAAACAAGGGCATGTGTCAATTGATGTTTTAGATTCTGAAAGCTGGTTTCTGCTTCAAGAGTCCAGGCGGGTGCGCCTTTACGTGTGCAATCTACCAACGGGGCTGCACAAGTGCTAAAGTTCCGGATGAAGCGTCGGTAGAAAGAAGCCAATCCCAGAAAGCTGCGAATCTCAGTGAGGGTTTTGGGCACGGGCCAGCTCTGAATGGCCTGAATCTTGGATGGGTCAACTTTAAGTCCATCGGCAGTGACAATGTACCCCAGGAAGAGGACAGTGTCAGACATGAAGGAGCATTTCTTGAGGTGGACATGCAGTTGTTGGGATCTCAAGGTTTCCAGGACTTGTCGCAAGTGAGATAAGTGGTCGTCTTTGGTCAAACTGTAGATCAATATGTCATCAAAGTATACAACCACAAACTTACCAATGAAGGGTCGCAATACATGATACATGGTTCGCATGAAGGTGCTGGGGGCATTCGACAGGCCGAAGGGCATTACCGTCCATTCATAAAGGCCCTCTTTGGTCTTAAAGGCAGTCTTCCACTCGTCTCCAGGTCGAAGGCGAATCTGATGGTAGCCACTGCGAAGATCCATTTTGGAAAACAATTTGGCACCCGATAGCAAATCAAGCATGTCATCAAGGCGCGGAATGGGAAAACGATACTTGATCGTTATCTTGTTGATGGCGCGACTATCCACGCACATTCTCCAGGTGCCATCCTTTTTTGGTGTAAGCAGAGCATGAACCACCACGGGGCTCATACTCTCTCGAACATATCCACGACGTAGCAGATCAGTAACCTGCCTATTCATTTCTTCATGCTCACTTGGGCTCATTCGATAATGTGGTAAGTGGGGTAGGCTGGCTCCAGGGACTCGCAACGGGGGTAGTCCTTCAGGCAACTCTTCAGGCATAATTGTCAGCAAATTCCTGGATGATGGGTCTTATCTCAGGCGGGACTTCGGGTGTAGTTGTTTCTGGTTGGCTCACTTCACGTCCCATTAACGCATAAATGGTGGAGCTCTCCTAGATTTTACGTTGCAATGTCTGGGCTTCCATCAACAATATGGGACCCATAGTCGAAGGCTTTGACGGTGGGGTGCTTTTACCAGATTGTGCTGTTGCGGCTCGAAGTGTAGCCACCTGGCGAGGGCTAAGGGTGTCGCGTTGTGGTCTAAGGGTCACATGCACCTTGTCTATGAGAAAGGAGTAAGTGTTCATTTTTCCTCTGTGCTCAGTGTCTCGATCGAATTGACAAGGTCTCCCAAGTAGTATGTGACAGACATCCATAGGGGCTACATGGCACCACACCTCGTCTTTATATGAAGGCCCAATTGAGAAGCTAACGAGGCTTTGACGGTGGATCGGGAGTTGGGTACCACCTCGAAACCAGGCAACACTGCAAGGTTTCTCGAGTGGTTGAGTTGGCAGACCCAGCTTATCGACCATTTCTTGTGAACCGAAGTTCTCAACACTTCCTCCGTCAATGATCAGCGAACAACGTCGCCCTCCTGAGGTGCAGGTGGTTCGGAAGATGCTGCGCCGCAGCCAACTATCAGTGTCGTTGACAGCGGGTGTGAGCAGGATGTTTGTGGGTGCGCTGTCAGGAGCGATAAAGTTCTCATGTTCAATGACCAAGAAGGGTCCGGGTACGTCTCCATCCACTCCTAGAGGCTCATAGTCATCGGCTCCCACGGTGTCAGCAGTCAAAGCGGTCGGACCCTCTTCAGGTGATTCCTGCTGGTCAGGGTCAGCCGGTCAGGGTCTTCAGGGCCGTCAATGATGCACAAATGGGCGGGTCTGGCCTTAGGATTTGGGCACTCTGCTGCTCGATGTCCCTTTTGATAACAGCGGAAACAAGTATCAGGTCCTACAATAAGTCGACTTCCCAAGATGCATGGTCCGGGGTTTCCAATAGGAGGTCGGGCGATAGCAGGAGTTGATGGTTTGGCTTGGGTCTTACCCGCAACGATTGATGGGGAACCTATCGGTTTGAAAGTTGTCATCGGGGTACTGGTGCGAGGGACGGAGTTCACAGAAAAAGACATCTTCCTTGTCTGGGCTTTAGCAAGCTTGGTCTCAGCCCGTTCAGCCAGCTTGTAGGCTTCGTCAACGTTTCGGCAGTTGTGGAGGTAGAGTTCATCCTGGATAACTTGGCGGAGTCCTTGCAGGTAGCGGGTGACCTCTTGGATAGGAGTCTCCTGCAGACGGTTGCGATGTACGAGGACTTGGAACCCTTCGGTGTATTCTCTCACACTCATGGTGCCTTGTTTCCATGATTGCAGTCGCGCGTATAGATCTCGCTTGTAATCTTCAGGCATGAATTTGGTTTTCAGTTTGGTCTTCATCTTGCTCCAACTGCGGATCTTACTTTTCCCTTTTCGTTTGCGTTCTGATTGCAAACGGTCCCAGCATAGCAGAACATGCCCCTTTAGTTTGATTGTGACAAATTGAACCTTTCGCTCACTAGGCATGGACTTCCACACAAAGAAGTGTTCGACTGTTTGGAGCCAATCCAAGAAGACATCAGGGTCTCGTCCTCCGTCAAATTCCGGAACATCGAGACGGATGCCTCGATCCCATCCGTCATCGGACCTAGGTCCAGGTCGTGGCGGGAATTGATATCCAGAAGTGAGGGGATCTTGAATCTTGGGAGTAAAAGGGGTGTCTTCTCTTGGTCCTTCCTCGTCACTTTCTTGTGATTGCCAATCGCTAACATGTCCGTCAGAAGTAGATGAGCTAGAGTCGCGAGAAGTGTTACTCCGGGAGTGCGGTTTCCGGTGAGTATGTCGATCTTTGTTGGGTATTTCATCACCATGGTCTTGACCTAACAAGCGACTAGTCAATGTGGCAAATTTATCCATATGCGGTGTTAACTCGGGTATCTATTGCGGCAATTTGTGAGCTCAGTTGATTGCACATGTGTTGTAATTGGGCAGAAAGGCCTCTAGTGTTAGTTCAGGTTATGAGGGATAGGTGGGTTTAGAGGAACTAGGTTTGTCGGCCATGGGAATCCTAGAGTTTTTTTTGTCTTGGGATTTTTTTTTGTGTTGTTTTGTTTTTTTTGTTTTTTTTCTTTTGCAATGAGCAAATGGAATGCAAATGAGATGCAAGATCGTTAGGCTCTGATGCCAAATTGATGCAACCTAAATGAGTAATGAACTAAATGGTGTTCTTAACAATTGAAACTAAGGACTAAATGACGAACACAAATAAGATGATATGCGATGCGCGAAAATCAGCAACAAATGAACGCAATGACTCGAATTTTAGCACCGGTTTCTTTCACAAGTTTAGGGCAAATCAATTAGTTAATGATTAGAGGAAACAAATAACGATGTTGCAGTCTTAGAACCTCAATAAATCACCAAACTAAACAGTAATACAACAGCCCACAAAACTAACTTTATAAAGTGGAATAATATGCAGGGGATACGCTCATACCACAACCGGCAAGGAGGGGAGGAATTGCACGTTTCAGATCTGGTCGGTAGGGGGGCTTTGGCGGCTGGGTGCTCGCAGCAGTACGAGGTGACTGGTGCCACGCGGGAAAGGCGGATGACGGCACAGCGGAGCGTCGGGACGGCGGAATGAGTCGGTGGCGAGTGAAAACTGGGGCTGCGGTAGAGGAACGGGGCCGAACAGGTGCGTTGAGAGGCAGTAGCGCGAGGGGAGGGTGCTGCTCCGTGGGATTCGAAGGAAGGGCAGGGGCGGCGAGTGGAAAACGGGGCGGGGATAGGGCGGCGGAGATCGGGGGGAACGGGGGAGGTATGGGCGGAGGCCACGATGACCAAGGGGCTCGCTGGAGGGGGGGGGGGGGGGGGGCAGAGGCGGGTGCGCGGGGGGAGGGCGCTTGTTTGCGGGGGAATGAGGAGGGGGGGACTGGGTGGCGGAATCGGGAGGGGAATAGAAGTAGGGGGGGGGGGGGGGGGGGCTGGCGAAGTCGAGAGGAGGGGAGTCGGGGAATGGCGGCGCTGGGGTTAGGGTTCGGCAGAAGAGGCAGCGAGAGTGGGAGAGAGGAGAGGGGAGGGAGGCGGCGGTAGGAGGGGGAAGTAGGGCACGGGAGAGAAGAGAAGGGGCGGGGGTCGAGAACGTCGAGGGAAGAGAGAGAGAGAGGAAAAGTGGGAAAATAATTCTTATTCCAAAACATAAAAATAGCCCTTAACTATTGGGGAGCCTTTATGGAGGCTAAACCCCCCAAAATAAGCAACAACCTTCCTAAAAAATAGGAAAAGAAAGAAAACAAAAAAAAGAAAGGATAATAAGGCCTTGTATAATGAGTCTTTTACATAATTAGATAAAAATTTAAAAATAAAAAATGTTGGCTAAAAGGTGTAATCATGCTGCATCAGTTGGTGAGCCTTTCGATAGAGAAAAACTGTGAGACTTAGGCCACAATGAGGATATGTGTTGGCTCTAATGACCAAATGCCTATATATGAGTCTAGACAAGACTCCTATATTTCGCATACCGCGTACGAAGAGTTGATTACAAGCTCAATCAACTTGATTGTCTCATCCGCTACATATTACGTCGCCAAGATTATTATTGTCGATGATGTTGAGGTATCAAGTACTTGCGATGACGCGATTGACTGGTTAGCTAAGTCCGATACATCCTGTCATCTATATGAGGGTCAAGAATCCATGGGAATTGATTTAGACTACATCAAGTTTTAATTCTCCCTTGCTACAGCAGGAGGAGACAACTATTGGGCATAGGACTGAAAGTACGAAAACAAAGGAAATGGTCAGATAATGGTCTTGGATGTGAGCATATTTCATATCTCACTGCAGCTGTTAATAAAAATCCTCCTAGTCAAGCTCTGAGATCGATCAGAAACTTCATAATAGATTGTAAGGTATCATTGTCATCCAAACAATGACAGAGACAACATCAAATAGCATGTTAAGCTGCTGCAACCGATCGAACTACCAATCATATGTGCACTTTCTGTAGAACTTATAATAATTCTAGTAGAGGGAGAATCAGCTCAAAATTACAAACGAGAGAGAAGTGCACATATCAGAAATCACCTCACTAGAAATCCAACCAGCGGTCGAAGTAGACGCAAGTCGCTGGCGAGATCACCCCGTCGGGCGTGCAGTCCTGTATCCTCGGGCACACGCCGCACGGCACCGCGGCAAGCCCCCCGACAGCACCCTCCCCGGGTCCCCTCCCTCTTGCGACCCTGTAGCACGTCCTCCCCTTCTGCACAAACGCGAAGTCACCGACACCGGTGCTGACGCACTCCTCGATCTCACGGTCCAGCACCATGGTGCCTAGGATCTCGGAGATGCTCTCCTCAGAGACGTCGACCTTGAAGGCGCCGGCGCGGGAGATGAGGGAGAGAATGGCGTCGACGGTGGCGACAGAGTTCTGGCGGATGCAGTGGAGGGAGACCTGGCGGAGCTGCGCGACGAGGTCGGTGTCGAGGGCGCCGTTGACGTACCAAGAGCCGCCGGACATCTCCTTGGAGGGGTGGAAGTCGGAGGCCATGTAGGTCTTGCGGGAGGGGTTTTTGATGTCGGTGACCTCCTTGATGAGGCCCTTGGAGACGAGGGAGTTGAGGACCTTCGCGGCCACGGGTGGGGAGGTGCCCGTGTCGCGGCGGAGGTCGGCCACCCATATGCCAGCGTCCGCCTTGGACCGGACGGCGTCGTAGAGCTTCCGCTCAAGGTCAGTGGTAGGGGAGGGACGGGGGCGCTTTGCAGGCGGTTGCTGCTGAGGTTGGGGCCGCCGGGAAGGAGGGAGAGGGGGCCGCTGCATTGTGCTGGGGACGGAGATGGCGGTGGCTGCACGGCGGAGGGGAAGAAGAGGCCGGCGGTGCTGGGACTAGGGTTTAGTACGGGAAATCGAATTGAAAAGAGAGAGGAATGGAAAAGAAAGATTAATTTAGAGGATTAATCAAGTGATAACTAAATTTAAAATCGAGAATGATAATCAGAGTTGATAAGACTAAAAGTAACATTTGTTTTCGGGAGATCAAAATCTTCATTGTACGCTTGTACTATTGTGTTTGTTGAGATGTGAGGACGCATCTCTAGGATAGTGCTCAACACCTACTTTTAAGCTTTGCGTATTTGGATGTATTATTGATTTATCACTTAATTAAAATTAAAAAAATAAACAGTCGGACTCTTGCGACCATCACAGCGTTGAGTAGGTGAACCATGGTGTTTCTTCCTTGATCCGCTTCATTCTCCTATCTCTCTTCGAAGATGTCAACATATTGGTCATCATATCCAGGTCACTCTTCTTCGATCATATTCCGACCATCTCCACCCTCTTATTCGTCATCATACCCACACCCCGACCATGAAGTTGGAACTCCGACTGACTTATCCACTTCCTCGTACTTCTCACATATCCCACATTCTTTCATACTTCTCACCTACCCCACATTCTTACATCGCTGACCCACATCCACCCTGGATTGACTCACCATATGCTCGTCCGCTTGCTGGAATTAAGGAGCAAATCAAAGAGCAAGCCACTGTTGAGATGAATGATTGGCAGAATCAGTTGCCTCCACAGACCTCGTTCTCAGCTCAAGTTGGGACCGGACAACAATTGACCTAGACACATCCTGACTTGTTTTTAGGGTACAACACGATTGACCAAATAAATCGAATGGAGAGGCCTACCCTCATGCGATCTTCCTGACTTGATTGACCTAAGTGATCAAAGCCCGCATTGACCAACCTTCATATCACCCATTCGGAGAGCCGACACATACAGGGCTTTGGATTCATGCGATAAGACCAATATTGTATTAGCTTGCAGATAAGACCAATATTTCTTAAAAAAATTAATGGGACTCCCTCGAAGGGGACTTTTGTTTAATCATTTCAAGAACGTACATGATTGAACAACTTCCCAACGTGAGTACAACCACATGGTAGGAGGAAACGAAAGAAAAAACAAAGACAACATAGTGAAACAAGAAGAGAGATAACATCTCCGCCACGGGGACTAAAACTCCTCGGCCAACTGTGGAAAAAACCCCGAGAGCATTCTCTTGAGGAACAAGCCGATCACAAATGGGAAAAAAAGAAAAGAGATAAATCATCCATATCATGAAGTTCCAATCGTGAAAGCTCAAAAATCTGATAGGCCCGATCAAAAAGCACTAACATCGGATCTCATCGCATACACGGATCGAGGGTTGAGCCGCCGATCTCAATGCAGAGATTGGATCGGGAAGGATTCAACAGAAGGGAGGCACATAAACTGGAACCAAATTTCATCCTTGAGCTTCACGCAGCCACCGGAATTAAGGATGGTGGTGGCGACGGTGAAGGAAAGGTGGAGGTGGAGTCGACAGGACGTTGTCAAGTAGACTGGAAGCAAGCCAGACATCATTGTGGTAGAGGTGGAGGCAGAGCCGGCGACGGGTTTGACGAGATGGAGGCAGAGCCAGCGACAGGTTTGACGAGATGGAGGCAAAGGGGGGTGGGGGCCACGGTGGAAGAGAGAGGTGGTTGGTTCCTATTATTTCTTAAAAGGATTTTTACCCCGCAAATCCTAGAAACTTTGCAAATTATCTTCTCGACCTTCTGAACACTGGTATTACTCCCTCTACCTCGTAAACTTGTTAATCCTTACCCCGCAGATCCTTCTGTTAACCCCCAACCATTTGCCCATTTAATTTTACCCGGTTCCGTTAAAAGAGATATATATTACTCCCTTAAAATTTATTTTCGTGATAAGAAGGGATGGTTTATCCGTGAAAATACAAAATTTTGATGATTTAGTAAATGGATTAAGATGAGGTGAAGAGAGAGAAAATAAAGAGGAAGAAGAAGAATGTGGAAGAAGAAGAGGAAGAAGGAAATGGGAACATGAAAGATCCACCATCAAATTCTTTCTTGGTTAGATTAATTTAACCTTAACCCAAGGTATTGACCCGAGTAAAAGTGAAATTGACGGCAAGGTTTGTGGGGTAAGACAGAGCAAGTTTACATGATCAAGAGAGTAATAACGATGTTTAGAAGGTCGAGAAGGTAATTTGCAAAATTTCTCAAGTTCGTGGAGTAAAAATCCCTTTCTTAAAACTGGACATCAATCGATTGGGTATCGATTTTGAATTTCCAATATCGATTCACTCAGACTGACTGGTTGGATCGATCATTACTTCAGATATTCACGTAAATTGAATGGTGGAAAATCAAACCACTTTATTATCGATCTACTTGGAAAAGTTTATTATCGAATCGAACTTGATGCGAGATCGACCTCAACAGTGGTTTCTGAGTTCGAGTTCGATCAAGCTGGAAAAGGTTTGCTTAAGTTGGCTCATGAGATGCTTAAAGAAACAAATGAGAATGATGCTTCATAAGCGATCAAGGACGTAAGATATGTTAATGAAACAATAAATCAAGCAACTTATATCGATTCCTTATTGTACGTGTTTCCTTTCGAACTTTGACAATAACACTAGTGTCCTTATCTATTTCATAATTATATGGTGATCCTAACAAAATGTTTTTGCCAACACTTGCCATCAATGCCTATGGGTTAAACCTTTCGAATATTGGTAAAAAAAATTATTGAAACTTGAGTTCCAAATTTTAGTTTTGGCTACATAATTAATATTTTTTAATTTAAAAAAATAATAACATGGTTTCGAATTTAGTATTTAGGAAGATATTTCAGCAGTATATTTTCCTTCTTTAATCTCAGGGAATCATAATGTCGAGTCAACAAGCTTGTCTCGACAAGGCTGTCGAGTTTGGCGTCCGGCTCGAACTCGATTCGTTAACTCATCGAGCTGTAAACTGGTCAAGTCAAGCCGAGCCTATCAAGCTCAGACTTACCGAACACCCATGGTTCTATCCCCGAGTAAAACTTGAATTATTAAGAGGTCAAGACAATATCATGTCCCAATTTCGCAGAGATACTGCTCAGAACCTACCTGAGAATTAATATTATGAAATCGTTGGATATCTTTTTTTGTTGCCTTTTTTCTTCTCAAAACACCATTTTTATATATTTAAGTAGATAAAAACATAGCTTATAGTTTCCCCTAAAAAAGAAAAGTAAAAGAAACAGATAAGCAATGCCCAGTCACCCTTCAATATCTGGAAGTGGATCGTCTGCTGTGCCATGGGCTGCAGCAGACTCTATTGCACGTCTGGGAGCCGCTCGATCTTCGCACGGTTCCCACGCACGGTTCCCACGAATTCGCATGATCCGAGCCCAGAAAAATTGCAAATTCGTCGGAACCGCTCGATCAAGATCGAGCGGCTCCCGGGCATGCAGCAGACCATGACACAGCAGACGATCCTCAATATCCAACCCCCACCCCCACCCCCCCCCCCCACACACACACAATCATTTCATCAGAATTAAAATATAAAAGCATAGAAACACCAATGATGCAGCTGATCCACACTCCACATGCGAAAATCATCATGAACACCATGCTACAATCTACGCCTGCTTTACATGTGATTTAAAGAAAGAATTGCCAATCCCAACCTGTCGGAAGATCGATTGCTCGACCATAGCCAAAGTCCATCTCGTTTTTCGACTGTCCACCTGCAAACTCAACGGAATCTGGATATGTTGTTTCCTACATTTTGTCTGCCAACAGCATCAACCTATTCATAGTAGTATCCAAAGTACAACTGGGAAAACAATCGATCAGAAGAAATAACACGGCCATCGCAAAGAATGGTCTAGCGGGGAAACAAGAGTGGGCAACGAAACAAACGGTTTTCGAACAATAATCTAAGCGGTGAAAATACTGTAACATATCTATAATCAGGGATCCAAGCTTAGGAAGCTTACGCCATGATCTTGGCCGATCTCGCATACAAGCTGTCTACAACCTTCCCGATATTGGCAATAGACTCGAGCGTCGCAGGGAAGATGGCATCCGCTTTAGCGTCTTCGAAGATGACGAGACACCCAGCACCCTGGTCCAGAGTACCTGCAAATTTCTTGTCGAGGATCATCTGGGACAGCTTCTTTTCTACGTGATCAACAGGAAGCTCTATCTGGTCAGCTATGTGGGCTATCTCCACCCTTGAGAAGGGCTCGATCAACCTGCAAAGATTCTGCTCCAGGAGTGTGTCGTATAGGGATGAAAGGTGCCTGTGGACTATAGGATCTTCGTCCAACTGGGCTCTGTAATTCTGCAAAGCGCCTTCGAAAAACTTCAAGGATCTTTTGGAGTGTGCGTCCGCAACGGCTTTCATTGCATCGAGCTCTGGGCCCAAATATTGCAAACCAGCTTTCGAGGAAATTATCCCGGCAACATCATCTGATTGGTTCACCATTATCTTGCACAAAAGCATGTACTTGAGGCTGAACACCGCTCTTGGATCCTCGAGGGCATTGAAGGCTTCAAAAGCTTCAAAAAAGTAACTATAAGCCGTTTTGTAGTCTTTCTCCTCGGCATGGAGGATGCCACTCTGCAGATCTATGGTTCCCTGCTGTGCCGGTGGCACGTAGATTGCATTGGCAGCGGTTCTTGCGGAAGTGAGAGCAGCTTTCGCCTTTGGAAGGTTCCTCAGAGCAAAATGCAGCTTGCTTTCAAGGAGATCAATGTCGACCAGAAGCAGCTTGTCATCTAACCTTCTGACCTCTTTGATTAAGCCAGTGAGAAGGCTAAGTGCTTCCGCATATTCTTTGCTTTCCATCAGCAGAGCAGCAAGCCTAGCCTCCACTCGTTGACGAAGAAATGTCCGCTTCTCTACTCGAGTCCACTCCACCATTTCCTTGCACAGTGTGATCTGCAAATCCGATGTGCCTGGTATCTTTGCGACAGCATCAATGATTCCCCTGACGATCTTTGCTGTCTTTGCCTTTGGAATCACAGCAAAAAATGGCCTCAGTTGAGTCAAGAGGCTCCGTAGATCTTCAGCCCTTTTTTCTTGTCGAAGAAGGTCGGACAGGTTTGAGATTGCTTGTTCTTTGATACGCAGAGCTTCGGATGAAGCCGATGGATTTTCTAGTACTTGGTACAAGATAGAGATTGACTCTGACGGATCCTTAGCCTCCAGAGCCTGAACAATGGACTCTGTGGTTGCTGGAAGGTAAGAGGCCGACATGGCTACACCTGAATACAGAATAAAATAATTAAATTTGATTAGAATAGCATATCACAGCATAATCATAAAGGGTTTTTCGAATGACACTGACATGCCCAAATCTACTATATTTCCAGCAACTATATCTATAGGAGGAAAACAAATGTTCAAACTAGAAAATTTGAATAGATGCAACTAGGGGTGTGCAGAAATTACGGGTCAATTGGGTACCCGACCCATCCAAACTAATCTAACCCGAAATTCACGGGTACCCGTGAAATTTATTCGGGTCGGGTACCCATACACAGAAGACCCGATCAAAGCATATGACCCACTGGAAATACCCGATGGAATTCCGGGTACCCGGTTGGGTCACTTCCAGTCCTCCACACGGGTCATGCCCAAGATGAAGATAATGCAGATATGCGTACTTGAAGAATTGATTGATTAAGTTGTGTAGATTCTGGTGCTTAGTTTAATATATTAGTTATACTTTTACCTCTGTAAAAAATTCACATGTGCCTTCTACATAATTTATAGCCTCATTTATAGCCTCAACGTGTACATTGAATGTGTCTGCTAAAGAGAATTAATAATTACATGTATGTTTACGGTATTATTTTAAACTCCAACCCCCTTCAATTTTAGTTCTCGCCACCACTAAATTCACATTCGAGATCTTCAACCTTTGACCTTAACTGGACAGTGCGCAAAAGAGATGATCAAATTCAGAAGAGGTCGGCACTACGCGACGGTCAATTGCGAAGGGATGAAATGGATACAGATATACCAAATATCTACTTACCATGTTCGAAAAGTTACCAATACGAATATCCGTGTCTGAATATTAATCGAATACGAATCCAATAAGGATATAGATTATAAAAAGTTTCCGAATACCGATACGGATATGGTATGTCTTCAATATCCGAATCTAGATATCCTAACACAACATTTAATAATATTTTATATATTAATTACTATAATATAATCTATAGCTTCACATTATTAAATTAGCATTATATAATATATAATACAATATTAATGACATTAATAAACTTTCTTCATTTCGAGTTGGGCATGACCAAAAGTTATGAAATCTTTTTGCTTCCGGTCAAGAACGCAAGCCACCTCGACGCTCCCTTTTATCATTATGCAACTTATTTATATTTCATTGCCATTTTTAAAATCACTATGAATTTACAAATTCAATTCGTATTCGTATGTGGTCTTTATTCCATCGTATCCATATTCGATATTTATTGCATCCATACTTGGATTCATTCTTTATTCAATCCATATTTGGATTCGTTCTTTAGTCAATTCATATTCGGGTCGACTCTTTATTTGATCTCTATTCGGATTCGATAAAATTCTGATCAAATTCGTAATTGTATATTTTTAAGGATATGGTTTTCTTAATGCTTATCTGTATCTGTATTCGTATTCGATAGAGATGAAGCGAATATGGATAAGGAAATGGTATATTTGATTCGTTTTCATCCCTACATTTGCGGCGAAGTGGAGGATGTTGTCGAAGGGACTAAAGGGTCAAGATTTTTGGCTTCGGGAAGAAGAATATGACATGTGGGAGAAAGTCCCGACGTAGACGAGGAATCCTGATTGTACTTATTGCATAGTTAATCCATCTAATTCACACACTTCTATATTTATCATTGAACTCTTTATACCAAAATATCCATGTCGTATTAGAAAAATAATTGTGTAAATTTCTGTCTATTAACATGAGAATATATTATTTGTGAATTAATGTATATGTTAATATTTTCCTTGGAAGTGATATCCTACGGGTACCCGTGGGTACCCGTGACCCATTTATATAATTCGGGTACCCATTAGATGCGGGTACCCGTTAGAACGGGTTGGGTCGACCCACGACCCGGTAATGATGGGTCGGGGCGGGTCATTGATCGAATGGGTCAGGTACCCGCCCCGTGAACACCCCTAGATGCAACATATCTACAGAAGACAAATATGCTCACACTAAAAAATGAAAACAAAAAAAAAACGGTCCAACAATTTCTGAAACCGTATAAACCGGAGCCGTCGTTCGAATCACAATACATGCAAATCTTATTCCCTCAAGTTATCCCGTGTGTTTGCTTAAATTGCTTTCAATGGTGTAATGCCACACAGAACCACCCTACTGCAGAAATTGAAGCGGACAACATTAAGAACTCACTCCAACTTATAAGAACAAGTGATCAGCTTCTAACCTCAAATAAGGAGGTCAAGTAACGACAACAACAACAAAGTATTTTCTCGCAATTAAGTCAGGGTGGCTACATAAATTTTTTTGTCTCCATTCAAATCTATTTTTTAAGCCTGAAAATGTGAAAAATAGAACTGGATGGAGGCAAATAAATTAAATGTAGGAGACCCTACTTTATTGTGGGAAAAGGCTTTGTTGTTGTTGTGATTTAGACCTATTTTGGGTTGTTCTGGATCTTAATCCAAATAACTAAGATTCCTTTGGTTATTCTCATTCCAACACTTCTTGGCCTTCCTCACCATCTCTTAACCGTCTCAACATCCCAAAACTCGCATCTTCTAATAGGTGCATCAACCGACCTCCTTGGTAATGGTCAAACCATCTTAAGCAATTTTCTCTCGGCTTATCCTCTATTGGAGCTACACTAACTTTCCTTCTGATCACATCATTCTGTATCCGATCTTTTTGTGTATGATCACACATCCACCTTAGCATTCTCATTTATATTATTGTCATTCTCTGCACATACATATGGTTCACAGGCCAACATTCTGATTTATAGAGCATAACAGGTCTCACGGTTGCTTGGTAATACTTTCCTTTGTCTTTTAAAGGGATTTTCTTATCACAAAGAACTGTAGAGGTTCCTCTCCACTTTAGCCAACATACATTTCTTCCGAGTAACATCTCCATCAATTTCCCCATCCAATTGAAAAATAGATCCCAAGTATCTAGAAGAATCTTTCTTCTTAATGTTAGCATCTCTAATCTTCACCTCAAGTCCTTCACTGTTGTTTCCATCAAACGTCCACTCTATATATTCAGTCTTAGCCCTACTTATACGAAATCCTTTAGCCTCTAACGCATGTCTCCGAACCTCCAGCTTTTCATTTACTCCATTTCTTGTCTCATCAATCAACAAAATATCAATGACGAACAACATACATCAATGTATCTCATCCTAAATGTGACTAGTCAACTCATCCATAATCAAAGCAAAAATAAATAGATTCAAAGATGAACCTTGACGTAGACCAATAACGATGTACAAGAAGTCAATATTCCCATACTGAATCCTTCATAAGATGAAGACGCATAATATATATCCTTTATAAGGTTAATGCATAGGACAGGTACTTGTCTTTTCTCCGAAAATCTCCACAAAATCTCCCGTGGGACTAAATAATAAGCCTTCTCGAAATCAATAAAAATCATATGGAGGTTCTTTTTAGCTCTATAAATCTTCATTGTTCTCCACAACAAGTGGATGGCTTCAATAATTGAGTGATATGGCATGAATCTGAAATTCTGAATTGATTTTCAATTACTTTGGAAACTTACCTCAACCTTCTTTCGATCGTATATTCTCAAATTTTCATAGTATGACTCATCAGTTTGACACCTCTATAATTCGAACAATTTTGAATGTTTCCTTTATTCCTATAAAGAGACACCACAATGCTGTCCCTCTATTCTTCAAGCATTTTCTTACTTCGCCAAATAAAATTGAACAAATTTGGTCAAGAATTCAGAAAAATGAAGCGTCCAGCTGAAGGAATGTTGTGGACTTGTATCCCAACTTCTAAACCATATAACATTCAAATGTTAATCTAGAGGGGATTAGCAACAAGTGGTTCAAATTAAGTTTGGACGGACTTCTATGTAATCATATGCCATTTATTTGGAAGTTTAGGTATTTTTGGTAATTTTCAACAAGTTAAGTAACAGAAAATGCAATTAAATGGTAGGGGGATGTTATCTTTTAGTTTTATCACATTTTCCATAGATTTAAATTCTTGCTCTTCTTATCCTCCTACTCTCCAATCATCATTCAACATCTTCCTCTACCTCTCATGGATGCATCATCATCTCCACGTTCCCCCAGCTTTGTCCATTCCCCACTCAAAGTTCCATACAAGTAGCTCGTACTACATTCTCCCAAATCCACACTCCATCACTTGTGATGAACATGTTGTATTAGTTGAGAACCCATCTCTTCGCCTTACCTAAAAGAATGTATTAACTAAACCTAATGATGAACACATATGTAGAGTCCACCTTTGTAGCTAAAAGGGTAGCTCCATCTCCTTGACAAAGACAAGGAATTTCTCTACTTCCAGCTGCTGCGGAAGACCCATATTGCAGGGGAAGACAAGATTTGTATGAGTGGATGAACACCAGATCTGCTCCTGATACAACTCATTTGGTAAAAGCAAAATACAGAATTTGATACGATTCATTTGGTAAAAGCAAAATACAGAAGTTGTTACACGTTGGTTAAATATTTTCTGAAAAGAAGAGGAGAGTCACCCAAGTTGGTGGTGACCTCCCAACGTTGGTTAAATATATATAACAGCAACAAACTTGTTAATCCTATAATGAGTAACATCTTTTAAAAAGGAATGGACGTGTATGGTCGTCAGCCACGGAAGATAGCAACGTAAGCACAGCACCAATCATGTACTATCTGCATAATCACCATTAAAAGTTTCAATATCTTCGACTCATTCTTCACTTAAGAGTATGTGCCTACAAGGATTTCCCGCATCGCCTTTGTGTGGTGACACAAGATACCATTGGCTATCTCAACAAAGACAGTACCAGATAGCCATACCTTAGCATGTGCATCATCTGCCTCCAATGAGGCATTGGTCCCAGTCTTAACCATCGGTTCATCCTACATCAGAATATGTTTCTTACCATGATTCTACAGTAGATTCATAAACGACATCGCCACAACTAGTAGTTTGTACCGTCCATCTTGACAATAGGTGTTGAACACTCAGAGGCACCTGTAGATGGGCGTATCAGCTCTGCTTTCTGATATCGTAGACAAATAAATGGGACCTTAGATAGATCGTGGAGTGCCTACACTAACATGAAAATAGGTAGTTGTAAGCGTAGACTCATACCACAACCAATAATACGACTTTTCCGGACTGCCACCCCTATTATCAGACTACCACTGTGGCTATCCTCTCTCCAACCAACAGAGGAAAGTCCGACTGTGGACACTTGTAAACTGCTGCCCTAGGTTTTCTCAGGCTTTCCTTCCTCCACGTCTTGCACCTCGGAAAGGCATTGCACAAGTCGTCGTCCTGACTAGTCATCACCTTTCCCAAGTCCTAGACAAGAATAGGTGGAATGTGGTCTGATTTTGGTGCAGAAAAGGAAAAATCAAATTAAAAAACTCTGAAATCAAACGCGAAACTGCGAACGCAGGGTAGCAGGAGGGTCACTGAGGGTCTCCGAATGACGCTCTACGGACGGCACCTATAGGATTGATGGGTTGCAGTTATAGCAGCAACAGTGTCCATGCGCTGCCATTAGGGCAGCAGGAGCGGCGTGGCTGCCATTCGGGCGCTGCTACTAGAGCTCCTGGGCGGCATTGTCGCTAAGGTTGTGCTGTTGCTAGGGCAGTAAGGCTCCCTGGGCATCGTTGCCACTGGAAGTTGGCAGGCGGCAGGGCTGTCGTGCAGGCAACGGATGCGCCTCTGAGTCGAGGCGCGATGTATGAGACGAGACTGAAGGTAGAATTGGGAGGCGGGGCTCATGGCTCTGATCCAGGACCGTTTCCTGATACTATGTTGAGGAAAATACCTCGTTTATTCATAGAGCCCAAGGATTCTCTTATATAGAAGAGAGAAATCCCAATGGGTAAATTACAAAATAAGGACTGAGAGATAAAAAATGTAAAAGAGTAACATAACATAAAATACTCGACAATCAAGACTCGCTCCATGCAGGGTGATATATTGAGCACATACCAAATAACTTAGATGCATACACCATCGATCAACCTGCACTAGCATGTGGAAGTGCGCCGGGTCAGCATCATTCATAAATATTTAGTGAATTGTACCCTTTGTCAGTTTTTATTGGGTATATTTTGGGTTCTCATGACAGCTTCTAATTTTTTAGGTTCAGAACCCTCACGCAACCTTTGCAAAGATATAGACTTCCTTCCATGCACCAATCGTCAAGTTCAATAGGAGGAACTCTGACTTGCAGAGCAGGACTTTGTTGACGCACAAAATAAGAAATGTATTCTGAAAGGTCCAAGGAGAACGATAAATGTTTATCCTTAAAGCACAATAGTATACTTACAAAGACTTGGATCTAATTTGCTAATAAATTGTGCACATTGTGGCCAAAGGAATGTGGAACTATCTTTAGACTAAGTATTGCTTGTTATGAATACATCCAAAAACATGCATAAAACATGAGTCAACCCATATTGAACTTCGGGAGCTTCAAAGGAGCTGCACAAGAATACCGCAGAATGCACATGTGATATGTGAAAGGGCATATCGTAGTCTTAGTGGGATGTTTACTTACGTTTACTACAAGTCTACAACTTACACCCTGAACAGTACTACCATGATCGTTACACGCAGAGAGCGAATGATGAGCATTGATTGAATCAACAAGAAAACCACGAGCCCCCCACCAAAATTATTGTCGAATACATATATAGAAAGCGGACACGTGTCTTGATCTTCATCCACTGCAAACCTATTGATGATCTAAATGCAGGACTAACTAACTAATTTGATATGCTTAAACAATATGTAAAGCTGCTATTTGCTGGGCCATAATCCCCCGGCCAAACAGTAGTGCTACAAATGAATGTTGTAAGAAACCAGTGATGCACCTACACAAAATAATTAATGAAACTGAAACTAGATATGAATCAAATTGCGTGTTTCAGGAATTAATATCGGATCACCCTTTACAGACAGTTTTCAAGATGGGATTACTAACTGTTTACAAAAGATATCGTTTGCTGAATAAATGAACGAACAAGTAACTGAGTGGCAGAGAACAGACAATGACCAGTTAGATAGATTTTTTCAAGAAAAAAATGCAAGAGCCAGTTAATCAAGGAAAATGAAACAAAATTAAGGAAATAGCAGAAAACAGACATCAACTACTAGGTTGATTTCTTCGATAAAAAAATATAATGGACTCGATCCTCACTAGGACAGGAACCTAAACAAATAATACATAATTAACGAAGGCATGCGAGGACAATGGGGAAGCATGGCACCGGAGATTGAACTGTTGCGGCTGCAATTGAGCTAACTGCTGTCGGCTCAGCAGTAGATGTTGGGCGGTGTTGGTGCTTGTTGGCCAGGACGTGCAGAGGACTTAGGGGATCACAAGGGTCGGGTTTTGTCGATGGCTGAAATAGGAGACTGGTGGTCGTGGAGCGGAAGGAGATAGCTGGTAAGGGACAAGATGGAGGTGACGGCTACGGCAGTGAGATGTAGTTAGGGCAGCAGTGGGGCTGAGAAGAGGCGACCTCGGGGGAGATGGAGAGTATTTGGGGTTAGGGTTGGGAAGAAAGAAAGAGGGGGAGACGGTGTGGGAAAATAGAGTTGAGGATGGGGAGAAATGTTAGAGGGTCGAGGAAAGAATAAAGTCGTGTGGCCTCTAGGTTTATTTATCTCCAAATTTTCCAATGATTAAACTTAGTTAAGGATTTCTATGTAATTTACTTTAATGTCTTATGTATATTTTTCCTACTTTGGTCAAAAGTCCGGTGTTTTGAGACTCTCCTACACCTGGTTATAAAAGGAGGAATGGTGAAAAAGCTCACCCCCACCTTATGACCATGGTGCTGCACACCTCAGCCCACCTTGAAATCAATCTCACGTGATGATTGGGCGCCATCATTTCTCATCACCGCCCAACAACATCAACTGCAACTAGGGGTGCTAATCGAATCGAATAGCTTTGAATCCACATATTCTGATTCAATTCGTTATAGAAGTCTCGAATCCGAACTCGAACTGAATTTCAAACGAATTTGCTAACTTAAATTCAGATTCAATTTGTTTTGAGTTTTGAATAATTTAAATTCTATTCAATTTCTTCCAAATTTGAAATGTTAATTGATGTTTTAATGCTTATATAAATAAAAATACAAAGAATATTATAATTTAAATATTTTATTGTATAATTCGAATTGAGCATAGATTACTAAGATAAGTTGAAAAACTATATAATCGAGGAAAATATCAAAGCGATGATATATAATGGATAAAAACACCTAATTTTTACAATTATTTTATGTCTTTTACAATCTAAATATACTCTTTTTATACTGAAAGTAATATATAAATACAGAATAATTATATGAGCCTAGGAAAGAGAGAATAGTGTTGATGAAAAAGTTGAACATAATGTGATTATCATTACAAGTCAAAAGAAGACAAGTTCAAGCTCATACAGAAAATTAATACAAATTAATAATATTTTTTGAAATAACGAGAATAGCAAAAAAATAATTTAACAAGATAAAATCTCTTTATTCAACGTAAAGATCTTCAATATCAAAAAAACAACAAAAGAGCATAGGAGGGATATCTGGATAGACCTCGAACCATAAGAAATGTTAGAGGAACTCGAAGTAGCAAGATCATCGTTTTCACGTGCTAGGAAAGAGCACAACAATCAACACTAGGTAATAATGAAAAGGGAATGGAAAAGGTAGGGTAAGAATGCACGAACATGAAAATAAATGTGGATGCATGACAAAATGGGATAACAATCTTAAATATTTGGATTCTATGACTAATACTTTCTACTATTTTTCATATCCAATATTTAGTCTTCAACTAATGGGATTATACACTATATACATGCATATTAAAGAATGACTTAGAGTACTTTGTGATCCTCTTAATGCCTCAGAATTTCTAAAAAGCATATCAAGATTGATGATCATACTTATACTAAGTAACTCATACCAAACTATTATAACTAGGCTAAAAAAAGTAGAGACGGGGATGTAGACCCTTTGTATAACCGATGCACGAATGGCCCACATCTCTAATTCTTGATGATCATACTTATATTAAGTAACTCATACCAAATTATTATAACTAGGCTAAAATAAGTAGAGACGGGAATGTAGACCCTTTGTACAACCGATGCACGACGGGCCCACATCTCTGACTCATGATGTATTTTGGAGTCAAACCACTTGAAGCTATGTATAAAGGGGGAAGGAAAGAGATTAGGTCTTCCTACGAGGCCTAAAGTTGCATATACATGTCACGCATTGACGAATCATGTTGATGTAGCATGGGAGTAAGGAAATCATATCAGTGAAGTATGTACTTGATAAATCATACCAATGGAGCTTAGGTATGATAAGTTTAGGAATAACCACTTAATCACTATACTAAGTTGGTTTAAAAGTACCTTTAGACGCTTGTTGCATCAGGAATCTGGTGGTACTTTTTCTCTCATACTTAGTACCCAAAGGATGATTAATAGCTTTGTGAATGATGGAATCAAAATAGATATAAGAAATTACTTATTTATGTTGCCATACTTTGACATGGTATACTTAGTAATATAATGCAAATGCTAAATCTTTCAACGTGAATTAATTGCCATAACATTTGCTAATATGAATCCATATTTTTTTCTACGTTGGTTTACTTACAAATGAATTGGATTAAGTGCATGTCACTCTTTGATGCAATTTTGATATAACTCCTTGCACGTGAATATTCAAAAAGGATCATGATCAACCTACGATGGGATTGTTATATATATTACATGCATGTGTGCATCACGTATATGAATATATATATATATATATATGCATGTATATATAAAGGGAGAAATGGGGTTGTCCTGGGGGAGCTAACTTGGCTCCCCCCGCCCCATTTTCCCTATTTTTTATTTTTTTTTGAAAAATGAATCAATGGAAATTTATCACTATATCCTTATATTATGTCATTCAAGTTTCATGTGAAACAGAGATTCCCGCGACCTCTATTTAGACAGTCGTTTTTTAATGGTCGTAAAATTGTTGAAATCGACCCTGTCTGGATGGAGGTCGTAGGAGCCTCTGTTTCGCATGAAACTTGAATGGCATAATAGAGGGATGTGATGATGAAAATCCACGGAAGCATTTTAAAAAAAATTGGGGAAAATGGGGCAGGGAGAGCCAAGTTAGCTCCCAGCAAGGGGCAACCCCATTTTACCCATATATAAAGGCTGAATCGAAGTATTATTGCACGAATTCAGGTTAATTCAGATTCAATTCATTGGAAATCGAAACCACAAGTCGAATTCAAATTTACTTCATTTTATTTCGAATCGAACTTTCGTCAATTTTTTTCAAATGAATCCTAACCAAATTCGAATGAGTCATCTCAATTAGCACCCCTAACTGCAATTGAGGGGCCAAACCATTTGCCACAATCTTCGCACAACTCACCATCCCAAGATTCGCTAGGCAAACCATAAAGTTGTCTGTTATAACCACCACTTGCTCATTAGATGGAAAAAAACATACCAACCCGTTCATTCTGGATCAAATTCTATCGTAATGTAATCACAAGCAGCCTCCACAAACACGACACACAACAGAAGAACCCTCATTCAACTCGAACATAAAAAGGGAAGGACTCAAACCGAATCTGGATTCAAGATAGAGCCCAACTCCAAAACCATCACAAGAAGCATCTGCCATCACGGAATGAACTACACAAGCGTCCCCCAAAAAAGGCCTTGCAATGCCCAAATGTTACACCTTCCAAGGCAGTCATCCACAAAATCAACCCCTGAAATCCAAACCAATCAATGTTGTAACCTTTGGGTGGCTGGCCGTGTAATCACTCCGACAACCGGGATAGTGGAGGGCTGGTTTGCTTCGACTACGGTGCTCCGATTTGAGGGGACAAAACCATCATCGCCAGCCACCCACCCAAAGGTGAGAATCCTACTGAACATATACGAATGAACAGATACGAATGCATTCCGTTATCCCAAAGTTTGAGATTGTATATACAGTCAATATTCCAATGGTATCCCATCTTATTCTAGAATATATACCTGATGGAATGGATAATAGCATCCAAATACTTAAAATAGTCAGCCATTTCAGGTCTTCTGAGATCTGAGGAACAAAGAATAATGGCATTTTACCTAACGAAATCTCTCGATGTAGAAGATATATACTGCCACCGAAGAAGAAGAAGCAGGTTTTGAAAATGTTGCCTTCTAATGCAATCTGATAGCAACTTTTCTTTTCTTTTTTTGCTTTTTCTTTATTTTTTTTAATATTCTTAGCGTGCAATTCATGGAGATAATTTAAGTTTTATGGAGACTGTTGGGAGACGGGCAACAAGCTGTGCCGCCGATCCTTTAAGTAAGGGTTGTGCTTCTGTGTGAGAGATGTGCCTCTTTGCGAGATAAAAGGGAAAAGAAACCGATTGATGTGATTCAACTTTTGGATCCGGGCGGAGGGGGGGCGGATCTCCAGTTGGACCCCCATGCGGAGCCTTGGACGACACAACTTTCGGATCAATTCATTTGTCGGGACCCGATATTGGAATCGGGCAAAAGTTCATGGAGCGGAGCACGGAGGTGGGGGAGTCTCTCAGGTGGTCGGATGGTGACCTTGGAGGAGTTCTACCAGGGGATGGGGATCATGTCATCCATTCGGACGAGGCCTCTTCGGCGCCCCGGGAACTTCTTTGGGAGCGCGTCAATGGCAGGAGGGAGGATAGCCTGAAGGTGTGTGCCTCTTGAATGGTTGCACCAAGGTTGCGTCTTTGGCGACGGCCATCTATAAGCATGGTGATGTACTAGGGTAGCAAGGGGTGACAGTGGGGGTAGCAGCGGCGAGGTGTGCTCAGGCGGAAGGTCATTTCGGATGGTGTTATCAGCCGTGACGGAGGGGGGGGGGGGGCTTGGCCCCCTCAGCTCCCAATCAAACTATATATACATATGTATAAATATTGTACCCATATAATCTAACTACATTATTTACAAATTAAAATGTGTATGTTATATAATAGTCTCCCGTATCACAAAAAATATATATAATCAAAATACAATAATTAATGATTAACATTTAGATGTTGTGCATAATTGGATAGTGATATATCCATTTATGTCCATCATTGTATCTATTTTTAAGTGGTCACGGGATGAGTATTTTCACTTTAGTATATATGTACGAATAAGGATGTTTATTTGTATTTCCTTTACAGATACATATATGAATGATATATCTCTTTCATTTTTTCTGCAAAAGAATATGGTTACATATCTTTATGATGTATACAGATATAGTAATTTGTATTATAGAATCTATATTTGTATATCTTATTAATATACATATATTATAAGGGAAAATGGAAATGCCTCTAGGGGGAGCTAACGGGGATGCAAACGGTTATGGTGTATCCGATCCATCACCGTATTCGTTTTATACAGATTTTGACATCCATATCCGTATCCGTTTTAAAATGGATATGGATATGGATGTCGTTTTGATATTCGCAAACATCCATATCTGTATCTGTATATCTGTTTTCGTATACAAATATAGCCATAGATTTATTCTTAACTATATATAACATAGTTTTATACCTTCTTTTATCATAGTTGTATAATTTTTATGATACAAACACATTTAGTAAATTTATATAATGTGTTTTCCATCCGATTCGTATATATTTAAGTCAATTCTATAGAGTATTTCTGACATTACTCGTATGCAATCAGTATCCGTTTTTAGGGATATGGTAAGATATTTTTAATATCTGTCAATATCCATATCCGCATCTGTATTCATATTCAAAAATGGATAAGATATGATAATACATATATTTGTATCAGTATCTGTCTGTTTGCATCCTTACTAGCTAACGGGCTATCCCGACCCATTTTTCCATGTATTTCTTTTATTTTTTTCAAAAATACCGCAATATATTTTCATTACTACATCCCTTTAATTTGTCATTCCAATTTCGTCAAAAACAGAGACTCATATACCCTCCATCTAGAACAAGTAGTTTTAAGAGTCTTAGAATTGTTGTAATCGACATATTCTATATGGAAGGCATATGATTCTATGTTTCTGACGAAATTGAAATGACATATTACAGGGATATATTGATGAAAATACATGGTGATATCTTTGAAAAGAAAAAAGAAATATCATAATGTACTTTCATTACTATATCCCTTTAATATGACATTCTAATTTGGTGTGAAACAGAGACTCCTATACCCACCACCATCTAGAATATGTAATTTTAACAATCTTCGAATTGTTGTAATCTACATGTTCTAGATGGATATATATATATATATATGAATTTTTATAGACAACTATCAAAATATGGTACATCGTTACACATGATGTATTGCATTTTAGAATCACTTTCAAATGCTATTGTAAAAAAATCATGTTAAGCAACTTAAATCCCAGTTTAAAAAAACTAGACTTTTAATCATTAATATTAAATAGCAAATAACCTCATATTTGAGCAAAATTTGGAAGATATGTATGTATAACGTTAATAAGTGATTCAATCTATAATGTCGGATTTTTGGAAACAAATACGCAAACAATAAGCAAATTACTCACATTACAACAGAGGATCCATTATATATATATATATATATTAATAATTGATATGACCAGATAAATTAGATAAATAATATCTATATAATTTTGACCCCCCGAGAGAAAATTCATGGCTTTGTACCTGGTTATTAGTGGTAGGGAGTGTGGGAAAGAAGGCGACGACAAAGAATGGCGATTTACCAAAAGCGAGAGCTAGCAGATAGGGAGGGGTTGATGCTAGGTTGGAGGCAACGGGCATCTCTTACGTTCATAGGCAGGCGACGGTGACGGCGGCGGAAGCGCAGGTGCTGGGGCACGATAACATAGCAAGGGGAGGCAGTTGGAGGGGATATGGCACTGCTGGGGGAAGGGGAGGTAGTAGAGAAAGGGGAGGTGCTGGAGGAAGGTGAGGATGGGGGGTTGGGAGAGGGCCTGGAAAAGGAGTTGCTGGAGTGTCTCGGTTTGGTACCACCAGGAGGGGTTCAGTATGTGCATAAATGA
Organism: Ottelia alismoides; assembly: GCA_037367405.1. Taxonomy (NCBI): domain Eukaryota; kingdom Viridiplantae; phylum Streptophyta; class Magnoliopsida; order Alismatales; family Hydrocharitaceae; genus Ottelia; species Ottelia alismoides. The sequence continues at coordinate 64,044 of JAZKJV010010009.1, read as the reverse complement.
ATATCGTCACGTGGAACGTACAAGGTCTAGGACATGCTGAGAAAAGGGTGGCAGTGCGGTGATTGATGGATCACTGAGTGGATTTGACTTTGCTATAGGAAACGAAGATCTCATGTGAGTTTGATAGCATATAAAAAGAGGTCGGGGAATTAGTTCGAAGGAGTAAAAGGAGATTGGGTCGAAAGGGGCAGGGCATAATGACGGGATGAAGGGGAGATAAATTTGGTATGGAGGGGGGATGCGTGGCAGGTACTCGCTCTCGATCTTACTACGGTGTGAGGTGGATGGGGTCATGCTTTTGATTATGAATGTTTACGACCCTTACAACATGGCCAACACGACTCATTTTGTGGAGGAATTGTTCTTAACGAGGATGGTTTTCACTGATGTTGCGTGGATAATCGCTGGTGATTTCAACGTGACTATTCGTCCAGAAGATCGCTCGATGGGGAGGGGAGGAAGAGATGGAGGTTCTGCGGTGCTAATTGGGATGGTGGATGAGCTCAGCCTTCAGGTGGTGGACGCCATAGGATGTCTCTACACTTGGCGGAACTCGATGTCAAGCTCTTGTTTTAAAAGATTTTTGTTGCCCACGGAGATGCTTGAGATATTTCCTTTAGCTGGGGCACGGACCATGCCTGTGGCTCATTGTAATCCCTCGAACCTTCTTCTGGTTTGAGACTGTTTGGATGTTAGAGGATGGTTTCCATGAGACCGTTGCGAATTTTTGGAGAGGTGCAATCCCGAGGGGTCCGCGACGTGCAGATTGGCGAGCAAGCTGGCCTCGTTCAGGAGGCATCTGATGGAGTTCAACAGATCAAACCGGATGCAGTGCAGATCAAGGAGGGAAAGGGTGCAGGAGGAGTTGAGCAGGCGTGATAGGTTGGAGGATGACAGGGCTCTGACGGCAGAAGACATGGTTGAGAGGAGTAGCCACCTGGATGAGATTTTTAGGGAGACAAAAAGGATGAGGTATCTTGGAGGCAGCGATCCAGGCAGCGGTGGCTGACGGAAGGAGATGCTAATACGAGATTCTTTCATGCAATGGCCAGCGGGAGGAGGCGCAAAAATATGATATAATTGGTGGTTGTGGGCAGGAGGTAGTGGAGTGGGATCGGGCGATGGGAACGGCTTTGCAGTCCCATTTCAGTTTTTCAGCAATAGGCCTACCCAGGTAGGATGGGGTTTGCACGGGAGAGGGATCCCACATATTTATGAGTCTGAGGCAGATGCATTGGTGAGGGGATTTACGGAAGTCGAGACAAAGCGGGCGCTTTTTCAGCTGAATACGAATGGGGCTCCGGGCCCAGACGGGTTCTCGGTGGCTTTTTATCGTGAGCTCTAAGAGGAGGTCAAGCGGGACATGATGTAGGTGGTTGAGGAATTTCAAGAGGGGAATCAGGGCTTCAAGAGGCTGAACAAGACGCTCATCTTTTTGTTGTCGAAGAAAGACACGTCGATCAGGGTGGAGGACTACAGACCTATTGCGTTATCTAATGCTTCATATCTCATTGTAGTGAAAATTCTTGCTAACCGATTAAGAGAGGTTTGACGCCGGATCATTTGTTCCTGGGAGAGCTGGCTGACGGTTTGGTGATGGCTGCGGAAATGGTGACAGAGTGGAAGAGAAACAAGATCAAGGGAGTGTTATGGAAAGTTGACTTTTCCGAAGCATATAACTGCGTGGACTGAAGGTTCTTATGAGCTTCATTGGAGAGGAGGGGATTCCCGGAGATGTGGATAGCCTGCATTAAATGATGCGTTACGACAACTTCTCATGCGGTACTGGTCGATGGCATATCAGAAGAGGGATTCTTTCAGCCTCTGAGAGGCATCTGGCAGGGGTGCCCATTAGACCCGCTTCTTCCTTGTCATTGTGGCTGATGTGTTGGTGATGATGAGGAAGGCGACGAATGGGCATTGGCACTGCGATAGCATGTGGCAGTGAACAGGGTGGTCGGCAACAGCTGGGAAGGCCCATGCAGGGGATGCAGCAGCTGGGAAGGTTGCTAGGGGGATCCCAATGACGCTTAGCGGTGAGACGAGGGGTCCAACAGCAGCTGGAGGTGCCTCTGGTGGTGGTTGTAGCCTGCGCGAGGGTGGGTGACGATTGTTGGAAGCCACGCAGGGCCTGCTTTGCGGTGGTGCTTGCTTTAAGAGAGGACTATGGCATGGTGGGATACAAGAACTCTGGTCTAGGACAGCCGCTCTGATACCATGTTGGGAAAACAATGAGTTACTTATTCATTAGGCCTTAGGGTTCTCTTATATAGAGGAAAGACTCGTTGAGCAAATTACATAATGAAGATAGAAAGAATAGATAATACATAAAAGAGACAAAAAATAAGTAATATCTCAACAGGCATTGTTCGGCAGAAGATGAGTGTTGCGCTCATTTTTCTTAGGATGCCATGTTGCTAAAGAGGTGTGGGTTGCAAACTTGCAACCATGGTAGAAATGGTATTGATGGGGAGAAGGAATAAGCTTCGGGGGTCCCTTGATGCTCTTGGGAGTTCGAGTAGTCTGATTAAAGTCTGGGTGGTATCTATCTTATGGTATATATGGCTTGCACGAAATGGTTCTATCTTCAGAGGAAATAAATATATATGGAAAATGTGATTGAGCATGATAAATGCTTAAAGACATTTTGATCTTTGTAATTCTTTTTTTAAGTTATTGTGAATAAATAGAAGTTACAGAGTAGGCGTCTTCTCGACGCCATACCTCTTTTTCCTAAAAAAAGCATTGTGCCATGGTAAGTTGCCATCTTCTGTGAGCACTACCAACCTCTGGAATGTCTCCATCAGTCTCTTTCCCAAGCCAGTCATCCATCCAAAGCCAACACTTATCCTTGAACATTGTGTCAAGTGTGGCCTGACAGTAGGGATCATCCACATCAAGCCCTTCCATAATACTAAAGCCCTATGTAGCATGATGGCTTGATCCTCCAAGGAGAAACACGAAACATCTCTTGTAGCAAACCTTCATTACTTTGCTTTAAATCCCATCCCCTCTCTCGGAAGCTTCAAAATATGGTTGGCTACTAATGCATTATTGAAATGCTTCGATTTCCTAATACAAAACACCCTCTAATCGAAAACGTGCAACCTCCTCTCCAATCTTTCACTCAATGTGCTTCCTAATCAACCCCAAAGATGAAACAGATAGTGTCGTCCTTGTACTCTTGTAATGGAGAAGAGGTATCTGCATCATGCCACCAACGAACCCCCCCCCACCCCCACCCTCGTCCCAATTGTGCACCCTTATAATGATTGACGCCAATATATCAAATATTGGAAATTATACTGGATCTTTGTCCAAATATTCATTTGTGCAAATATATAATATGTATGTTATGTATAAATATATACAAGCATATAATATATTACTTAGATATATGTTTATAGTATACAATTATAAGGTCACATATGCAAATGTCAATATAATCATGATGTTTCGAAATTTGACAAATAAAAAAAGGTAGTCTTGGAGCTCAAAACTCAACATGTATTCACTATTCAGTCGCAATCAAGTCATACGCATATTCAAACTCCCATCAAAGTCAACACCTTCACCTAAGGAAAAATACCATGTATGCAACTAAAGACCTTAAGTCCCTATGTTCTCATCTCTATAACCCAACCTTGGCTTCTTCTGCATACATTTCGACACTGTCCATCTCCTATACATATTTTTAGCAGTATATATTTATCTAAATATTAAAACTTGTTCTAAAGCATCCAATATGTGACAAATAATTAGTACGTGTCAAGTGTCCGTATCTGTTTAACAAATATTTCTATCCATTTTAAAATTATGTATCGCATTTTTCGTATCGTTCTGAAATTGGCATATATATCTGATTTTAAAAACAAATAGATAAGGTAAGACATGTTTCTATCGGCCACTATATGTCTGTCTATATTCCTCGATGCACACCACATTGAGGACCAAATCAATGTGGACTCCACAAAGCCCATTATCTACATGAAGCCTTCGACTCCACTTCTCTCCTAGATATAAACCACCTTGTTGTGATTAAGTTATCCAGTTAAGATCTCCCCTGGATAAATGTAGATTGTACTAAATTCACCAAGTCTACCAACACCGTTTAAAGTCTCAAAGTGTGCACCTTCGAAATGATCAGATACAACAACTTGGACAAATTAATTGGCTCATAAATTTCTAGCCTCTTCGACAAATACTGCTTTGGCAACACAAGAGGAAAATCATCTAGTTGTGGAAATCAGAGTTCTTGTCACCACTGTGTCAGTCACCTACAACACATTATGACCAACCACTTCCCAAAGCTGCTTATAAAAGAGCAAAAAACAGTCTGGCCCAGTGAACCCTATATTTCCAACAAGATCAAGGCGACCTGACATTGTTGGTCGATGCATGCACCACTATCACACCCCGCATTGCATTCTCATCATGAAAGCTCAAACTCATCATGAAAGCTCAAAAACTACTCGCAAGGTTGTTCCACCTCCCTCTAACTTGCAGTATTCAAGCCCATCACAACTGGCCTCTCTATAGTGTCCCTCCTTTCTAACATGGCCAGGTGAAAGAAGTGAGTGGTTACAGCTGTGTCTGCCAACCAAAATATCCAAAACTCTACTTCCACTGAATCCCTCTCTTCACATTCTCTTCATTCATCATCACAATGTGTTTCCTCATCTCCACATCCTGCATTGATAGTGATCTTTCATCCTCCATTTTACCTAGTCACTATACTGCTTGATGTGCCTCACACCTCCTCACCTTTGCGGTAGTCCTCAAAGCCTTCCTCAAATTTATCGAGAATAGTATTGAAGACTTAAGATTAGTTGCCAAGGTCCTGGTGGTTGTGTCCTCGGTTTGGACTAGATCCAGTGTTCCTCCACCAACTCCTGATAACCCATCTCAAGAAACCAGGCACTTTCAAACTTAAAGTAGGCCATGTGCCTCTTTTCCTTATTTGACAACCACACTAGTGGTGCATAATCCTAGAATGACCTCGATTTCACAAAAATGTAGAAAACGGGAAGGCCACAGTAAGTAATTCCATGTACCATGAATATGTCAATTTCGGATCTTGAATATGAGTTCCGTCAAGTGACCATGCAGTCCAGTATCGGACAGTCGCCCAACCTAAACTCGCCCACCGCCTCCTCGATCCGTCACAACATCTTGGCACGAGCATCTCTCAAGTTGAGCCTCCAACCTCTATGTAAAATGATGCAAATCGGATTTTGGTGCGGCGATAAAATTTGAATTTTTGAACGGTGGATGTTGGTGGAAGAAAATAGAGGGGTTGAGAAGAAGAAACTCGAAGGGTTGAGAAGAGAAGACACGCCAGATGCGCGGGGTTAGAGAAGAAGAAACGCGTATACCGCGAGGGGAAGAGAGAAGAGACTTGTCGGGAATACGAGGGGTTTGGGAGAAGAAGAACACGTGTAGATCACGCGGGGAGAAGGAGAGAGGGGAGAGGAGAGAGAGATAAATCTCTATTTTATCACGTCTTGAACTGACTAAAACATTGGACCCTCATCCCTTTAAATAGGAGGGATGACATTACAAGAATAGAAATAATTTAAACAGACAACCAATTATCCTAAAATGACTCTAACTAATTAACCGACTAACTACCAAATTTGAAATTCAAATTAAGACTAATTGAGACCACACGCGATCTCTTTATTTAAAATTGCGACAACTTAAAAAACGTAAATAAAATTAACGGCCACAATTTAAATAATTAGACGGCCCTACATGTCGAGTCCACGCTGCATCAACTCTCCTTCGCTTTTAAAAAATTCGTCTCCCGACGAATTGCTTGAACCTTGAGGCTTGACATAAGGCGCTTCATGAACTTGTGTCGACGTGCGCGTGAACGCGAATCATGAGATATGCAACTCAAATCATATTGCATCTTCCAATGCGCGACGGGATCATCGAATCGTAGGGACGATTCGGTTGCCATGCTCTGATACCAATTGATGCAAATCGGATTTTGGCGCGGCGATAAAATTTGAATTTTTGAACGGTGGATGTTGGTGGAAGAAAATAAAGGGGTTGAGAAGAAGAAACTCGAACGGTTGAGAAGAGAAGACACGCCGGATGCGCGGGGTTAGAGAAGAAGAAACGCGTAGACCGCGAGGGGAAGAGAGAAGAGACTCGTCGGGAATACGAGGGGTTTGGGAGAAGAAGAACATGTGTAGATCACGCGGGGAGAAGGAGAGAGAGGGGAGAGGAGAGAGAGATAAATCTATATTTTATCACATCTTGAACTGACTAAAACATTGGACCCTCATCCCTTTATATAGGAGGGATGACATTACAAGAATAGAAAATAATTTAAACCGACGACCAATTATCCTAAACTGACTCTAACTAATTAACCGACTAACTACCAAATTTGAAATTCAAATTAAGACTAATTGAGATCACACGCGATCTCTTTATTTAAAATTGCGACAACTTAAAAAACGTAAATAGAATTAACGGCCACAATTTAAATAATTAGACGGCCCTACATGTCGAGTCCACGCTGCATCATAAAATTAAAATTCCCGCCAATTGACAAGGTGTGTCATCGTATCCTCTACCACCTCGCCAGCCCCCCACCAACGCATCCTGATCGATAGAGTCCTGCACAACCACCAACTATGGCAACATAAAATATTTGTATATATATCCAACTTCCAAAATGGATATGGATATAGGAATACCTATTTCTACATCAGTATTCCTCTATTTTACATCCCTACATGCAACGTAATTTCACTCTCCTGCTTTTCTTCCTCCAGATCGATCTTCACCCATGATCACCGCCACTCTATGACTCCAATTGATGGACCACCCTCATTCCTCTATGATTGATCCCAATATTGCCCTCCCAAATCAAGCATCCTCGTGATAGTTGGCATCACAGGTTGTCGACGACGATCACGAAGTGAACTTTTGGGTTCAACGTACACACATGATCACAGGAGTCAAAAGCACTTCGAGGTAGTCGATCCTACAATGAGACTCAACCAGTTCAGATCTGGTTCTGCTCCTATTTATCTACCTCCTAGCCACCCTTGAGTCCTAGAAAACCATGCACTCGACAGGAGATTAGAATTGAACTCCTTCAGCTGAAAAGGGATCCTCTATCCCAGCAAAAGCAAGTCAGTCTATATCTACGCCCCGCCCATGAACAACCTCCAAAAGGAAACTCTGAACCTATCCAATCAAATCCCCCCACAAACCAAATTCCCAAGACTTTCGTCCTTTAAAAGTTGAAACCAAATGTCAACTTCCTCCTCCTTTCTTTCACCGAAGTGGTAGGGTTTATCAGCCAACTCCAACGGCACGATCCTCTCCCTCCTAACATGTCGACGAAAGCACAGGCTTCGACGTGTTAAACTCGAATGACATCTGATCATACCATGTCCAAACCGAAAGGAGCATGCCCTTGAGCACACAGCTCATTTGAGGAGACACTTTGCAAGTTGTAGCCCCGCACCTTTCTGTGTGCCACCCTCCACCTTCACAACTTGCATCACCATCAACAACAACTTGTGTCCACCTTCCCGAGGGGCCTCGTTGCTATCAGTCATGCCCTCTTCCACAACTGCAATGTCACCTAATAGGCCCTTCCTCCCCATTGACTCTTCTTTTAATGGTACCATCATCCTCACCTCTATGTCAACCCTCAGTCAAATTGTCGATGCATTCCTATTGAAAAGCCCAAGCAAGATGAAGTCCTTCATCGAGATGAAAGGTTGAGTTAGTACCACGAGAGCTTCCCGACTTGCAACACCACTAACCAAAAGGTATCCCACCAAACGCACCATCACTTGCTTGGCATTCCCCCGCTACAAGACCCCATCTTCATCATGTAATGTTGCCACTATACACATCTCCCGTCACAAAGAGTCATGCTCTACCTATGAACGGTCGATCAGCTTGAATCTCCGGAGAAAGAGGACCTACGACATTGCATGAAACACATTGAACTGAAAATCCTCCTGGTGTATAGAGAACCTCCCCATGACCTTTGCCAATGATGGCTGTACCCGGAGTGCATCCCCTACCATACATGTGTGAAGCAAGTCCTAGACAACCTTCCAACAACAACCACCATCTACACCCCCCACAGCGTCCATCTCTAGTCACCTTCTTCCCCTGAGATGTTGATGTGGCTCCATCACCATTACCGACCATGATGCTCGGCGATGTCCAACTGCCACATTGCAAGCGGTAAAACACACCTCAACAATATCACGTTGCAAGCAAGGAAATCGTGAATGGCCTTCTAAAGGTGAAACAAAAACAACAGCGGCAAAAAAGGAGGAAAGGTAGAGGACCTTGGAGAGCAGAGGACTAATGAGGAGAAGGATCCGAACGAGCGGAACCCCCACTGCAGCGGCGTTCGGCCGACGGTGAGGGGAGGACGACCTAAGTCGGCGGTGCGGCGGACGCGAGATCGCCGACGGTGGGTGGAGGTGGCGTGGAGAGGCGGCAAAGAGGAAGGGTTAGGTTTGGGGGGAGGAAATGAGAAATCGATGGTGGGGGGAGAGAAACGGAAGAAAACCACGCATTGAGTAATCTGGATGAAGTAACCTTGTGAATAGTAACCAGGATTGGGCCAACCCTGCCCAACCCTGCAACCAAACAGGCCCAGGTGAAACGAAAACATGACAACAAAAGAAAAATGCAGCCAAAATAAATATAATTAAGTAATAAAAAGGGCAAGGGATTTTTACGCGGCAGATCCTATAAATTTTTTAAATTACCTCTACGATCAATTGCATAACATAATTATCCCATCTACCCTGTAAATTACACCAAGAACCCTCACGGGCTTCAAACAGATTAATCGGAGGGTTCATGGGGTAAGCGCTGACAAGTTTACGGGGTCGATGGGGGAATTAGGTTGTTTCAAAGGTCGTGAAGGTAATTGACAAAGTTTATAGGACATGTCGGGTAAAAATTCTAAAGGAAAAATGCGTCGTTAGTAATCGGGTTACCCTAGGGTAGCCCGATTTACCACTCTCTATTCTTGGGTTGGAATTACATCGCAAATTATAGTGACATCACATCACATTTTTTTCCAACCCTCAAAAACATCCCAAATAGCTACTATTCACATCAGATTATCATGTGATCGGAAGCCCGCTGCAACTAAAATGAACAAGATAAGGGTATGAGATATGTGAAATAGGGAGGAATCAAAGAAACTTAAGATACAATTTCTTTGGTGTGAATGAAACTGTGATGAAAAAAAAATAGTCTTGAATGGGATCAGAAGAAGAAGGGCGGAGTTAATGGTCTTTTTCATTCTATTGTCACATGAGGAGTAGAACTTTTAGCAGTGGATTCATTCATATGGTATGTGTGATTGGAAGAAGCAAAGAAATGAAGCAACTCTTTTTTAACGTATTTTGTTATACATTAAATATAGTCATTATGTTCAGGCTTATTTTTCTCATATATTTTATACAAGTGCCAATAGTTGGATTGAAGGGGGGATTTTTCCAGTTGTAACATAAATTAGAAAGAAAATATAACTTTACGACTTTAATCTGGAAATTTCTAATGCAACCGGAAACATATGGTTAGTATCTTATATGTAACTGTATCCATATCTATTATAAAATAAATACAACTAACAATATTAGTTTCGAATCCATGTATATATTCGAGGAAAGGGAGCCTATTCACACTCATTTTAGCTTTTTTTTTATTTTTTTTTCAAGGGATTTTATCACTTGTGCCCCTCCGAGATATCGCAATATCAGTTATGCCCCTATCTTTTTGGTAATATCAGTTGTGCCCCTCACTTCTTGCTCCGTCGTCAGTTGTGCCCTTCCGTCAGATTAACCGTCAAAAAATTAAAATAACTATGGTTTATTCAAACCATGTTGTGGTTAAGAAGGGTATTATGGTCAAAACAAAATTAGGGGCGGAGGAGGAGCTCGAGGGAGGAGCTCGAGGCGGACCGTGACGGAAGGAGGGGAGGCCCAGAGGAGGGGGAGCAGGGTGCGGCGTCGGGGAGGGGAGGGGGCGGCCCAGGGGAGGGAGCACGGTGCCGAGGAGGGGAAGGGGTAGGGGCAGGGGCGGGGGCTGCGATCTGGGAGGCGATGCGGGGCTGGGAGGAGGTGCAGCGTCGGGGAGGAGATGTGACGCAAGGGAGGAGGTGCGGGGGGGGAGGAGGTGAGGCGCCGGAGAGGGGAGGTGGTGCGGCGGGGAGGAGGTGCGGCATCGGGGAGGGGAGGAGGTACGGGGGGAGGAGGTGTGACGCAAGGGAGGAGGTGCGGGGGGGGGGGGGGGGGGAGGTGAGGCGCCGGAGAGGGGAGGTGGTGCGGTGGGGAGGAGGCGCGGCATCGGGGAGGGGAGGAGGTGCGGGCGGAGCCAACGCATGGTTGATAGCCGCGGGCGGTGGGACGTTTGGAGGCGCCGCAACCTGCGGCGCATGCGCAGCGGGTCGGCGAGGCCGAGAAGGCAGGTCGGGGCGCGGCGTGCGCCGCTGGGGTGCTCGGAGGAAGGGGGTCGGGCAGAGGAACGCCACGTACGACGTTGTTCTGGAGCGGAAGGACATGGCCGAGAACTCCTCTCACTTTTTTGATTTATTACTTTTGTTCCCAAATCAGTTCTGTGTTATCTGATTTCAATCACAACTGATGTGTTTTCATTTGGCGCACAAGTGAGGGAAAGACATGCCCATTTCAGTGCATTTTGTTTCTGCCACCATGTCATCTCCACACGCCCTCTATCCACTTCAATTCTGTTGCACAGCAATAGCAATCGATTTCATCTTATTCTATAGGTTTGAAAGGAACAGGTTCTTGATGCTATTTGTTGAAGGGGAAGGGAGGCCCATGAGAGGGAGCACGGTGCCGAGGAGGGGAGGGGCCAGGGGCAGGGGCGGAGACAGGGGCTGGGAGGGGATGCGGGGCTGGGAGGGGGTGCGGGGCTGGGCGGCGCGGGGCAGGGACTGGGGCGGCGGGCTGGGAGGAGGTGCGGGGAGCTCGAGCCAGAGCTGGGCGGCGCGGGGCAGGGGCGGGGGCGGAGAGGGAGGAGGAGGAAGTTGGAGGAGGAAGAAGAGGATGGGGAAAAGGAGGAAGAAAGAAGAGGATGAGAAAGAGGGTGTAAAATGACCACATAACCTTTTAAAAAATTAATTCCGCTTATGTCCTCAAAGTTAACGTCCGTTTGCACTGTAGATGGACGGTAACTAACCCGAGGAGCACAAGTGATAAAATAACAAGAAGTGAGGGGCACAACTGATATTACCAAAAAGATAGGGGCATAACTGATATTGTGATATCTCGGAGGGGCACAAGTGATAAAATCCCTTTTTTCAAAAATACCACCGTGGATTTTCATAACTATATCCCTCTAATATGTTATTCAAATTTCGTCAGAAACAGAGACTCCTACGGCCTCTATCCAGACAGACATTTTTTAACGGTCACAGATTTGCTGTATTTTACATATTCTGCATGGGGCCGTAAGAGTCTTTGTTTCTGATGAAATTTGAATGACATATTAGAGGGGTATAGTTATAAAATCCATGGTGGTATTTTAAAATAAAAAATAAAAAATTGCTAAAAATAGATATGAAGTAGGTAATGTTACCTACTTCACAAAGTAAGCTCGCTTTCCCCTCTATCTCTCTCTCTCTATATATACATATATGTGTGTGTGTGTTTTATATATCTGTTGTAACCATGATCGATATGATTAAATATACTTGATATATTTTTTTTCATTTGATATATCTTATGCCAACTTTGATATGTAAAAGGATATGATGCATCCGTATGAGATTTGCTTCGATAATCTATTGTATACACATGTTGAAATCCTCACCTAGTATAAAGTGCGTAGAGATGCATAATTTCACTTTGATATTTATAAATACATGTGTTGGTGTACATACATGCATGCATACATACATATATATATATATATATAACATGAAAATAGTTATAAAATTACTTGTAACCATATTTGATATAAATGTTAAAAAATGAATACGCATAATATATTTGTATCGTCAATATATCCTTTATACCGCCATTAATCTATGACTGAATACATTTATCTATGTATGAAGTGATGCCATCTTTATTATACAAGGTAAATTACAAAAAAAGGGACTCATCTATACCTCAATTCCCAATTAAGGGACTCATTTTCAATTGTCCACAGAAAATCTAGATTTCAGTTAGGTCACAGTGGTCAATTTTCTCGGTGAAGGGTAGATGAAGTTATTAGGCTTTGGGTAGCGGATCCTTTAAGGCCGCGATGAAAACATACTAGTTAGGTGACAAGTTGCACCTAGTCGCCCGGATACAACGGGAGTCTCTTGAATGGGTTGCCTCATTCTTAGCTTCGTGCTTCTACACGATACCGGGATATCCGGAGTAGCAATATGTATAACCACATCGAATGTTACTTCGAGTCTAATACCATGAGGTGAGTTCCTGGATGTGGATAATAAAGTTGGAGATATGACATGTTCGATGCTTTCCTATTCACGCGTGAACAAGGATTCAAGTTTCCTGCTTGCGTGTGCTTGTATAAGAAAAAAAGATCCATGATCGATACCAGAAGTCGCACCCTACATACGTGGACCATGTTCAACATGTAGAGAGCTTAAGATCGATGCGATATTATTCATAAACAATGAATTTAATCATCTAGTACTATGCTCGTCGCAACATTAGTGGTCATAAAAATGCCTTTTTTCTTTGGAAGCAAGATCGAACCTTTCATGGATGTCCAACCTAGAAAAAACATGAAGTAAAACTATTACAGAGAGATCGATGGGAGACGGACAACAAGCTGCGCCGCCAATCCCTTTTGAATGGCAAATCCAATTCTTCGAAATACAACATCTATAGATCTGGAAACCATAACATTGTTGTGCATAATTCTTTGGACCCTTTTGAGAAGCTCCACTCTTCAGTAGTCAAAAATCCGAAGGTGTCAAAACCAAAAGGAATGAATACATGTTGATTGTCAAGACATGCCTTCTCATGCTTAGCAACTTTAGCCGATGCAGCTTTCTGTGCAGCGTGTCCCGCAATAAAATCACTCCTTATCGGACTCACTAATGGAGAAATTCCGGTCAGATCAACACATGCATGCTTCCCCTCCAACCCATCCAAAAATTAAAACATCTGCTGGTCGGTCGTCGTCCAACATTAGTGGTCACGTTATTTTAAAGCTTTCGCAGATCTACTTGCACCATATACGGTACGTGTCATCGTATAAACATTATGAAGTTTATAGAGCTGCCATGTAATTTCAAATGTTTATGGGGGTCGTCGTATAAACATACTGGTATTTTTTGCGGGAGCACTTTATGATCTCGGTATCATTAATAATTTGGTTTAACTCTAAAATCTTCAACTCGATTTAGAAGAAAATCTCCCGTTACAAGCGTCACACGATACGGTGAAAATAGACCTGTGGAACAGCAGATGCCTCGTTCAGCCTATAAAGACGTCCCGCTCCTCGTTAGGGTTTCATCGATACAATCCGTCAGTCGTCGCTTTGTAGGGTTTCAGTTGGAGCTGCGCGGTCTTCGTCTTCGTTTAGGGTTCGTCCATTCATCTTCGTTGAATCGTCTAACATTGCAATTCCTTGTCGCTTCTCCAATTGTGGCATGAAATCTATCTTTAGGCAAGTTTCGATCGTCTGCCTTTAGCTCTGATGCTCCTTTTTTTCGAGTAGGAATCATCGCTGACAAGGTAGATGTACTGTATCAAATTTCTCGATTTTTTATTCGTTATTTGTTACGGAGCAATGGGGGTGATGATACAAATCAGACGGATTCCCAATGATTTGTTCGAAAGATGATAACTTTACCAGCTACTTCTGACTCGTTGCTCTTTTTTCCGTCAATTTTTGTTAATTTTCCGTTTTCTTATATGAGAGCCGGTGATGCAAGTTGATATTTGCTACTCTTGATGGGGAGACGACCCGTCTGATGATCATTATCCACCAAGATCTCTGAGGCTTTTGTTCTCTCTGATTCTATTCTCCTGTTTGCTTTTTTGCGGAATTTTGCGGTTATTTAAATCTCCCATTTTTAATCATTCAACGTTTTACTTTTTTTGTCTTTACATTATGTTTTTCAGTTAGTTTTCGCTATTAATTGAAGTTTTATGTTAGAGATTTTTACCTGGGATACCCTATAAAATTTTTTAAATTTCCTCAACGCTCTTTTGCAGAAGGTAATTATCCCATGGATCTTAAAAATTATCCCGAGAACTTCCATGGGCTTCAAATAGATTACCTGGAAGGTCATCGTCGATGGATGAATTATGTTGTTTTAAAGATTGTAGAGATAATTGACAAAGTTTATAAGATCTATTGGGTAAAAATCCTTTATGTTATTATATCTAAAAGAACTTGCACCTCGTTGTGAATTCTGAATTATATATTTACGTTTGAGTACCGAAATCAACTTAAAAAGTTTTTTTGTCGGTTTCGTTATCAATAAATAAACCGTATCAACACATGCTAAGTATGATGATTTTATAGATCCAAAATCCAATAGATAATTTATAGTTATGAGAATGTCATTGTTATTTCCATGATAATATTTATACAAGTACTAATATTTATATTTGTGAATATCGCACAAGAAATTATTTTTTTTCAAGAAATGGTTGTATCTTAACCCATGTGAATTTTAGGTAAATATTACGATAAATGTAATTATTCATGATAAACATAAGCCTAACATTCTATGTAATAAGATTAGTTGATATTGAGAAAAGAGTGGATCTTTATATTTAAATTCATATATGAAAAATTTTATAACATTCTATTTAATAAATACAAGTATGGTATTGCAATTACTTTCAGTTCATTTTGGAAGATGAGAAATATATTTATATAGCTATATTCATGTGCATAGGAGATTCAACTTGCTTAAGACCACCATGGAGGTTCATGTAGTTGACTATATTGTTTTCTAGTGCTTCTTTCAATTGTTGTGGTGGCTTTAATAGAATTATCATAGATCTGATAATCTCTAATCCTATTGATGGTCTTTGAGATAATTTTGGATTGTGATATTATCTTGGAAATAGCAAATAGTTGTCTAAATATGACATACTAGCAAGTAACTAAGTTTGAAGAGCTGTTGAATTGTATTAAGTATGGTTGTGAATTGAGAGGTTTCGGACTTGAAAGGTTGTGTATGATTTAAAGTTTTTTCATATCTTAGTGGACCCAAGTTTAAAATAAATGTTTGTATTAAATATTATGTAATATAAGTACTATTATTTTTGCAAATATTTTGGCACCCTTCTCTTCTAGATCTTGGTAGCTTGTATGTGTAAGATTTGCACTATATTTAACAACACAAAAGCTAAACATTAACTTTGTTAATGCGATAATTATTAAAAGATATTAGTTCAATTAGAAACTCTAAAAGTCATGTGCCCCCGTTGGTACCTTTCTTCGTTATAGCTTGCATATCTTATACTTGAAAGATTTACTCTGTATTTAATAATTTTAAAATTAAAAATTAAATTTATGAATACAATAGTGAACACATAAATTTATTGCAATATGTAAGCTTAAAAGTTGGTTCCCTTACTTGAGGTAAGCATATATCATCAAAATTATATAAGATGATGTTTGACTTAATAAAAAAAGAATTAACTAAACCTGAAGGTTTGTTGCTCTAGCATGTATGCTTGTTTATATTGATAGATTGGATTAATCAATGAGAACATATTAATTATTTTATCAAAATACATAATTGTATGTTCAACTTTTATATTCTTGATTGATGGTAAATTTGTGAATTGTTGAATTTCTTTCAGTCAATTGTTGAATTTCTTTCAGACTATTTCTTTCGTCGAGAATTGTATCCGTTTATTAAGGAGATGATTTATTAAATTATCAATTTATGTTTTAAAGAAAGATATGTAATTATATAAAATGTAATAGATGTTTTTTCATTGTACCATGTGATCTGTATGTTGCAGAAGGTGGAATTTATGCATAGACATCATTGCTTGCATCCTCATGCTCAATGATTACATCTTCTTAATCCTTACTTCGATTCAATATAAACCTGTAACGTCCCGGGCTTAGGTCTCCGGTACATTATCGAAGAAAACTGACCCTAATAACTTGTTAGGTACAGACACAAATGGATCCGTGGGCAACTACCCAAAATGCTTAAGCTCAAATTGTCAAGTAGTAATCCCCATCGCTTTTAAATCATATCCACACTTCCTGAGTTTTAGATATGACATTATGTTTGGGGTTGGGGTGTTACAACCTCTCCCACTTATATTCGCCATGTCCTCGTTGCGAGATGGTCTATCACTTCTTTTCAGTGATAGTGGCGGCTGCACGTTCTGGGTAGCCATTTCCTCCAATCTTTTTGTAGGGGCGGCTCCACCTCTCGGGTAGCTCTTTTCATTATAAGAGAGAATTTGTTTCTGATACCATTTTTAACGTCCTGGGTTTAGATCTTCGGTCCGTTATCGAAGTATTACTGGCCCTGACAACCTCTTGGGATCGGGCTCATACGAACTCGATTAACCAATCCCAAAATGCTTAAGCCGAGTTGTTCGTTAGTAAGCCCCTTCACCATCTATCCCACCTGGAATTTTTTGTGTTCCACGGTATGGGACATTTGTTTGGGTTTTTACAACCTCCCCCACTTATATTCGTAACATTCTCGTTGCAACATGGCACATCACTTCTTCCCAGTGACAGTGGCGGCTGCACGCTCTGGGTAGCCATTTCCTCCAATCTCTTTGTAGGGGCGGCTCAACCTCTCGGGTAGCCCTTTCCACTATCAGAGAGAATTTGGCTCTGATATCATTTGTAACGTCAAGTTGTCAAGTAGTAATCCCATCACTTTTAAATCATACCCATACTTCGTGAGTTTTAGGTATGGCACTATGTTTGGGGTTGGGGTGTTACAAAACTAATCTAATGTCGCTGCTTCGCGTCCGATTGTGTCGAGAGATGGCATGTATCATCTCAACGAAAGTTGGAAGATTTATCACATTCCACATTGATGCATCACTTGATATACAAGATGTATAGCTGTAATATCATAACAAATCAATGGTACTCTACTCTATTAAATCAAACAGACTTGTCACTTCTAGATATTAAATTCAATGCTGTGATTTCTTCGTTGACATACAATGCCTGATTTATCTATATTCATAAAAATAGAATCACATATAATTCTTTATTCATTTTAAAAATTGTGTTACTATTAACATTATTTCCTGATGAGACTTCTCTGTGTATTTATCTTGTTTTGATAATAGACAAGTGTCATGGTTTGCACGTTCTCGTTGAAACTTGTCTCTCCAATTTATTTTAGGGCCAATGATTCGCCTTCTTTACTCCTAAATGCATGTTTTCCAATGCCAAACATGCATATTATTAATTTTATCAAGATATTCTATGCATTCACATGTTTATTATAAATGTACTTGCAATACTGTGAAAAAATCACAAATTCTTGATTTATAATCTTGGTACCCATGTCTAACTCAGAGTACATGTATGTGAAAAAATATCACCCCAAGCTAATTGCGCACAATCTTCCAATTCACGTAAATGTAGTATGTATCTATCAAAAGTAGAAGAATTACTAATGAGCGGAAATAAGTAATATAAAAAATTAATTAACTCAATCGTTCACTTGAGTAAGATCAGATCTTCGCTACTATTTGCAAGAACACTACATCCAATATGATAGAAAGTTAGTATTCTAAACTCTGCGGATTGCTTCTTGTTCATCTTCAATACTAAGTAGGCCATTATGTTGAAATGTCTCGTGTATCCATGTCATCTTCACGTTATTGCTCCTTATACAAGTAGTATAGCAATTAACAAGTTTAAAAAAAGCTCTTCCTAGCCGTCCATCGGAACAACATGATCAATAACAGGTAAATCGTCGACCTTTAACCCACTGATTAATCTCACATCTTGCAATGTAACAGTAGCCTCACCAAATCTAAGGTGAAATGTGTGTTTCGGGAGGCCACCACTTTAAACTTGTCAACAATGAAGGTCCATATGTACCTTCTCATATCCACATCACATGAAAATTCAGAAAGTTCCAATAATCTATTTATCACTCCACTTTTTATGTATAATAATATCTAGCTGCTTATTGTGCTCCACAAAATGAATATTACATGATTATAATATAATTACACATTCATGTAACATAATGATTTCCTATGTTGCAATATATTGTAAAATAAATACTAATCGATCTGATAGGTTGGGAAGAACAATGCTCATTCTATAGATACAACACTTAGGCATCGAGTAGTCCGGATAATCTATCCATGTATATCGTCTACATCTAATAAGCAGATATAAGAACAATATTAACCAATTTTTTACTATTATAATGGACCAAAAAGAAAATTATAAAGAAGAAATACCTAGTTAAAGATAAATATGCAAATTTAGTCATTAACTTCTCCATGGAAAACTTAATTAGTTATGTCCGAGTTGTTTACAAATCTTACACTACTTTTGTCACACACACTTTCATTCATATCATTTCTAATTCTTCCTTGTATCAAACGTCGATGATTCCCCTTCCCGATGATCAGAGGTAATACCGTTGTTTCATCTTTGACTCCCTAATAGTGTTGATTTGGGATAGGATGAAAGAAGTATTTGTATGCATGACGATAATATTTGCTTTAATAATATTATGAACGAAGTTGTGCACGCATGTGTGTAACCGATGCTATAACATGATGGCATACAAAATGCTTCATTTGCATAAATCCGTACATGCATTTGCTTTCTTCACCATTTAAGTTAACTCTTTTCATGACTCATTAAATCATTCCGACAAATTCGTTGTCATGTATCCATATCTATGATCGTTATCTTGACTCTAACCACACAACAAGTTTGATCACCATTATCTTATGAAATGATCCACTCAAAGTCTTCTTTATCAAGAATATTAATATTACGCATCATACTATCGAACTTATTTTCGTATGGTCTTCTCCAACCACATAAAATCGATTCTGAATAGAGCCAACGAGTCTTATGTTTGACTTAACGCATATTCATATACATATGAAGAAGACAATAATGGTGACTGAATTCTTCTTCAGGTGGAAATAAACAGCTAACACAATCTTTCAAACCATGAAACCGATCACGAATAAAGTAAATATCTGTACGTCTGATGATTTGGTTCAACAAATTAAGATACCATCTCCAAACGCTAATATTATCGTTCTTTTCAGCGATAGCAAATGCTATTGGAAAGAGTCCATTGTTCGCATCAATTGCTGTCACGATGTACATATGCCCAACATATCTCCCATACAAGTGTATGTGTCGAGTATTGAAATATTTGTTGGCCTGATTGAAAGGTATATTGTTAGTTTAGTGGAGGCTAATATAATATATTTTTATCACTAACTTAAATGCAAATATATTACCTTGATGAAGATGGCTTACTTTCTTGATCAATGGGGATGACTTTGACAAAGAGTTGTATGAAACTGACTCTGTCGATGGAATCCATTGATACAACGAATGCATCGTGAGAGATTAAAATTGGGTAGAAAGATGTATCGATCAGGTGGAATAGTAGTGGCTTTAGAAACTCGACCCAACATATCAAAATAAGCTATCAAGTGTAGAAACATAACCATACGCTTTTGTCTGGGGTGTACATGCACTGGGTACCCGGATCGTTCAACCATGATCCACCTCGACCCGTCATTACCACGTTAATGGGTTGACCCGATCCATTCCAACGGGTACCCGTACTAACGCGCAACCAAATTATTTGAATGGGTCTCAATTACCTGTGGATACCCACGGATCACTACCATAAAAATCAACGCTCGAAATCGGCATCAAGAAATACCTAATACGACTCGAGTTTATTGCATAGTTGTGTTACAACTGAAGTATAAAATGGTATCTAGACACATTATTGTACTGTTTTTAAGGTATATTTCATAGACATGAATCAAAATACAATATTGTACAGATTTAAATTTTTTAATGTCCAACCTCAATATTCTACTGATATTCTCATGACCAGCCTCAGTAAGTGCATCACTTACCTAGACATGAATAAGAATACCATAAAATTATGATCAATTCAATAATTAGGGGTGCGTCATTAATTGCCACGAAAAACACCATGTAAAGAATTGTTTGAACAATCGATTCTTGGAGGTAAAATCTGCCTTTGCAGGAGAAGATCATCTAGATAATAACATTCTTTTTGTTCCACAGTGCGATAATTATCTTGGATTTCAAACCTCACACATGAAGAATGCAGCTTAAGTGCTTTCAAATTGAACAACCAATTTACCACCTCAAAATATCTGTCCCAAATATTTGTCCAATTTGTTTTTGTCATATATTCTCACTGGTTTGTGTATTGTTAATCATACAACATTGTCATAAAGTCTTCTATGTCTTGTATATCATCAGTTTCTTGGTCCACTTCAGGCACCAAAGTGGAAGATTGTACATTTGAAAATGACACAATGGAGGAATACACATCATACATTGAAGACAAAATAAGGAGCACATTTTCCTTTAAAATTGTAGTTTTCTCACAATCATATGATTGATCAGTCATCCAATTGACATAAGCTAACTTGTATCGTGGAGCTACAATAATGACTAGAAATAACGCAATGTCATGTTATCAGTTTTTGCCCAATATTTATCACATTTATCCTTCATCTTCGAAGGCATCAAATGAGTTTTTGGTTCATCACTTATATATCTCTGAGAAATGATTATACCAATGCCAAGCATCACTTGCATGTATTCGTTTCCACTTACATATTTAGAGCCAGATGATTTCAGAGTAGCATCATAAGAAAGAGTAAATTACAAAAAAATCTCTGAACTATACACATGATTTCAATGTCATACCCGGACTTCAAAAATGTAACAATGTGGTACATGGACTTCCAAATTCGTCTTAATGTGGTCATTCACCCTAGAAATTTAGTTGATTATTTCATCATTTTAACCTTAAATTTCAATAGTCAGTGACCCCATTGAGACAAATTTGAAAGTTCGGGTACCATCTTGTTATTTTTAAGCTCAGGTATGACATTGAAATCAGGTGTATAGTTCAGGGACTTTTTTGTTATTTACTCTAAAAAAAATAAAAAATGGTAATATTGTGCGAGCGTGCTCCCACTAATAACTCCATGTCAAACCTTTATTTCTTGAAAATGTAAGATCCTCCATGTACTTGGTATCTTCTGTCTCCAACAAATCAAATGTTTTCTCAAATTTAATTGTATACTCTAATATCGAATAAGTAGAATTCTACATTGTCTCCACATCCATGCATACTAGTTTCCTTGATAGAATTTTCTCCTTCTTTATGCATGATTTAAGTTTTTATTCCTGATTCAGAGATGGCTTTACATACTTCACCGATCGAATTCTAAAAATAGGATCATCCGTATATGTTAAACCTTATCTCACAATAAGATTTAGAATATGCAGCGCACATCTCAGGTGCAGGTGTTCACCATCAAAAATTGTATCCTTCCAGTTATTAAGCCTTTTCTTCAAATATTGAATGCCTTTGTTATTGGAGCTTGTATTATCCACAGTTATAGTCATCACTCTTTCTATACCGTAATCAAGCAAATATTTCTCCATGGTTTTGCCTGACCAGATATTGGACAAAACTTATTATTTGCTTCTGTAAAAATCCAACCAATAACAATGAAGTGAGTCGTTATTAAACTATGCTCGTCCTCGAGCATCTAAAGAATGACAAAGCTGGATTGATTCCTGATCGTACAAGTGAAGATTTCAATGCTCAATCGTTTGAAGACCCTTAATTTAAGTGATCCTAAAATTCTGGCTTTATCCAAGCCTTAGTCAGAAGGAATCCAACTTCTCTAATTATCAGACTCTCTTTTTGTACATATAATATAAGGATATGAAATTAAGTGTACTGCATTTCATGAGAGTCGAGTCGAGGCATCACTCGAAGTTCCAGTCCCAAAGACTCTCCTCTGGACCTCATCCTCAATACTAAGGAATAAGTCTATTCTTGCTCCAGTCAACCATCTCATTAGTTTGTCAGACTTGAAATGTAGATGGACGGCCAGATGATGGAGGGCATATGATTGTGACTATTTTTCTCTCCCTTACATTGGAACAAGAGGCCTTTATGTTGATCAATGTGTCCGTCAAGAGAATTTGGAGTCGTCTGAACTTGTTTTTCTGGGAGTACACTGGGTTGTGTCTTTTCTGAGTATCTAAGATACCTTCGGCACCCAGACTTGTATCGCTTACGATGCAGAGCCCTTTTATGGTGTCAGCCCGACTCCTTGGTCCTAATTAGCGCTTCGTCCAAGTGGACACTTTTAAAAAATGTTACGGAGCACTCGCCATTGGTGGAAGCTCTTTTTATAATTTGACTTTGGATTAAAGAGCTTTTCTTTGGCATTTCCTTTTCTTTTCTTTTGTTAGCTAGCTCCACAGCTTTTACCAAAAGTTGGCGCACATTGATCAACAATTATCAATAAGTTTCATCACAACCAGGTACATAGGTAAATATCAAAAAGATAGCATATGAATCTTGTTCACATACTAGCTAGGGTTTTGCTGACACTCAGGTGTTCTGAAGCCTTCATTAACTTTATCCCATCCTCGAATATCATTAGATCGGGTCTAAACTCAAATCTCTAGTCCTAGTTCCTCAAGTGAAAACTCAACTCATCTCTTCAATCATGCAGTTGTGAAAGTGATTGTGCTGATCATATTCTTTTGAAGGTAGAGATGAAGAGTGCAATATAGAGCTCAAATCTTTCAAACTAGGGAAGTGTGGATAATTAAGCTTAAAACCCCTAATGACTATGGCATGTTAACTCAGACTCTTTAAATCACAGAAATCTAATGTCCTCAAAATCCTCGAGCCTTGAGTAAATGCGATTGTGTCAGGAATACACCAACCTCTTAGTTAGAAATTTTTATGTGATTTTTGTTTTTGCAGATTTTTATGAATTTTAATTTTCAATTTTTTTAATTCTTTTGATAGACAATGACTGGACCATGCTCAAATGAATAAAAAGTATCTACTCTCACCCAGTATGGGTGTAAGTACGGGCCATTAGACGAACCCGTGTTACTTGAGGATGGAGCCATATACAGTGTCCTCTAAACCACCCACTCTGCTAAGGGAGACCGAAGTTCCCTCATTAAAAGTGCCTACTATGCCTAGTAGTCAGAGTCTAATTCAAAGAAGAGTTTTTATTTTTCAAATTTTTATGGACTTTTTTTTTGTAAAAGGGTTATTCACACAAATTAATCCCTCAGTTTTAAGAAAATATTTTTACAGGGTTTTACAAAACTCAGTTCACCGGTAATACTAAAACCAAGCTCGAAAAAGAATTTTCAAAAAGTTTTTTTTTTAAAACGAGCTATGGCTAAAGTAAATATAGAGTAATATACGATATACCCTCCTATACTTAATTTTTGCTATGTCCTCATAGCACAAGTGATATGAAGCAATGGATCGATTAAATATAGGGTGATATAGCAAAACTGAGGAGGGTCCCCCTATACTCAGGTCAAAAATTGACCTAAGTACAAGAAGAAAACGTGAGGGATGGATGATATGCATGTCCCCTCTATACTTAGGCTACAAATAACCTAAGTAAAAATATCCGGGGGGGGAGGTCTGTGTTTGGAGGATTAATTACACTACATACAAGGACGGAGGAAGGGGGGTGTTGTATTTTTACAAATTGCTAGGAGGCAGATGGGGATATGTGAAATATACAGAGAGATAGAGAGAGAGTGATTGTGAAATATAGAGTGAGGAGGGAGAGAGAGAGTGGTGAGTGTATATATGCAAGTGTGTGTGCGGGAGGGGGAGGGTAGATCATCTAGTGATATACTTTTTTTAGAATGCAAGCCCTCTAATGAGGACTGTTAAAAATGCACATGCAATACATTTTTTACAAGATGCAAATGCAAGCAGACTGATAATAAATCCTAAAAATTCTCCACCAAGTCTTTTGCGGTCTCTTCAGTGGGAGCTCTCAACTCTACGCCTCCATGGAGATCAAGCGTCTTTAATCTTCATGGGCCCTGCCACAAAAGAAAAATGTTAGAAAAATATAAAGGAAATTAATCAGCAGAAATGATGCAAAAATAATGCATGAAAAGAAGATCTGTGAATCTTGAAAATATTCAACATAGAATTAAATCAAAAGTAAATAATTGAATAAAGGTGAGCCGTGTCCCCGGCAACGAAGCCATTTGATGAACGTGGAATTTTCCTCTTCAATAATCAGAGAATGTCGTAGTATAGGAGACAAATTTGGTTCATCAAAAAACACAATCTTTGAATGTTGTGGAGTATAAATACTTGGCAAGTCTACCAAGGTCGAACACAGAGACACTGGCTACTTTATCTATTTATCGAATTTCGATCAATTAAGCATGAATTATTTCTTGATTACACGTCTCCATGAAAATGTAGGATGCACTTGAGGAGATTATAATGCAATAAAATGATGCATGCAATTTTTTAGTTAATTTTATGCAATTATAAGATGATGCATGAGATTAATGCAAGGGAAATTACATGCAGAACAAAGGATTATAAATATGCCCTAAAAAGATTATTTAAAATGAGCAACATAATAGGAATTGAAATTAGAGCCATTTTGAGCACAATAGTAAGAGCAGTCATCAATTCAGGATAAGGACAAGTAGAGTAAGTTCATCATCTAATACAAAAACTCACTTCATTTAAAAAGGTGACAAATGAGAAAATTAAACATGCAATGATATAGATGAAGAAACAAGGATCAAAATAACACTAAAATCATGCAATTTGGACCTATGATGCTCAAGTTATGAAGAAAATAACATAGGGCATAATTGTAAATAAAATGCAAGAAATAAAAAAGATAAATATTACAAATAGGCCCCTGGAGGGACCTAAATGTAAATATCCAAAACTACCTAGGCCCTGATGTAATTTTTCCATGCGCGTAGGGGCATTTCTGTAAATTCAAGAAGCTACGAGGGCATCCCTGTAAATTACCCAGGCACGGACGTGAGGCACGTACCTGGGAACCCAGTTGTAAATACCAAAAGTTTAGGGGTCGTCTCTACAATTTACCCAAGCACTCACGTGCAGTGCACGTGAGGGGCCTAGGCTCGGGAGGCTCGCAGGCTCGGTCTGACGTGGCATCGCGTGGAGGCTCGGAAGGAGGTTCGATGGACCCGAACCTATAGGCTCGTCTGGAGGCTCGGTTATCCACGTGTCTTCATCACAGCCATCCGATCCAGATGATCAGACGACACATGTATTTCGTCCTCCACCGCGGACCACCGAAGGAGGCGGGGCTCCGACGTGCTCGATGGAGCTCCTCCACTCACCACTAGCTCACCTGAAGGTCGGAGAAGATGGCTGAGCCCCTGGCGAGAAATCTAGAGGTGCTGCGAAGCTCCGGAGCTGGTCGGAGGTGTAGGTCGGTGAAGCTTCACCGAAGGAGGGATGCTTGAAGTAGCTTCGATGCAAACTCCGGCCATCGGGGGTCCTGCATGCGCTAGATGATACCCGAAGTGAAGTGCAAGTGAGTGCAAGTGATTGGTGAGTGAGCGGGGGCCGTGGGGCATCAGGAGGTGGTGGCCCGAGTTCTTCTTCTCCGGCGAAGTGGAGCAGAAGGGGGTCGGAGCTGGGGAGGTGCTGGGGAAGAGAAGGGTGGTCGGCGAAGGTGCTCGATAAGTGGTGAAGGTCGTGAGGTGGTCAGGTGAGTGTGGCGGCGAGTGAGAGAGTCGAAAAAATTATGGGAAATTTAAAAAAATAAAGAATCACCTAGCCGGAGCCAGGAGATCGATGGAGGACGTAGCCTATGGTCGAGCTCTACTGGAGCTCGGGGTCTTCGGCCAGCATGCTCAGCTGATGCACGGAGCTCAGCGGTCACCGGAGGTGCCGCAACATGGCAGGGAAGGCCATGGATCACACTTGGATGCTGCGGTCGTCGTCACCTCGAGATAAGGCCCCTATGCTGTCAAGGGAGGGCCAGAGGCTGGGCCAAAGCCCACTGAATGGTGGATGAGGGTTGACGGTGGGCGGACGAGTAGGATTTATAGGAGGGTGTCGACGACGGTTATGTGGTGGGGGTGGTGCGTTTGAATGGAGGCTTTGATGGCCGGAAGTGATGGAGAGGGTTGATGGGGGTTACACGAAGAAGATGGAGCGAAGGGCTATGCAAGGGAGCCGTTAGGTAGATTGGAGAGTGTTGGAGGGAGTGGCTAGAAATGGAAGGGCGAGACGGGGCGGCGAGGTGTGACAGCTAGATAGGAGGAAGACGATGAGCAGCAGCCGTTGGATCTAGCGATCCAACAGCTTGGATGAAGGCGCTAGTGGAGGGTTGCGATTAGATCCTTAGGATATGATCAAATGGCGGAGATCAGGGCGCAGATGGATGGATATGATGCGATATGGAGGAGATCCAACGGTGGGAGAAAAGAACTGACGTGGCACGCGGAGAGCCGTAGGCTAGGGGGTGAATCGGGAGGCTGTGTTTTAGGCGGAAAGGAGTGGATGGGATCAAATCTGGAAGTCAGATCTGAAGGCGGAGAGTGAGCGAAGGATGAACGGTTGAGATGGGGGCGGGAAAGAGCGGATTTGACGGCCCAAGAGGACATCGGGTGGTGGAAGGAGAAGCAGCCACGTGGGCGGCCCAGAGGGCACCACGTGGCCGCACCAGAAATTTCGAAAAAGTAAAAACAAAGAAAAATACAAAAGAAATAGTTAGAAGCAAAATTAGGAAAAAATCAAAAACATGAAAGTTGTTCGTCTCGATGAGATCTACAAGCTTCATGTTGGACATGAAGCCAAAAGAGGTCATTTATACAAAAAGTATTTTTGGTGGGTATTTTTAAGGGGTTAAAAACACCTGCATTTTGGTTTTGAATTGTTATGTATTTTTTTAGTCTTTTTAAGGGTTAGTGAATTATAGACAAATACTTAGCCTGATTTTTAGGGGTTTTGATGACAAGATAGTTACAAGGTAATTAATAGTGAATAAATACAATTAATTATGGGTTGATTAGACATAATTTATTACAAGATAATAATAAAGAATTATTGGTGATTTTTTGGATTGATTAAGCCATGGATTTAATTAATGACTTTTAGCATGATGAATACATGATTCATTAGTCGTGAAATACATATAGCATAAATTCTAGTGCGATGTCCATGTGTCTATTGTAAGAGAAATCCTTGAAGAGAGCTTTGCAAAAGAATTATTAGTGTTCACCCTTTCTTTTACATACTTTTGGTTGAGCGAAAAGCCGACTAGAGTTAAGTATCAATATAAATCAAGGTCGTTGCGATCCCAATCGATGAATCAGACTCAACAAGAAAATTGAAACCACCCAAATAAAGCAAACAATCAATCAAAGCACAATGTTAGCGGTCTTCGCTATTTATTTAACCTGGTATAGCGACCATGGTCAAACTCAAGGAGCACGAGAAATCCTTCGAAGTAGTCGAAATCAGACAATAAAATGCATATTTTTATCAATTTTTAATTTTGCAAATTTTTATATTTTAAAATTAATAAGCAAAATCAAACAAGTAAGAAATCTATGCACACAATTACACCTTTTTAATTTTACTTAGATCTAAAATGCTTAAAAACTCAGAGTAAAATTATTTTTGTGTTTTCAAATATTCAGATATTTTTGGTAATTTTCTGGGGTTTTGCTTCTTTTTATACGATTTTATAAAATTTAAATAAGAACTAAAAACACAAACAGTGCACAACCAGGTCAACATTACAAATTAAAAATAGCTAAAGTGCCCTAATGACCTAGAGGAAATTTTATGAGAAAATAAATAAATAGAGCTACAAACAGAAATTAAAATTGCATTTTTCTATTTTTTTATAAGTTTTAATGATTTTTATAAGTTTTTGAGAGTTTTTATATTTTTAGGGTTTTTATAATGTTTTTTAAAATAAAAATGCTACTGGAGGTAAAGCACACAGACAAATAAACACTATTTTTTTGGAAATTTGAGCACAATTTTTATAATTTTTATGTATTTTCTAAATTAGACAGCAAGCTTTTTAGTGGCTTTTTATTTTTAGAAAATAAAAATACTCATATAAAAAACATGATCTTACAATATTTTTATGTGATTTTTGGAAGTAATTTGATAATAATTAAATTAAAAACAAGACATACAGTGCATAGGGACCTAGTTGCAATTATATTAAAGTTCACAGATTAATTGATAACACATATAAAAAAGCTTAGGGTGAATAATGCAAAAAGTCCAGGGTATTCACGCACATGCTCAAAAACCCACGCACAAGGGTATAAATGTAATTATCAAAAAGTTTCTATTCAAAGGGCGACCCTCTCCACTTCCCTTTCCCGATCAGGTACGACCACAATCCTTTTGCTCCTGAGTGGCATATTATTAATATCATCACACGAAAGAATCTCATGCTCGGTTCTAAGTGAGTCTGAGTAGTATACCTGACAAAACAGCTGATGTGATTGTGACTTGTTCAATCTATTGGGGTTAGCCTAAATCTGGATGTGAATGGAGGTCAAATGTGACAACTTCTTATCTTGCCATCGATATAGGAAGTTGATGTCCACTTTTTGGTAGAAACGAAGTTCCTCAAGAATCTAGCATTGGAAATCTGTGGGTCCTGATTAAGAAGTTTGCTGATGAGATGAATAATGTGAAGACTGGCCTTGATGGCCCTGATACTGGTGTTGTTGTTGTTGTGGGTGATGCTGGTAGTGTAGGCCCACCTGGTACATCTGATGACATCCATCCTGTTGATGTCTTTGCTATTGGGGATGGTAAGATCCAGGGCTTGGTTGAGTAGGAAGAGGTGTTCTGGTGAATGCAATGTTGTAAAAGGTTAGAGTATGCTAGCAAGGATGTCGGTCCCCTGTACTTCCCTACCTAGCAGGGTCCTGAGTGTACCACACATCATTCACCTCCAACAACTAGGGAGGTTCCTCCATATCTGGCTCAATTGATGATGGATGCTACTAATAAGATTGGGTAAAGAAATGGTCCTCCGCCCATGGTTTGAGTGGCCCCGTCATCAGGTGCTCATGTACATGGTGTACTCAATAAATAGGAGCAACAGATGCAATCATGGTAGGTATCTTCATCTTAGATACCTTTTCAGTCAGCTCCTCCATCTGCTTTGGAAGCTTGGAAAGAGTACTGTCACGCTCATTCATCCTCTTGTTGATCCTCTCGGCTACTATCATCTTGTTGGTAGTGATTCCGATGCTGGGAATCAAGTCCTCAGAGAGATTGACCACAACCTTCTTTCCCCCTCTGGATAAGAGTGTGATGGAGGACTTTGTATACACCATGTTGGTCGTATATGAGCAGCTTGTCTCAGCCATCTTCTTGAATATCTTCCAGATGGTATTGGCTGCTAGTGGCATGTAGCTGCCTCCATAGGAAGCGCTCACTAAACCATGCACCTCAGGGTTGAGACTGCTAAAAAGAGACTAGAGCAGAATGGTATCTTCCATACCTTGACACGAACACTTTTGCAATATGTCCTTGAATCTTTCCCAAGTATCACAGAATGAGTCATTGGACAACTAGGAGAAACTTGTGATGTGTATCCTCATCTGATTAATTCTACCCAGAGCGTAGAACTTCTTTAAGAACATGTCCTTATACTGGTTGTAGGTGGTCACCACTACACCTAGGTTCTCTAACCAGTAGTCTACATTATCCCCCAAGGCAAATGGTAGGGTTGTGGGCCTAATATAATGTTGGCTAACCCTAAGGTGCCTAAGCTTAGCGCAAATGATATCAAAGTCCCTTAGGAATGCATAAGGTTCCTTGTGGGCATTCCCATTGAAATCTGGGAATAAATTTAAAAATTGTGGCTTCAACTCATATTCAACCTCAGGTTCTGTGGGACTCAGGTAATTATGTATTCAGAAATATCCTTAGTTGTAGGACGCATCCATGGGTGCATCAACCCATACATTCAAATGTCCTATATGAGCTCTAAAAATGGCACTTTGCTGCTCAGATGCAACAAGTCTAGCTAGTATCATGTGCATTGGGTCCTCACGTTGCTCCTCATCATCATTCTATCTTTTGGGAGGAATCTTAAATGAGTCTTCTTGGTTTCCTTTACCAGAAAAGGGGTTCAAATTAGAAGAGTTTGTTGAACTCAAATCAAACTCACTAAGACAAATGTCTTCCTTGGTTAGTAGGAAAGAGAGGAAGGGGTTCATCAGTGTGTGACCATCCCCGAAGTGAGTGAACCCAGACTCAAGTGGGTCATGAGTCTAGGGAGGTCCAGGAAGTGAAGGGACCTCGAAAGATGTACTCTTTAGATGATTCAAAGAGAGATTCGTAAGGTCCAAACAAATATTCCCCAACTAGTAATCTTTGATATAAATATGATTGAAATGAACACAAATAACAAGAGATCGTATACACTACAGAGCATGTAAAAGTGCATAGTAAACTCACATAATTCAAACACGAATCAACCCTTTATGAATTCACCAAATTAACACGTGAAGGATGTAAAGGTTCAGCCAAATTATCTTATTGATTTTAGTTGGTGATAAAATAATGTTTCAAAGCATTAAACATGGGAAGTTACCTTATGCTCAATAGTGCTCCTAATAGATCCCAATTAGAGAGGTGATCCTCCTGGGCAGTCGGGTTTCAGTATCACACCTCTAAAGAGACTACCAGGCCCACACAACCGAAACATACACTAAGGTCGAAGGTAAGCCCTTGCAACTCGTAAATCTACAGGAGTCAAAAATGGGGACTTAGGGGGCAAGTCCAAAGATTTGGGCACTAACCTTAGGGGCTCTGTCCTCACCCACTCTGTCTGGGGGTAAGTACCTATGTCCAATGAGGGTTTTATGCACCCATAATACAAGTGTTCATTCTATTCCAAGTTCTTTTTAGTCAATTTGCTTAATTTAATCCCAATTTTATGTTAGGTTGTCACTGAATTTAATGGGAACACAATCAAATCACACATAATATTCAGACTCATTTCCTTTTTAGACTTAAGTTATAAATCCTAGGGAGGAATCCTAAAACAAAATGCAAGTAGGAAATCAATGATGCATGCTCAAGATTATACTTACAACACTCCCCGGCACTCTTCATATGTTATGTAAGACTGAATTTTAAATTTACACTAAATGCATGCAAGTTGATAAAAAGCCACACCTAAACAAGATACTATTAGCATGAAAAAATGGATTGCAATTTGAGCTAAGTCATGCATGTTTACACGCATCTCATTACTGAATCTTTAAGAATGCGAATATTAAGATGTGTATATGGCCTAAACTATAAGGGTACAAATAAATTTAAACATAATCGAATCATGTACCTGCTCTAATTACGCCACTCAATTCGAGCCTCACTCTCAGTGAGAGTGAAATATGTGTCGTCATAGCCACAATTAAAGAATAATGTCCAATTCTTTGTTTACAACCATTAGGTCTCAAACAAGAGCTAATACAAATGCGTGACTACCTAATTATTATAATAAATAATTACAATAATAATTCATCTTATTTGGAATTAAGAAGCTCAAGATATTAATCATCCAAGTTAGGGGCATAATTGAAATAAAAATATAATATTTATTTCACATAAAGGTCCAAAAATGGTCTGATTTTATATTACAAAAAGCTAATGGGGTGCAATAAGCAAATTAACCACGTGTTGGGTTAAAATTGGAATTAAACAAAGTCGGTAGGGCTTATCTATAAATTCTCTAAGAAGCATGTGTTGGACACGTGCTAGACCTTGACGTGAATCTGTAAAAGTGTGGCCCATGTGTTGCAAATTTCCCGACACTCGTGAGGAGGGGCACGTGGGGTGTGAGGCTTGGGGCATGGCTCTGGCTCGAGCGGCGTGGCAAGACCTGGTGGTCGATTCAAGTGGCCTGAACCTTTAGTCTGGAGCGTTGCTTCGGTTATCCAATCACAATCATCAGATCCGAGAGATTTGATCTAACGAAACTTGTAGGTTCTGGCTGCATCCCCCTCCTCCATGTGCAATGGTATTTGATAATGCTTTGTTATCTAACGAAACTTGTAGCTCATGCTCCTACTCACTTGGATATTCAGTTTAAAGGTCGAGGAAAGCTTCCTTAAGCCCGAGCGAAGAACATGGAGTCCCCAGCAAGCAGTTGCACCTCCTGACATGTCTAATCGAGCACTGGTCATAGGAGGAGAAGGAGCTCAAGAAGTCCATGCAAGGTTAGAAAACAAGTCCCAAAGGAGGGGAATCTACAGGATGGGAATGGGGGCGGAATAGGGGCTTTGTTGAGGGGGAAAAGCTATATCCCTAATGGGTCTCCTCCCTTTCAGGGAGGTGGCATGGATCGAGGGTGATAGAGAAATGAAAAAGTGGAGGAGGAAAAAGATGAGGTGCGAGGATGTAAAGTTATCAGTGAACGTCGAGGTGTTGTGAATGAGTGAAGTAAGTGTATACGTGTGGGAGGAAAAGCGAAGGAATAAGGAGAAAAGTAAGAAGAATATTACTTGGAGGAGAAGATTATTGATGGAGGAGGAACATGGAGGAGGATTAGGCTTGGGGTTGAGGTTTGAGAACCTCGATCGTCCCTCGATGCTCCGACTACAAGCAAACTCCAACGAAGGGATGCAACAAGGTGTTCCCACATTGGATAACGCTGAAAAGATGAACTCCGTCTTCACAATAAATTATCTCACCTTCTTTGACACAAATGGTGGAGGTAGGATTAGGGAACTCGCACGTAAGGGAGTATCGGGCCAAATCGTGGTGGAGATGGAGTATTTGAAGAAGGATGGGAGGCGATTCCAGGTGATTGTTTGCCAAAGATCAACCACCTCCCTATTGCAGAACGTGGAGTGGACATGGAAGTTATAGTCCTAGTAAGGAATAGGGTGATTAGAGCTTTAACAAAAAGTTGAAATTGAGGGAGGGGAGTTATGACAATGTGGAGAGAAAATAGAGAAGATCGGGTGATTGAGAATCACATAGTGTGAAAGATGCAATGTTGGATATTGACGATGTGGGGTGACCATTGGTTATGGTGATCCAACAGTGGTCTTGAGGCATAAAGGAAAAGGCTTGATGGGATCTGATGATCTCATCAGATGGTGGAGGTTTGAGGTGGATGTGGAGGGTCTCGGTGAGATCCATCAAAAAGGATCTGACGGTAGAGAAGAGAGGTAGTGATGAATAGAGTCGGGCTATGTTGCTTCTCTAGAGAGAGCCACGTGGCCCAATAGGGAAAAATTAAGAAAATAAAGAAAAATAAAAAATAAATATATACATGTGTCAGATGAAAAAGTGTTGAACATTAAAGTTGTAGATCTTTTTTAGATCTACATTTTCCATGTAGATCCCAAACACAAATACATCATTTGTACATAGATATTTTTTTAAATAATTAAAAAAACTTATTTTAATTCCTTTTGTAATTTTTTATTCTATATTTATAAATAATTACAAAGAATATGTACAATATTATCCTAATTTATATGGTATTTTTGATAATAAGAAATACAAGAAATAAAGATACAAAGATAGGGTTATTTATATACATTAATTAGGGTTAGTTATTTGCATAGGTTAATTCGTTGATGTTATTTAACTAACAACGATTTTTATTGAAATGCTTAAGTAAGAGGGATACTTAGTTAATGATAAGATGATAAATCAGAGATTTATCACCCAGTCATATCACCTCCCCTTATATAGGATCTCGATCGAGGAAGATTAGTCCATGACCATCGGATCAGGAGCAACCTCACATCTCCACAGTCAACTCACAGTGTTTATGGTATTCTCAGAGATGCACAATCAAGGTGAAGAAACCCCATCTAGGGGATAGGATCAGGTGCCTCGGTTACATATAGGAAACTTGTGATCTAGGTAATTTGCACCCCCCGCCTTTTTGCGTCCACTCATTTCCGACCAAATCGAAAACCTCATGTGCCCCTCAAATAGTTGGTAAATTACCCTACAACTTTACCGTCAGTTTTTTGCATAGATGACCAATGCACATATTTTAAAGCATCTTAATTTTTTTTGTACAATTTAAATCCTTGATTTGAACCATTATTTGGATATGCAAATTTTATCATCTTCTAAAAATAAAAATAGCTTATGGTAGCAAACTTTAGTCTCTACATTTGGTGAATTAACTAGTTTTTTATAATCAAATTAAATTTGTGAAAAAAATGAGTATTTTACCCGGTTAGACTTGTTTAATTCATATAAAATCACGTTTCTTTAAAAATATTAAATAATATCCATTTGTAGGTATTTATATATATTATATTTTGTCCAAAAATCATCTAAAAATATTATCTCATGTTCTTTAAAATAATTCTTAAGTGACTTGAATAAATAATTCTAATTAACTACCACATCAATATTTTCAGACAATTCAAAGTGCATTGTGTGCCCTTTAAGTACCAGTCAGTGGAAATTTTATTTTGTAAGAATAAAGATGTTTGGTATTTTTAGTAGTTAAATGCCCAAATTACTTTTTTATTAAATAAATTGCCAAAATTCATATTATTTCCAAAATTATGAAAAGTACAACATATATTCTCAGTAATTATACCTCATTATAAAAATCTTTCATTTCTATAACTGTTTGCATAAATATTTACATAAAAACCAAGAACTATTCGTTATTTTTCTTGAATGCATATTAAATCAGGAAAAATACACATAAATGCTTTCCATATATATCATTTAATACCCTCTATCTAGGAAAATACTAATTGTCCAAATATGCACTTCATTTATTTTCTAAATAAAGAGAATTAAATGTTTTACAAATAACCTTGATTCTATATCCTTATTTTTTTCCATAAAACGAACTTTTAAAATACCAAAAAAAAGTATTAAGATAATATAATTTTTTTTCTAACTCCAAAAATATTTTTACCCAATTTTTATGATGTGTTTTGGGCTTCAACTTAATTTGTAAAAACCCCTTATATAGGTACATCCCAAGTTTCAAAACTCACATCACATTCATTTTACATTTATCATTTTGCATTATGTAACTTAATCCAAAATAAAAAATGCATCTCGTTAGCCTTATTTTCTTAGTTGTCTAATTTAGAAATTTGTGTTTGACCTTGGTTTACTTGCCAACTAAAAATGACCAAATTTGACAATGCATAATTTATATAAGATATGGTTTTGAGTTTTCACTTGATTTTTGAATATACTACAACTCTACCTAATTAAATATGGTAGAAAGCAACTAATTAGATGGCACCATTATTGGGGAGACAATTGGTTTAGGATCAAACTTAGAGAACCACGTACTTTAAGGTTTACATCACCTCGGCTAGTCTGAATCACAAGGTTTTGTGTTTATTTTAACTTCTTTTTTTGTGAATTTCATGTGCATTTTCATTTTTGCATTATTATGTTATGCAAGTCTAAAGTAGTTTGGTTGATCTTATAGAAACTAAGAAAAATGAAATCTTGGAGACTAGTGTTCCAGTTGCGAGGAGCGAAATGGAGAAGATTGTAAAGACTTGGCATTGAAAAATGAAGGATATGGAAAAAATCCTCAAGCGCATCACGGAAGCGTGAGCGTCGTATCAGATACGGACGGAGAACGACTAGTCGTACTAGTAGTTCGATCAGCGGAATTTAAAATTTTTCATGCGATGAAACCACATGATCCAAGAACGATTCTCGGATCGTTTCATCTATAACCACAACAAGTATAATGCAATACCTCTTGAAGCATGGTTGATCGAGTCTCTACGAAAAGAGACCTCCTGTCTCAAGTCCGATCGTCGGAGAAGCGGATTGCGAGCGCGGGGATGAGTCGAGTTGTCCTCGCATCCAACGAGTTGATCCAAGCACGATGAACTCCTGATCTCGTCGTATGAGATCGAATGTCTCCTTCGTGAGCGTAGCACTCCAAGAAGATGGAGAACCGTAGAGCATCGAAGCGGCGGTGCAGTGGCGTAGGCGACGACGAAATCCTCCCCTAGGGTTTTGGTGGTCGGCCACCAAGAGAGAGAGGGAGAGGGTTGGCGTGTGAGGAGAAAAAGAGAGAGAGAGAGAAGTGCTTCCAAAAGCATGTACTAGAGAGCATAGCATGCCTCTCTATTTATAGGGTTTTAGGATCCATGGATCTCAATGGCCAATCTTCATCTACTGGCCTCCACCTAGCCTTATCCTCCATTTTCTCCTCTCCATATCCATCTCTTATATAAGGTGCATGAAGCCCGCAGGCAAAGGCATCTGCCCATATCCGCAGAGAGAGCTCAGAGAGAAGTGTCAGCGACAGGGGTCCTCTTCTCCATTGATTATCTCCATTGTCGTGATCTTCTCAAGCTTCTCGAGGCCTTTCGCCAACCTCGATCGAAGTGAGAACCCAAGAGCTGGCCTCTTCCACTCCTATCCCAGGCGAAATCCACCATCCCATTCTTCTCCATTCATTCCCTATTCTTTCTCCAATTCACCTTTTCCAATCCAATTCCCCTGTTCCCTCTTCCGCCATTCGTAACGACCAGGACAGATAATGCAAACAAACCAAACAAGCACGTGAAACAACACGTGAGCTTACTCAAACATGACCTAAATGCAAATCTAAGAAACCGCAAGGTTCCCACTGCAAAATAAATGTACTACGACTTTATTTATAGAACTAAATTGTAAAACATAAAAGTGTTGGGGTGACAGAGCAAAATACCCCTACAGAGGCACATGGCGCACGTTGGACCCTGTACTGATGTACGACTCCAATCTTCTGCGGAGGGAAGATCTGATGGCTACAGAGAATGCCGCGGACGTGCAGGGCAGATGCGTCAGATCCTGATCCAATGGCCGAAAAGCTGGGAATGTCGGGAGGCTCTGATCGTGTTTAGCAAAGCAGAGCGGGCCCCATCCGACGGTAGGGAAGGATGCTAGAAGAACAACCCCCCAGGCGACCTTCAATCGAGCGAGGAGGGGACTCGGTCGACCTGATGAGGGATCTGAAGGGCCCGTTACGCTCAACGATGCTCTATGCGTCAGGAGGGCTGCTCCGATGCGAGGCGAAGGTCGTGGCCTCAACCGTGCTACTACGGGCAGGGAGGCTGGTCGTGGCCTCAACCGATGGTCAGGTAAACGCCACCAAACTCCGATCCAAGGGCACCCACAGGTTGATGTCACTCTACTGAAGACACCTAAGGATGAAAGAAGGGGCGAGGCATGAGCTGCGACGCCAGGAGGGGAAGAAGAGATTTTATAGGTCGCTCCAGGGTCCAGAAAGATCGGCAAAAAGCGCGGAACCCTAGAGCGATCTGGATTAGCCAAGGGACCTGCGAGGATGTCGGGTGAATGAGGATTATCAGGTCTAAATTTCGAGGCAAATGGAGCTCGGAGGTGGGCTGGAGAAAATCGAGAAGATGCTCCACCGAGCACTATCCGGGTTTGACCCGGGAAGGGGGCGGCGTTGACCGAGGGTCAACAACCGGCCTAGACCAATCAGAAAATACAGATATACAAAATATTTATAAATTCAATAAAAATAGTAAATAATTTTAAATTAAAAAGTGTTTAAAATAAAATATGTTTATTATTTTTCAAACCATTGTCTATGATTTTTAATTAATTTTATGAAAAATGAATTAGTGTATAACAATATATAGTATTATATACAGGTATAATGTAGATATGTATTATGTACAAGAATTTTTATTTTATTATTTTTACATAAATACCATAATTTTGTATTTTTTTATTTTCAACATAATTTTAGGAATAAAAATAATTTTTTATTTTATTTTTATGAATTATTTACAGATATAGAATAAATAGGGGATGTGGTGTTTATACAATTGTTTTGTACAATGAAAGAAGAATTTTATTTTTATTTTTAATTTATTTTTTTGATTTTTATTTTATTTTATTTTATTTTATTTTTAGAAATATATACAAGGAGGTAAAAATAATGATTTAGTTTTATTTTGTCAAAAATAATTATTTATATAAATAGGTAATATGCACAACACAAGGTAGACCATATCTCTCTCTACTTATTTTATTTGGCGATCAGGTCAAGGCTTGTCCGTCTCTTGGGGTTTGGGTCACTCTGTATTTATTCTAAATACCTCCTTCCTTTTTCTTTTCCTTCTTTTTTTATTTTTGCATAAATAAATGCTAATTATGCAATATTAACAGAAGCATGCAATTTCCTATGTTATTGTATTTACACATATTTTCATGATGTTTTGCCAAGATAAATAGCTAAAATAAAAGAATAAAGAGTGAGAATCAGGGAATCATCAACTCTTCAAAAGACTCTCGAGAGACAGTAAAACGAGAAGGTACTGTAAACTGAGATATTACAACATTGCAAAAATGAGGGAATCCCTCATGTTCTACGCTCCTAAATGGCATCTCATCAACAATGAACATTCTTATAAGAGCCTTTCAGCGCTCCTCTTAATCAAACCTACAGGACAATGAAATGTTTCTATACCCATGGTGGCTTTCGTGAAGACGATCTTCCAGCAATTTTTTTGAAGACTTGGTAGGGTGAGGGGACTTCTCCAAGTTGACAATCTCATTTTTGAAGTGCATGTCCCTAACCAAGTCCTACGTATCAAGTTTCTGTACTCAAATCCATAGTATCATCCATGCTTGACATCTAATATCACAGCTAAGTTGGTCCGTATATTAAAAAAAATATGAAGTTCAGTTAATATTTTTAAACTATAAACGTAAGTTAAAAATATAAAAAAAGCAAGTTAAGGGCTATGGGTCTAGGTGCTTGACATCTAACATGTAACATGTGTAGGTAAGGCGCTCATGTGGCTATTGGTGTAAGTTATCTTTGATGA
The DNA here is from genome assembly GCA_037367405.1 of Ottelia alismoides. Lineage (NCBI taxonomy): Eukaryota > Viridiplantae > Streptophyta > Magnoliopsida > Alismatales > Hydrocharitaceae > Ottelia > Ottelia alismoides. Next base: position 25,140 of record JAZKJV010010009.1, on the reverse strand, counting down.
TTGGAATGAATTCAAGGGCCTCATCAAGAGCAAGGTGCTCGCATAAGAGATGTAGAAAAGACTTGATCGAGGAGGGATCGGGGAAGCACTTGATGGATTGAATAGCATATAGGGTTGCCTTCCAACATCTGGTATCCATAAGTACATGGAGGAGGGCAGTAAATTCTGATGGGTCAGGGTAGAATGAATATTGCAATATCATCAAAATGAAGTATCAAAGAGACTGGAGAGCGACGTTAGGATCTGCAATGGAGAGACTGGAGAGCACCATGCTTAAGTAAGATTGCCAAAAAAGATCTTGGTGTTGAGTGGGAGGAAATCAGGTCAGCTCCCATTCTGGTTCAATCTGGATTATCTCACAAACTTTCCGATGAAATACTACCAATGTGTTGCCCTTCCAGTTGCATTTGAGTTGGAAGCTTTAACATTCAGTAAAAGGCTAGATAGATTAAAAAAATAAAGTGCTTAATCATTATTTGTTGGTATTTCATTATATTTCAAATACTTCTATTACTTTGTTAAAAATATAAAGGTGTATATTTTTTATATTTAGTGGTGCATGAACTTTATTTGGTTAGCATCAATGAGCATGTGATTTATAACATACGTTTTTTGCATGATAATTTATTAGTGATATTATATCACTATCATGTTTTCTAACGTCTTTACATGGATATGATTTATTGTCAATATATTTATAATAATATCATTAATATATTACTTAAATCTTTTGTGTAACGCATGCATGTTGCATGTTACACATATTACCTTATAATACTAATGATGAATGTTATGCAAATTATGAGAATATTGAATCCTCTTTATTATATTTTTAATACATTATTTTATGAATGATTATTTTTCAAATTGAATGGAGGATTTAATTGATTGTTTTGGATGTGTAACGTTCTCTTATTGTGTATCTATATAAAGGGACGTATAGCATTGCTTAGAATATACAACACACAACACACGATCATTCTATCCCTCTTCTCCTCTTCTCTCATTTGAGTGAGTTTATTTCGAAGGAACGATCTATTGTTGCTCAATATATCTCGATGTTGGTACGTGCATACCCATTGAGATCTCGTCGTTGTATCCTGGAGAATAGTCGTACCAATACCGATTGCACCATCGGAATCTTCGTGGGGGTACGAATCTATTCTTAAGGTCAGTGCATTTTGCACGCCTCGGCAAGTTGGTTCGTCTCATCAAATCCGGTATTATCTAACCATCCTTTTATATTTATATATTTATTATCTTATTATTTCACCTACATTATTATTATCATCAAATTATATCAAGAAATATAATGAGAAAAACAACCTTAATCCACGATTCAAATTCCAGTTAATCTTCCAAAAAGTTGTTACAGCGTAAATCGATACGACCCTATTTACCAAACAAACATACAGGTACTGGATCCAGAAAACAGTCATCAGAAGATCAGTTCATGGTTACTGTTATGGCAATTGAGCGGATTATCTATGAAAATTGATTATAGAACAATAGACACACTATAACAACTTATTGCAGCCACTAGCAAATAAAATCCGGGGCAAAACATTATAGATCATAACAGTCCAATCCTTGTTAAGTTTTTCATAAAATCTCTATTCCAATAAATGCGAAAATCACAGACAAAAATCGAATATCCATATGCAGAAACTTACAATGATGCTAAGGTAATCAAATCTAGCGATCCATTAGCATAGTTGGATTGTGAAAAATAGAGAAGCAATCTGAAACAATTAAGCAGTTGAAGAGACATTATTGCCAAGAGCCAGGAACGATATTTACTCGTAATATATTGCAAAGTAGCAATGGATTCCTCGTATTGACGACCTCGGGTGCGATCAACGAGACAGACAACCTCGTGTATGATGAAGGAGATGGTGGAGGAGGCGTAGAGGAGATGGAGTATGAGAGGCGACGACGAGAGTTCGATGGTGCTCGACCGACTGGTGGCGACGAGGGCAGGGAGGCAACGAGGATTTCGAAGGTCGGTGACTCAGGGTAGCCAGATAGGGATGTCAGGCTTCAACTAGATCATGAGAAGGGTAGTGTATTCACGGGTTGCCCCGTAGGTATCTGATCTCAATCGGATCGATGCCCTGAATTTTATGGGTTAGATCACATGGGTTACCCGAACCATCATGGTATGCTAGATACCAACAATTTTAAGGTCAACTATTGTGGATCGGGTCGGGTACCCTTCCAACTAGAAAACCGTGCACACCCCTAGTGAGAGGTACATCTATAACACGCGGGTTCTTCACTTAATTCAAGACATATCTTGCCATGAAATTGCAACCTATGTGTGGGTGATACTGATTGACAGTAAAATTGATATATATATATATATAGAGAGAGAGAGAGAGAACATCCAACATAGATATAAGTAAAAAATGGAGCTACCGTATGCGGGGTAACTATGTTAGCTACATCTACCCTTCTTTTGTATTTTTTTGTGATATTTTTTAGTGATATTGGGGGGATTTAAATCATACAGTATTATCATCTTCCCATTCAAAATTCAACTCTTATTCCATACATCTAAGGTTATCAAAATTTAATAGTATCAGAATTGCTGAAATCACGGCTTTCAAAATGGACAAATTAGAAATTTTTGTTTCTCGTGAAATTTGAAACACATTACTCTTACTAGTTTAATTTAACCCCCAAGTTTCATTAAAAAATTCCACAAAAATATTTAAAATAAGAACGAGAATAGCTAACTTTTTGTAATAGTATGCTTGATAATTTTAGAGGTCCAGAGCGTCCCATGAATATCTAACTTGACTACCCATGGGTAGCCCCATTTAACCCCTAGATATAAACTAGGACTGTGCACGGGTTATGGGTTAGACGGGTATCCGATTCGATCCATATGGTCCAACCCTAAACCCATGAGTATCCTACAAACCATTCTGGATCGAATATCCCACCTTGTTTGATCCAAGATATATGGAGCTCCGACTCTATGATCCATGGATACTCACACGTTTCATTGCCCCTCCAACCTCGGACAATAACCATGGGCTGACGGATCTTATCCTTGGACTCGGAAATCTCCTTGCCCATCTCGACTTCGAAATTGCTTGTGATTGAGATCGTTACTTGGAATCGGGATAATAAAAATTTATGAATCGGGATTTAGATCGTTGGATGACTTCAGAAGAAGAGGCTTTTAGATATTTGTATTTTTAACAGAAATAAAAGATCTACTATTTTTAATGTAAAAAATAATAAAAAAGGAAATTAAAAAAGTATATTTAATGGCATATACAAGTCATCAATGTGGTGAATTAAAAAATAAATATCTCAAACGTAATTTGAGTAAACGTCAAGTTCACAAGGTTTAGCAATCAGGGCACGGCCTCTAATTTCGTCGAAATTTGGCAGAATTTCGATTTCGACAAGTGCCAAAATTCAACTGAGATGGCTAATATATTAACTAGATGGGTTCTTGATATAAGAAATGCTAATCGAAATGATAAAAATTTTGGTCAAAATTGAGTCAAAAATTTGATTTGACGTGTCAAAATTCATACCGAAATGGTCGATATGATAACTAGATGGGTGGTCGATTAAAAAATGAATCAAAATGACCAATATTTTGGTCAAAATCCGACCGAAATTTCGATTTCGACAAGTGCTGAAAGTCGACTGAAATGACCGATATATTAACTAGATGGGCGGTAGAAAAAAAGGAATACTAATCGAAATGACCAAAATAACGGCAAAATCTGACTGAAATTTTGTTTCAGTCAAGCTATAATATTGTGATTGAAATTGATAATTTGGACCATGTGATATTCCAATTAGAGCGGGCTTTAATTCGACCCATCAACAGTAAAACGAGGATTTATTTATCAAATCTCGATCATTTAAAATTTGAAGATAAGCATATTATATTTGCTTTGAAAAAGCATAAGCATAGATCAAAGACGGCTTATCAAAGCCCGTTTTCTTTTTTATTCTTTTAATTTTGTGTTCATTGTGATCTTTTCAACCAAAAGTTGTGCGAATTTATAAGCAATGTTTGTGCACATATCACAGATTTATTAGCAATTTTTTTCTTAAAAATTCCCAAGTTAGAAACTTTCGCATCTCAATCATATCATGGATTGATGTGTTTTAGTGATCCACGAGTACCGACGGTTAACCGAGACCTGTTCATATAAGTCAGGTATCCATTATTATGGTTACACGTTGGAATGGGATGGGACGACCAGCCAAACCCGATAATGACGTGTTCGAACATATCATGGCTGAACGGATCGGATACCCGTCCCATGCACACCCCTGATAAACCATGCATTACCAATGGGACACAATTGACTATGCAAACTAAATTTACAAGCTTTTAAAAAAGGGGTTGATGGGGCTGCCCGCCCCATTTTTGTACAATTTTTTTTATTTTTTTTGAAAAAATATCGCCATGTATATTCACCCCTATATCCCTTCTATATGCCCTTCGAATTTCGTCAAAAAAAGAGACTCCTACGACCTCTATCTAGACAGGCCCGATTTAAAAAATCCTGCGACCGTTAAAAAAATAACATCTGGATGAAGGCCGTAGGAGTCTGTTTCTGAAGAAATTTGAATGATATATAGGAGGGATATAGGGATGAATATACATAGTGATATTTTTCCAAAAAAATAAAAAAAAAACTTGCAAAAAATGGAGTGGGGGCAGTCCATTTTCCCCTTTTAAAAAATACTTTAATCGCATACATATAGTCAATAACAAAAAAAGACATCCACAGATAAAGCACAACCATCTCCACCCATCATATTGAAAACAGAATTCCGAACTTGGATTAGATCATGAATCATATTTTACGAATACCTAAGTTATTAAGACACTGATCAATAAAATCTGTATCAAAGTTCTTCGCCGTTAAGTCAGAACCCTTCTTGCTGTCATCATTCTCTTTATTTTTCTCTCATGTTTCATTTCTGCATGGTGTTGTAGCACATAATAGCTGAAAGCAACCGCATAAATGCATCAGTGCAGGAATTTAAACTACATTGTGTCTAAAGAAATTCCATACAGTCGACCACACGTAATACCTGGCATGCCCCCCCCCCCCCAAAAAAAAAGGAAAACAAGAGCAAAAAGAAGATATATTAATAACATAGAACACTGTTCAGTCACCAAAATTGTAAGCACCCTCCATTAGTAACTAAGCTATGGAGAAAGAGCGGAAACGGCTCATGTCCCCCAATCCAATACATATGAGAAAGAAAAAGAAATCCGCAACTCAGATCAGCATGCCATCAACACTACCATACGTGAACCTTTCATTGAAAATGAATGGATGGATCAAGCAGCCCCGAAACACATGCAAAACAAAACATTCTACAGAACTTCGCGAACTTGTGACTCAACCGGTTGTCCGGATCTCAATTATCTTCGCCATACATGATGCCTTGTTGATGAGATTAATCATCATCCGCAGGTGCAGGTTGGTCTCTTCTAGGGCCTCCAGCAGGCTTCGCCATTATGATCTGCATCCACGAGCATGATTGATGATTATTTCATACTTCAACGAGAGCAGAGACTGAAAATTACAAAGATCTTTATATAATAGATAGCTGAATAGTCGTGTAGCAAGGATGGTAGATGGAACCTGATCAACACGGAGTACTGTGCAAGCAGCATCGGCAGCATATTTCAGGGCAAAGAACCTGTGGTAAAAATACGAATAATCAGTGTCACTTGAGAGATGTCAAAGGTACCAAAAAGCCACGAGTGAACAAGCCAGCTATGCTTAAACTTGATCCACTAATATGAGCTTGTGTAATGGTTCAAGACAAAACAGGAAATGCCTACACGAGGATAACAATTCTTAATGCAGGACAGTTGGGATGCATATGGAGGTGGGGAGATGTTTAGGAAAAGGATTGTCAAGGAGGTGTTGAGGAAGAACAGGCTGATTTGTAGGAAAGTGGATGGAATTGGCATAAGAGAAGTGGGGACAGTGGAGGAAAGGAATTAAATGGCAGCAGCGACAGATCTGCAACTTGCAACTATATAGAAAAACATAATATCTGAAACCCTACCAACTGTGAGATTTTCCATTTTCACAATATTTTAAAGACCTAATATGACGTCTAAAAAGGTCAACACTGTTAGCAAATTGAAAAAAGAATAAAAAACCTCAAATCATAGGAGCGCTGCACTTAGGTGCAAAAGATCCAAAACTTTTGAAGTCACGAGATATTTGCCTGTGCTCAGCCACCAGTGCTTAAAGTTATTGTGGCCCAAACTTGGTTATTTGACCATCAAAAATATATTTGACTAGAGCATTGTTTACAAAAGAGGACTTATATATTGAAACAAACACCACAAAGGAAGTGCAATTTAAAGACTTGTGACCGGGTAAAATTGTAAAAAAACAATAATATACACAATTAATAGAAGCATTGCACTTGGAGCCTTATAGAGGATCCAAACCCTTTAGTACCGCAATATTTCGACTAGGAAACCTCCAACAGTTAAGGGGGCTGCAGTTCAAATTTTGGTTATTTGACCATCATAAATATATTCCACTAGAAAACTATTTACGAAGGACAGCTTAAATGCTGAAACAAACACAAAGGATGTGCAGTTTCGAAAGACTAGAACGCATAATGCCCAGCCAATCTCAACGCTAAACTGGTCCTGAGAGGGAACTCAGTGGATAATCTTGAGGGGAAAGGAGTCTTAATCTTTCCAAAGTTTCTAATATATTCCAGCTAAAGAAGCATATCCTAGCATTCACACCATACACACTCATGTGGGTTAAGGATGAGTTTGTAATGAACATTGACGAAAACAAGGTGCCTCGACATTGACTTTTGTAGGCTGTCAAACTAGGAGATGAAATAAGAGAAACAGTGACCTACAGAGAAAAGTACTTGAAGTTGAAGGCAAGGGGATGACGCACAAAAAAAAGATTGAGTACAAATTAGAACATAAAAAATGAAAATGAAGCCGAAAGATAGGTGAGAAACATGTAAAAACTGCAAGGATATGTATATAGAAAAGATATCTAGTTTGGAGTTTCTGAGAGAGATGTGACACAGCCAACAGCAGTAGCTAAAACTTAAAATAAAATGCATTAGACATCCATGGTACATGAAGATACCTCACAATTGCAAGGGAGCTAGCATAAACCAGCTGTTGGACCAAAAAACACAGCCAAATGCAAGGGCTGTTCAACACTGGCATGGCAAGATAGTTGCAATGCAAATGAAGATGTTGAAAACAGAAGTTTGACCAAGTACAATACTGTTAGAAAACAAACATCGCTCTGATATCATGTTAGAAAATATGAATGTGGAAGCGAATATCGGATAAAAAGAATAAAGCATTGAGGAACACCGGAAATTTACGTGGAACCCTACTTCTTAAGGACCGGAATGAAACCACGGGAGAACGGCCTCAAAGGGGCTGGTGTCAATTGACTTTCTCATCTAATACATGAGTCTAGGGCTTCTTATATAGTCTCCACAGAGCAGGGATCGCCATATCGCGATATATCGGCGATATATCGGTATCGACAGGTCACCGATATATCGCCGATATGGACGATATCGGATATCGACAGGAGAAAATGCCTTGGTGAATACCGTGGTTCGGCGATATGCGTCGATATATCACCGATATATCGGCGATATATCGGTATCGACATTGTATCGAAACGATATCGTACCGATATTTCCTTCCTTGCCACAGAGCCTCCAAGTCCCACCATTGGTAGATGTGGGACTAAACTCCTGGATATGGTAAATGGATCTTGGAAGGATCCATTTACCCATTTTACATGATAAGTGGACGCATACTCTAACACTCCCCCTCAAGCTGGAGCATGCAATGATCAGCTTGGACAAATAGAAAGAAATCCCAACTCACAATACAAGACACAACAGACGATATCAACTCAACGTGCACAACTATCGGCTGCTGTCGAGGACGTTGTGTCTCATGCCATGCACGTGAGGAGGACAAACGGGCTAGAGTGCGAGTCAAACTGAATCTCCTCGTCGAAGAGCATTTGCTCTGTACTACGTCTGTCAGAGTCACTGCAACAAGAAATGAGTCTCCTCGTCGGAGTACTCTGGCCCACCACAATATGTGGACAACTGCTCCATATCTGAAAGGGCTGAACTAAAAAAGCAGTGGAGACATCCTCGTCAGCGTCCACAGTCGCTAGAGAATGGAGTCTGAAAAAGTCTCCTCGTTAGGGAACTGTGTCTCTCCCATACGGCTCAGAGAATGGGGTCTCTACTCTGGAGTCCCTATGAAACCACTTGAAAACCCTAGCCCACATGGCATAGGGAAAGCGATCTCTACTGCAGAGTCTCTATGGAACATGAAAACCCTGAGCTGACAAAAGTAGAATGATGGGAACCACTGAACTAATGATCGCATACATGTGCAAATTGAAATTAAGACTCGGAACCAATCATCGAGTCTGAACATCTGAAAAAAAATCTGTAGAGTCTGAAAATATGGCTGGTCTGGAATATGAAGAATCTGACATCTGAATCCGACATGTAACTCTACACAACACTCTCCCTTTCTCTCATACTTGTCGGAAAACAAGAACACTCTCCCTTTCTCTCATACTTGTCGGAAAACAATAACATCAACAAGTTGGGAGGACAAACGAAGATGGGGAAAAATCAAATAAGCCGACACAGTTTTTCTTGGCTTTTCTTCTCAATCAATTTATTCTCGACTATTTGATATTTTTTTATAGCCATCACACTTTTTTAAAAAATAGCGTACAGCTTTTCTTTTGTACGCACTCTTTTATCAAAATATTTTTTAAAAACCGAGCCCAAATTTGGGCACAAAAACAAAAACTTAGCCCAATTGGGCTTAAAAATCCGTGACCTCTTTTTTTCGACCCATCTCTCCATTTTTTTCTTCGACCCATCTTAGCTTACAATGGCGACAGAAAAAGGGGAAAAACATTTTTTTTAAAATTACGGCCCATTTTGGGCCTCCTTTTTTTCTTTTATTTAGGGCTCCCAGTGGGAACCCTCTTCTCAACGATGCGCAAAGCTCCCCCCCGATGGGGTTTCTCCTTCCGCCGCTACCTCCAGGGGGAGAGCTCGCCGATGGGCTCCCACTTGGCTTTTTTTTCTAGCTTTCGCTTTCTCCTTGCTGGCCAAACGAAACTCTCTCTTGGACATGGATTCCTTGTTCGCGACATGAGAGATGGATGGAGGATCTGTTTGTCGCCTGGGAGGAGAGGAACGACAATGCCGCCTGCTGTAACTAGGGTTCACATCGTGGGAACCCATTACCGCCACTGCTGCGAGTGTGTGCCTCTTGTGTGTCGGAGAAGAGTTGCGTGGGACCACCGCCTTCTGGGTCGTGTGCACCGTCCTTCCTGGGAGGAGCGAACGATGGGCGTCACCGCCTATGGTTGCCGTCGCTGAAGGAGATGTGCCTGGGAGATCGTGCCGTTGATCGAGCCGCCGCCTGCGCGAACTTCGTGAGGAGATGTGCGGCTAGGGCTCCACCTGAAGCCTCCTAGGATGAGCCGCCTGCGATGGGTTCGATGCTACGACACCTGAAGAAGTGAAGTGAACCGCTGGAGTGGAACTTGGAGTGGATGTGGGGCTGTTGAATCCGTGCTGCAAGGAGATTGGCGTTGCCTGATTCTGAATAAATCTCCTGGAAGAGGAAGTCAAACCCAAGAATATTGTTGACAACAGCCAAGATTAGGGTTCCGTAAAGGAAAACCATGGTTTCTTTCAAACTTGGTGACAACATGATCATCAGAACTGAATAATTGATCGAGAAAATCTCCGGAACAACTGATAATGATCTCACAACTTGAACATAAATAATCGAAATGAGATGTCGAATCAAATCTCGAACAAATGATAAAAAAAATAACTCCTCGAGAATCAAACCCGCTCAAATAAAATGTTAGAAAATAAACACGGCTCGGGTACCATGTTAGAAAATATGAATGTGGAAGTGAATATCAGATAAAAGAATAAAATATTGACGAACGTCGAGATTTTACGTGGAACGGGAACCTACTCCCTATGGAGCGGGAAGAAACCATGGAAGAACGTCTCAAAGGACCGATGTGTCTATTGACTTTCTCATGTGATACAGGAGGTTCAGGGCTTCTTATATAGCCTCTACAGAGCCTCCAAGTCCCACCATTGGTAGATGTGGGACTAAACGGATGTGGTAAATGGATCTTGGAAGGATCCATTTACACATCTTACATGATAAATGACGCATTCATTCCCTTTTACGCATGATGCCTAAAAGAATATGCAAACAACACTTCAAATCCAAGTTCAGGGTTAAGGAGATGCCCACCCCTAAATTCAACTTCCATATTCATTGCGTTTATTATCCGAGAGAACAGTGACTTTTACCAAAGCTATTGTGTGAAAGCTTAACAAATAGGAAGGAGTGCCTAGACATTATAAGAGATTTTTCATAGACACGGGTTAAAAAAGTTAAAGCATTACAAGGGTGATTAAATCACAACTACCATCTCCAAAACCACAAAAGGTAATAAGGAACTTTAGTTATAAAAACAGAAATAAGCCTAGAAGATTTCCCACAATCATCCATATTATCAAGACATTGAGAGACACCCACCCGTAAATTCAACTTCCATATTTATTGCACTTATTATCCAAGAGAACAGTGACTTTTAACCAAGCTACTGTGTGAAAGCTAAACAAATAGGAAGCAGTGCCTAGACATTATAAGAGATTTTTCAGAGACAATGGTTAAAAAGTTAAAACATTGCAAGGATGATTTAATCACAACTATCATCTCCAAAGCCACAAAGGTAATCAGGAACTTTAGATAGTTATAAAACAGAAATAAGCCAAGAGGATATTTTACAACCATCCGTATTATTAAGATCTTTAGATAACTGACTTCAAAATAATGTATGCGTTGTTGAATAGCACCATATCATGATAATTTTGAATTTTATTTAGGTCGATAACGGTAACAATAGCACAAGGAAACACACTTAAAACTTACTTGTTACAAATAGGTCCCAAATCTTCATGCTTGACACATCTGCACAGACCCCTCCTTCCAGGTCAATACCAACTTTTTGAGTTTCCAGAAGCATGCTCAGCATAGAGTGAAGAAATAATTTCCATGGCATTCAATCCTGCATTCTCTGCAAGAGTTTTTGGTACCATCTCAAAACATTCTGCAAATTTTGCAATAGCATATTGGTCCAACCTGAAAGGATCAGAAATAATATATTATCTCGGACACCATTCCTCGATGCAAACAAAAAGAAAAATGTACTCCCAGAAAAAACAAAGCATGGCATGTTTGGAGGCAGATAGACACAAAAAAAGTGCATTTCTAGTCTCCAATGACAACCTTATTTATAATTTTTTGGGTGTCCTTCACGGTTTGACACCCTTTTCCTTTCAAAAAAAAACCCCATTTATAAATTTTAGTCAGCATAAAATTTTATAAATAATTTGCATATATGCGAGCAGCATGTTCCGCAGCAAACGCTCATAAACATGCCAAATTAAAGTTCACCAACCACTTCAACTTCTTGGAAGTGTGAACAAGTCATCCCCCGTTCCGAATTTCTATATTAAAAAAGCAACCCACATGGATAAAACAATGACCGATAGGCACAGATCACGTTACCTAAACAGCCCACCACCTTAAAAACTTTCATCACAGCTTGCATTCTCATAAAAACCCACATGAAAGAGCTACAATTTATGGATCCTTGAAATACGCAAATAAACATGCAATCAACAAAAAGTTGCCCCATCACCTAAGCAAAGCCTTCTGCACAGAGAGAGAGTGAACTACGTCGACCTAATCAATAAACTATCCTGCTCTAGTAGATCGTCCTTATTCCTTCCCCACAAAAATTGTCCTCTTGACCTTCGACTTCGAGCTGTTCCCATACCCGAGGAAACTATAACAAAAGGCCATTAAGCTATATTGGCACCAACAACCTATAGTCTTTAATTTCGCCTTCTAAAGCAAGCTGCATACCATCGATTTGCCCATACCTGGTAATCTTCCTCATCGGATCTGAAGCACATCACATATCTTCTATTTGCTTAAAAAACCTGGCAAATGACCGTCTCAGAATGCCACCTTGAACCTCTTAAATCCCCGACCCTTGTGACAGTCACCACCATCACTACCCTTCTTCGGAATGCATTTCAGGTCCTATAAACCAACCTGGGCCAAAAGCCCTTGAATGACATTCTTCCTGTTATAGCCAATATTAATTACATTTACACTGCCCAGTCCATAATCATGATTATGCAATAGGACATCCTCCCATCATACACACTATCAAGCAGCCAAGAACAATGATTCAGTTCTAGGCCCAACCTCCAAAGACCCCAGATCTTAAAGTGCACTCTGACATTAACCTGCACATGGATTGCCCAGCTGCCCGCCACCGCACCAACAGCAGCTCCATATCATATTATAGTCTGTAACGCACCTCACTAGTCACATCATCAGTCAGAGGTGTTGCAGCCCTTACAGGCTCCTGGCCACATTCTCAGACAAATGCACCATAGGGCTTCTGGAGAAGAATAATAAAAGGGCAGAGACATTGGATATAAGTTCAAAAAAGTTTTGATATGGCCCGGTCAGGAGGATCTACTCAAAAAGACAAGTTCATGAATCCGAACTAAAGACAACAATGGATCATAGTCGACGGCCAATATTTAAGGTGAATAGGCCCATCCATCACATTCCATGACAGCCTGCCTTGACCAAACTGTTGGTTTCAGAAGGACCCATCTATTAGATTCCAAAGAATTGGAAATTGGACGCTTTCAAATCCAAAATTTCCTAAACATTACATTTCTTGTATTTTTAGTGTAACGAATGGCTAAACAAAAAAATGGGGAACAAAATACTCTTCTTACATATCTATCACAACCGAACTTGTAATATAAAAACTTTACCAGTTTCTTTGGAAAGAGACAACTCCTTCAACTTTCGTGCTAATTCCATTTCAGAGGCTTTGCAGCACTATCCCTACACATAGCCTGATACCATAACAAAAACTATAATAAGTATACAAAAGAACCAACATTATTTAATAACCTTCTGAATTTGATCAAGATTTCATTTAATAAATAAGATCATAAAACTACTCTATGAGCAGAGGGTTTCACCTTATAAGTATTTACACCATCATCAACCGCTCTTTCGAGGTCATCCAATATGCTATCTGTGCTTCCCCGTAAAACCACTGTCGTGACTGAGTTTCCACCTTCTTCATTTTTCACAATTGTCACCTGTCATTGAATGGTAAACAAAGACAAATGGATACACTGTTAGACATTAACTATTTAAAGACAAGTTAATTTTTTGTGGAGTAAAAGCAAATGAAATTCTCTTCTCGAGTGGGAAATGAGTTCGTATACCCTAACACCACCAACTTCCTCCACTGAAATAGAATCAGCGTATCCCAGATCATCCATGTTTGGTTGGCTAAGTTTAAGCTGTTCAATATTTGCAAGAAAGTAAGAAAGGCTGCTTTTCAGATAAAATTTTTGTTACAAAGGTAGAGAATAAACTCACAAGAGCAACCGAACCAGTTGTCCGACAGAACCTACGAAGTTCAAACTTTGAGCTAATTTTCAGAACCATAAGCCTGCAAAAGGAAAAAATAGATTAAAAACAGCACACGGGACACGCTTTCAGAAATTCCAAGCATACAAGTCAAATGAATCCTTCAATGATACTAAGAGTCGACTTTACAAATGCCCAGAGAAATTATAGTGTTAGTAATGAAAGAAATGATAGTCCACAAGCCAGCATAAGGATGAAGATAGCCCCATTTATACACATTACCTAAAACTCCTGAAGAAGTCATTTTTTCTCTCACCGTTGTAATGGTATACAATTGAAAACAAGTAGTCAGTTAAAAAAATGCATATGACGCAACTTTAAAACCTTCTTGATATATATGAATACATTGTTTTAAAAAACGCACCTCGAGGTGGTGAGGTGCAAGCTTCAAGGCATTTTTTGACAAAAAGCGCCTCGAGGCTTAAGCCCCACCTAGAATTCTGAAGCGTAAGCCTCAGGGTACTGTGAGGCGTAGAGGCGGTGAGGCAGTTGAGGCAAAACGGAGGCCTAAGCCTCAAGCGCATGGCTTTTCTCAACTTTTGGGTTATGTATTTTGCACATGACCTTGTTTTACCCTAAACATTATACATTTTTTTGCTAGTGTTTTTGTTTCAATGTTAAACCTTGCATAGTTCTATAAATAAGTCCATACAAGGAGAAGAGATTGCTAGAAACAAGTAAAGCTCGATGATCTTGTATTATCATATTGCATCCACACAATTTTGAAATTTCGTCGAAATTTCGATGAAATTTCACCAATTTCGGCCAAAATTCATATCAAGATTTCGATTTCGGTTTCGATAAGGTATCAAAACCAAAATTTGGAACACTTTTTTGAATATGTTTTTGGCAAAACTTAATATTATTATATTTATTTAATGTATTTTGCTTAATTTTAATTTTTCTTTTCAAAAAATTGAGAGTTACGTATCGACCGCCTCGAAGGGCACACCTCGCCTCACATTTCAGGAAAACGCCTCAAATCGCCACACACTTTTTTAAACCTTGGATGAATACATGGTTATCTTTTACTAGTTTAACACTTTCTAATGACCATATTTGTATCGTGCTAAATAACATATCAATTATAATGTCAGATATTTGTTGTGTAAATTTCATGTTGAACTTCTTGTACATTAAGTGCATGGGATGTTCCCCAAAGAGTTGTCTCGACGTGATAAGTGTAAACTAAAAACAATAGACGTTATAAAAAATGAGAGATGGGATAAAATTTTATTAACACATCACAGTAATTATAGACATAAGTTTGTATGCCTTCAAAAAATTAAAACAAGTATACCACTCTTTAGCCAAACAATATCCACTATGACAAATAATTTATTTGTAATGATCAAGATTCAAAAGCAAGAGAAAGAAAGACCAAAGACCTTTCTTAAGTGAGAGGGATATATTCAGGTTGGCCAAAGCAAGAGAAAGAAAGACCAAAGACCTTTCTCAAGTGAGATGCATTAAGGACGAGGAAGGTCACGTGCTTGTTACTCAGAAGGACATAGAGACTAGATGGGAGCAATACTTCCATAAATTTTTCATTGGGGAAGGAAATAGAGAGATCACTTTGGGGTGATCTAGCTAGTAGTGAAAGTTACTTGAATCGTGCAAGCTATAGACGAATACAAAGAAAGGAAGTAGAGGAGGCTTTGAAGGTTATGAGACCTGGGAAAGGTGTAGGACCGGATGACATCCCTGTAGAAGTATGGAGAGTTTTAGGTGAGTGCAGCTTGACTTGGCTTACGAATATATTCAATGTTATTTGGCGAAGCAAGAAAATGCCTAAAGATTGGAGGAGTATCGCGGTACCTCTTTATAAGAATAAAGGAGACATTCAAAATTGTTCAAATTACAGAGGTATCAAGCTGATGAATAACACTATGAAAATTTGGGAACGTATGATCGAAAGAAGGTTGAGGCAAGTTTCTAATGTAAAAGAAAACCAATTCGGATTCATGCCAGGTCGTTCAACTATTGAAGCCATCCATTTGCTGAGGAAACAATAGAGATTTATAGAGCTAAAAGGAAGAAACTCCATATGATCTTTATTGATTTGGAGAAGGCTTATGATTCTGTCCCACGAGAGATATTGTGGAAAGTTTTGGAGAAGAGACAAGTACATGTCCTATACATTAACCTCATAAAGGACATGTATGATAGGGCTTTATCTTGTCTAAGGACCTTGTATGGGAATGCTGACAAGACATCAACATTGATTTACATCAAGGTTCAACTTTGAGTCCATTTCTTTTTACTTTAATTATGGACGAGTTGACAAGTCAAATTCAGGATGAGTTACCTTGGTGTATGTTATTTGCTGATGATATTATGTTGATTGACGAGACTAGAGACGGTGACTATCTGCTGATGATATTTGCTGATGAAATTCTGGAGACATACATTGGAGACTAAAGGATTTCGTATAAGTAGGGCTAAGACGGAATATATGGAGTGTACCTCTGATGGAAGCAACAGTGAAGGAATTGAGGTGAAGATTGGTGACAATAACATTCGGAAGAGAGATTCTTTTAGATATCTAGGATCTATTTTGCAACAGGATGGGGAAATTGATGAAGACGTTACTAATAGAATAAATACAGGCTGGCTAAAGTGAAGAGGAGCCTCTGTTGTTTTCTGTGATAACAAAATTCCTTTAATAATTAAAAGAAAGTTTTACAAAGCAGCCGTGAGACCTGCTATGCTCTATGGATCTGAATGTCATGTAAACCATAAACATGTGCAAAGAATGATCGTAGCAAAAATGAAAATGCTAAGGTGGATGTGTGGACACACACGTAAAGATCGGATTCGGAATGATGCAATCAGAAAGAAAGTTGGTGTAGCTCCGATCGAGGATAAGATGCGAGAAAACCGCTTAAGATGGTTTGATCATTTGCAAAGAAGATCAACGGATATACCAGTAAGGAGATGCGAGTGTAGGGATGTTGAGCCGGCTAAGAAAGGGCGAGAACGGCCCAAGTAGTGTTGGAAAGAGACTATACGAAGGGATCTTAGTTTTTTAGATATAAGCTCGAGATTGACCCAAGATAGATCTGAATGGAGGCGAAGAATCCATGTAGTCAACCCTATTTAATTGTGGGAAAAGGCTTTGTTGGTGTTGTTGTTTGATGATGATGATGATCAAGATTCAAAAGCATTGAGTCATTGAAGAAAAAACAAAGTATGATCAATATCCCTATACAAAATGATGCAGCGAGACGAATGAGGAGGGAGAAAAAGATAGGGGTGTATGAAAGAAGGGGAAGGCACACTTGTAGCACATGGTATTTGGCAGAGAAGTACAAAGATGCACAATGTCAAGCCATGTGGAGTCTTGGAAGAGAAGCGTGAAGATGCATGGAGAGTGAACTATACCAAGGTAGGATAATGGAATTGAACTCCCAAGTTATATTAATAATCTAAACCACCTTTTTTCAAGAGATTTTTATGCCACGATCCCTACAAACTTTGCCAATGACATGACAACTCCTGACATATTTGTTTTACTCCACAACCCCTTGAAATCTTGCTAACTCTAACACAACCCATGCGGTTAGCTTCCATCTGTTTGTTTCGATCTAAAATTTATTAGAATCTGTTACAGAATTCCATTTTTACCCTTAAGAATGTATCGAATTTACAATAAAATGTCCATCTATTCTTCCTCCTCTCCCTACAGCCACTACCCACTCTACCACATTCACATTCTCTAACAACTGCACAAACTTTGAAATACCCTCCTCCAGGTCCCTACATCGGTGTAGGCACCCCCACCACTCGAGTTTACCACCTCCTAAGACCGTGAGTTCTACGACTCTGCTACCCTCCTCCAGCACCCCATCCGCCTCTCTCGCCACCTCTTCCAACCCCACCCCACATTTCATTCCCCATCCCTAAAAAACTTGTTGCAATGTTCAAGGTATACATGGATCAAAACCTTGTTCAACGAGCCAACAATACAGTCTAACAGTCCACAAGCAACACCTCAACGTCAGAGCAGGTGACAACATCCTGGCGAAGTTTCGGCCCAACTGCCTCGAGCTCTTGATCGATAGAGCCTTGCCGACGTGGTTGAGCATGATGGGAGCTTCCAACGGGCAACAACATGGTGAAATCATCCTTTATGATCAGTACATCAAAGTCCTCCTTGTCGTGCTTCAAGTCGATGTCCTTAGCAACGTTGTGAGCCTCGGGATCCACGTAAATGGAGGAGAAGCTCACCTGATCCAAAGTTAGGGTACAAGCTCGTGTACCTCTCAGGAACATGATGTTGATGGGGAACTTCTAGCTTGCCACATGTTCTCGAATTGGTTGTCTACGCCAAAGAATGTGTTAGCGTCCTTTGTGAAACTCGTGTTTACATACGCGAAGAATTCCCTCCATTGCTTCGAGATGAACATTGCTAGATAGCTAGTCACGGCATAGGTTGCTAGGATGGATCTTCTTGACCGGGTCCCTCTCCTTCGCCACCTCGAGAGGCTTAATATGTAGAGACAGATGGATGCAAGCTCTTGGAGGGACACCTGCAGATCGTAGTGGAGTTCCATGAGAACATTCTTGATCAAATTCCCAACATGACAAACCAAATCCAAATAACTCATTGCGGGGTTAGGAAAATCAAGGTATTCTCTTTGGCAATAACTTCAATAACAAGGAGAGAAGCGAGTAGTGCTAATGTTTGGTGCGTGTGTTGTTGTTGCAGCTACCATGACGATATGGGCAAGTGAATCGTGGAGGGGGATGAGGGATTCCGCGGTCCTCGAGCCTCGTGTCGAAGGGATCGACGATGATGACCATGCAATGGTAGATGGGTTGAGTAGACGAGGATGTGGAGGGGAGGAAGAAAGAACAGTGTTGAATTTCATAAAATGTGCGTAGTTGGATATTACAGAAGATTAACTCAAGAGATAAATTGACAACAAAGTTCAGTGTCAGACATTGTATGACTGCACGAGTCATGGGGCAAACATGAAGATGTTCGGGGTTGTCATGTAATTGACAATATGTAAGGGTTGTAGTGTAAATAATTCCCCATTTCCATTAACCAAGGGAGTCTTTATGTAGACATACAAATTATTATTCTAAATTTTCAAAATAAAACGAGTTTTGAACTAATTATTCTAGCAAAAAAACTATATGAAAAATTAAGACTAAAAGGTCAATTATTATTCACCTAACAATCTAATGCATGAAAAGAAATTAAAACTAAACCTAAAAGAGGAGAAGTCTCCATCGAATTTCAACAATAAATACTTATGATGTTTTTCTAAGATTTTTAAACTGCATTGGTTCTCCGTTTAGAAAAACTATTCACCTGGCAAATTGATTTCATAAGCAATGGGGTGTGAAGAGAGGAGGCTCAGGAGGCCAATGTGAAATAACGATGTAAGCAACTACGTCGTTGGCCACAAGTAGCAAGGTCTAGTAGTTTCAATGATGAGTTTTTAGATGATTGCTGAAGGGGAGATGCAGAACAAAAGACGGCTGAGATTATTATCTTTTTTTGTGACGAAAATAGGGGGAAACACGCTATGGTTCCCACCCCATAGAGATTATTATCATTGATGGAGCCTTGATGGAATTGTAGTGGAAGAACATGTGTAGTGCATATAGGGGCGCTTGTGGCTCTTGTCGGTTCTCTCTCAATCGCACATGGAAAATCTTTGAGATTAGAAACACCATGTAACTGTCTCAAATACCACTTGATGCATACATATGAACAAGCTTCGATAAATAAGATAGGGGTGCAAGGAAAGAAGTGGAAGGAACGGCTTTAACAAAGGGTGTGGATGTCGGTCTGGAAAGCACAAAGATGCTCGAGTTAAGAGCGAAACACATCTAGCCACATGGGATTTCGAAAGAGAATCACGAAGATGTGCAAGGAGGGAATGAACAAAGAAGGATAAAATAAACACACTCCAAAAATAATAAGTTCTGTTGGAGCTAAATTTTTAAGTGTCCAAAGGGTCTTTAGATAGGCATACAAATCATAGTCTAAAAGTTCAAATTAAAACAAGGTCTGTTAATTATTCTAACAGCCTAGCGGATGATGAAGAAAAATAATTAACTAAAAAACTAAAATAAGGAAAGTATCCACTGAACTTCAAATAATATAATTCCGAGTCAACACCCACAACTTGCTTTGCCCACGACTAAATGATAGCCTTGACATGCTTGAGAACATTTTCAACATAAAATCTCTCCTAATGGAAAATCACCCTATTTCTTGCCCATCCAAAACAAAGCCAAAGCAGCCACTTGCTCATCTCTGAACAAATCCAATTGATCCAAATAAAACTCCACGCAAACTGAATAGTTAGTCGAGGAGCCTCAAAAAAAAAAAAGAATAGTTAGTCGATGTTCACATCGTTGACGAAAGTCCCATGCCTCTGTCATGACAGGGAAACATCATATATTCATAGAAAAAACTTGGCTCTCTGAACACCAAACCAAATACCCATACACCTTAGAGGTAGGGTTCGAGATATCGTGATATATCGGTATCAACATGGAACCGATATCGGTATTGATATGCCAATATACACTCCTTTTTCGGTCCTACCTTCACAAAGCTGATTCAAACCGCAGGGATTGAACAGCCTCCAAGCCATGCACCCAATATCATAGATTATGCGGATAAGACTACAACAGATGGCATCCCCTCCTCCACATATTCTCGCAACCCACTTCAACATCAATGCTCGATTCATCTCTTGCGGTATCGAGATCCCAAGACCCCTCCTCCTTGGCAAGGGTCACCGTTTCCCACTTAGCAAGGTGAAGGTCACGGACATCCTGGTTCACCTTCCCCCAAAAGAACCTCCAACATGGCCTCAAATTTCAACGAAATTCGATCGAATTTCTGTCGAATATCGATATCCTGTCGAAATCGAAATTCGACCGAAATGGACGAAATGACCAAAATATGAGGGTCCTAGTACAAAAAATGACCGAAATGACCGAAATTTCCATCGAATTTCGACCGAAACTCCACCGAAATTCTGTTTCGGTCGTCGCCGAAATGGTGACCGAAACCGACATTTAGGCCTTGCCTCCACATGATCCTCTCTAATCCAGCACGAACACTAGCATGAAGCAAACCCCCTTCCAGCCAACTAACTTCCTCCCCAACTTCTCAATCATAAGTGGCTTATCCGACAATTGGAAATGACCGCTTCCCAGAGGTAACCAAAGATATCAAATCGACAATACACCGCAAGGACAAGCCAACTCCCTCCCACACGCATTTACCTCCTCAATCATGCTTAATGGTACTGCATTGGACTTCTTTCTGTTGAATCAAATATATAACAACTCCCCCAAAATCTCTAAGGCCATCGTCATCCCTCTCATCTCTTCTACACCACCTTCAATGAAGAAAATTGTGTCATCGAATTGTCCGCATACTGAAGCATTGGGTTGGACATGTCCCTCGAAGAGAATCTCGTTGTAAAACGATGCACCACCACATGGTTCAACATTCGTGGCAGGAAATCAGCCACCAACACAAACAAGAGGGGCGCCAAAGGGCATCCATGTCTAACTCCCTTGAGGTTGGAAGAAGCCACCATCAGGGCATCCATTCACTAGAATCGAACAGAGGCGACATCGACATATCTCTTCATCTAGGATATCTATAGATCTGGGGAACCCCTCCTAGTCAACACTAACCACTTTCCACATAATACCGCAAACATGCTGCCTTCGCTCGTCAGCCACAATTTCAGAAAACCATGACCAAGCTATCGCCAATCTGTCTGTCGAAAATGAAAGCCGACTGCACTGGAGACACCAAATCATCAAGCGCATCATTAAGTCTTTCCACTAGAACCTTGGCATTATGAATAGATGGCATTGGACAAGGTAGTGGGCCAAAATTCCTCTACGTGTTCCGATGCCTCCATTAAAAGAAGGAATATAAGCGCCTTGTTGATTCTATCGAACCTCGCATTACTCTTCCTGAACTCCTCCAGTACAACATGTCAACAACACATCATCCCCCACCGCATCCCGAAATTTAATATAGAAGAAGATCGAGAACCCAGCTGGTCATGCATCCCCCTCCCCATTTAGCTTCGACACCACCCACTTTACTCCATCCGTAATGAAAGGCCTCGTCAAGCAATCACACTACTCTGCCCAGATGATAGGTGCGTCTGTACCATGGTCTCAAATTTCAGCGAAATTCGGTCGAATTTCTGTCGAATATCGATATCCAGTCGAAATCGAAATTCGACCGAAATGACCGAAGTTGGGGGTCCTAGTACAAAAAATGACCGAAATGACCGAATTTCGATCGAAATTCCATCGAAATTCCATCGAAATTCTGTTTTGCTCGGTACCGAAATGGTGACCGAAACCGACATTTAAGGCCTTGGTCTGTACCTGCCCACCTCCACTGCCTAGGCTCCACTCTCCTAGACATGTTGTGGAAACACTACTCCAAAGCTCTCCCAGTCTCCCTCTATTCTAGTGTCATCGACCGCCATCAACTCGATGTGATTTCTCCGATACCTTCCACTAGCCACCGCGTGAAAAAATTGTGTGTTCGCATCCCCCTCCTTGGTCCATCTCTATATGAATCTATGCTTCCACCCTACCACCCTTTTCTTGTCTTCAACTGCCACAAATCTCAAGTGCTCCACCCTCCAGCATAGTTCTTCCAAAGTTAGGTCTCCGAGGTCCTCTTTCCTGTCCAACCTCTCAATTTCAGCCTTCGTGCATGCCTGATTTCATTGTGTGCCTTCCTTGCTTCTTTTTTCTTTTCAACAAGCTTTTCATGTCAATTTGCAAGATGTCTTGTCAGCGGGGACATATATTATTAGTATTTCAAATTTTGATAATTCCTAAGTTGGACTAGGATAAAAAACTTGTTAAAGACTTAAATGATCTAGCTAAGCATCAATTTAAAAGACTTATTCTTTTTAGCAAAACTTGAAGGAACAACTATGTGTCTGTGAAAGTATCTGACCAAACTAACAATAAACGCCAACAATGTGGTGAAACCTCCATGAATAAACTAACATTACACGCTATCAATGTGGTGGAACCTCCACAAACATAGTAACAGACTAACAGTTGAAAAGTAAAAGAGTTGAACTTGCTTCATTATCCAATGACCAAGTAAAATAACAAATTCCAGATAAAACTAGCAACACATACAGGCCCTAAATGACTCGTTTATGAAGAAAGCCTAGCCACAAAACTAGCTAGCTAATTTTTGTTTCACAACACAAAAACCCTCTAAAGATTGACAAATACTAGAAAATGGTAAGAAAGAACTTTTCTAGGGCTTATAACCCACGATTAAAAGGAAAATATCTCTTCTTAACAGCGTGCAAAGTAATCAATGATACCAACTTCAGAGACCAGAGTAGACAACCTATCTACTTACCAAAATCAAAATGAGAGAGGGCAGCTTACTTGTATCTTTCACAAAAATGTAAAGCCATCTCTCCAACAGCAGCGCCACTAACAATAACTTTTGCACCAGAGTCAGCAACAGCTTTGATGAGCTGTTCAACCTTCGCTTCCTCGGTTTTGGAATAGTTTTCCAGCTGTATAGGTAAAGTGGTGTGAGAATGCTGATCATCTCCAAAATATTTCTGACTAAAAGGGTCGTTAAATGAGAAGACTCCCATGATGCACTCTAATCCACACTAACTTTACCTTATATTCTCAATATTGATCATGAAGGCCCCTTAAATTTTATTTTTTATTCCGAACAAACTAAGTAAAAATTAAAATACATTATGATAACTCAAAAGAAACAAAAAGAAGGATTGAGTAAGTCATGCTAACAAAATAATCAGCAATCAAAGTAGGGTGGATTAGATTGCATATTTCAGCCAGTGGTTCATGATCGAATCACGTGTGAAACTCAAGTTAGTCAATCAGTCGATTAAATATTTTCTTAAAAAGGCAATGTGCATGATTAGTGCTTGCATGGTGGACAACCTTTGTAAATAGATTAAAACGTCAAATACGAAATGGTATAATAAAAAAACCAAAAATGATTTGACATATGAAAATGCATTACCCTAGAATTTCCAAGAGCGAACAATAAGTGAGAACTAATAGAAGCAATAAAACCCAATTAAATTATTGGCACTGACAAAAAAGGATCAACATTCGAATCTTAGCAATTACCCCTGTGGGTTATGCACGCGGGCGTCCATCTTAAGAATCATCATTCAAATCCTAGCAATTAC
Source organism: Ottelia alismoides (assembly GCA_037367405.1). Lineage (NCBI taxonomy): Eukaryota > Viridiplantae > Streptophyta > Magnoliopsida > Alismatales > Hydrocharitaceae > Ottelia > Ottelia alismoides. The sequence goes on along the minus strand of JAZKJV010010009.1, from coordinate 1,281 downwards.
CCATTATCAAGAAAAGAGAGCAAATATAACCAATAGAAATTATTTTATAAACTATAACTCTTTAATTATAACTCTGTTTAATAACTGTGAAGAGGTGTTTACATATACCTGCTCTGCACTATGGATCAGAACAGTGCCCTTTGTTTCAGTTGCAGATGTGTCAACACCTCCAGCAAATACCGCAATCTGCACAGTTCATCGGAAGTATTTATTTTAGATGGTAGAAAGAAGGTTGATACAGGAGTATGAGAAATAGGTATCTACAAGAGCATTCTGAAATCCCATTACGACAAAACATGAAATAGTATATACCAGACGAAACATGCCCGTGAATCAAAATGAGTAACTACCCGTAACAAAAGGGACAGAAATCTCACCTCGACCAAGCAAATTTAGCAGTGTTTCTATTGAAATATGGGTTCGTGGTTTCAGTGAATGCTCCTTTGCACTGCTTCTGGCTTGTGAATGTATTTGAACTAAATGCAGCAAATAGAAATTTACAGGACTTCTAGGGCTAATATAAATGTCACAACATGTTCTAGAGCTTAGGAGTTTTGTGTGATTCTAATATTTTACTTTAGATTTGAGAAAAAGCAATCCGGAATATTCTTTCTTCTTCATTATATTTAGTTATTCAAGAATAGTCTTTTTATTTATATAGGATTAAAATCTAAACCATACAATTGCCTTTTGGTGTAGAAAACGTCTGGAGAATATTAAAGAACATTTCTCTTCATTCCCCTGTCTTCTCATTCTCTCTCTTCCGTCCCTCTCAATCACTTCCATGTATCTTTGTCCCACCCTCTAAAACTCTCTTCTTTCTTTCCTCTATATCTTTCTCCATGATCTCTCTAACATCTATTCCTCTGTATCTTTTTTCTCAGGTATCTTTCCTCTCCTGTATATCCATAATCCATCCCTCCATCTCCCTTTCTCATGTATCTTTCCTCTCCTTGTATATCCCTAACACTTCCACCTCAAACTCATTCTCCATCATCACTTATCTCTGATCTACTTGCTCGCATGCACTTCATCCCTTTCTCGTTTCCCTACCTCACAATTCTTCTTTGTTTCTTTCCACGTTTCCTCTCATTATTTCAACTCCATATATCATTTGCCTCTATCACGGGCTCAAATATTGAATTCAATGCCTTTTCCTTGAGAATGGATAGGATAATTTGAGGGACAATTCACAGATATTCGACCAATACGATCAGAAATCATGCAATCAGACACTTCTACTTGCTAAAATGAATGTGTAATGATGAGGTTGAGTAGTAC